>OY987270.1:1015364-1475909 GCA_963920665.1 Straminergon stramineum | reverse complement strand
TGAGATGAGCGGATTAGAAGCGACACCTCAACCGTCAATGGAAAAGCTTTCAACAGTTTGCATGAATGCGGAGACACAAACCGAGGATCATGAACTTGAAGAATTAAAGCATCAATTGGAGGAGGCAATTGAAGCAAAGGTTTCTATTGAATCGGAGTTGAATCGATTGAAATTGTGCTTGAATTTGGAGAAATTGATGCCTTCTAGTGGCTTGGAGTCTCGATGGTTAGCATGGGTACAAAAACTCCAAGACAAACCCTCTGTAGTATCCTGAGCGATGGTAGGTCTTCAGACATTGGCAATGGAGTCCATTGAAAATTGCAATGCCATTGAAAGCTCGTTGAATCGGTTCAAGACTATATTTGACCAACATCCCTCTAAAGGATATACGGAGATCACATGTTGGGGAGACATGGATGCCATGTTTGAGCGGTTAAACCACACCAAGAACGACGAAGATACACACATCAATTGGGCCTTAGAAGCAGAGGAAGAATGGGTCCTTTACAATACACTTTCAGCACACATCAAAGACAAAGACAAGAAAGTGGTGCATGCTTGTGATCTAGCCTCTCCAATCTTGAAAGGTTCTTGTAGCCTTTGCCAAGGCCCCTTCGGACTGGAAGGTGCCTCAACTGTGGGCCAATGTTGCCACACTTTCCATGTTACTTGCATCGTGAAAGCATCGCTAGTTCGTTCCGTCTGTGCTGAGTGTCGTTGTCCATTGAGTCTGAGGTTCTACGAAATGTTTGGTATCTTGGAAGCCATGCCTCCAAACCACGAATACAATCGTTGGACCCTTCCACTTGATCAAGGGCCGTTCAAGTTCCAAAATTATCTACATTGGGGGAGGCCACTCACATGGAATTCAAATGAATGGATGCATGGATTGTACGAGGAATCTCAGCAACCACTGGATCCCGACGTGTGGATGACTCACAATAGAGAGGTGGAATTGCGGTCTCGAGGTATCGTAGATGACGCGGCCCGTGAATTGTTTTGTCGCAATATGGGAGGACATTGGAGTTTGCAACACAAAAAGTTCTTTCGTTTTCCAGAAAAGAAAGTAGAGAGAGGACCAAATGACAGTTGGGTGGAGGTGAACCATGGAGATGAATTCGATGAGCAATATGCGGCCTATAACCACACTCTCGTAGGTCGGGCCCTCTTGTTGTCGAAGTTGGAAGAGGCTGCAAAGGTCTGTGTTGTTTACAATACGGATAGACCAGTGAGTACACCACATTCATCTGTAGACGTTGCAGTGGCATTTGATAAGCGCATCGCTGATATTATAGGACATTGGAAGGCCTTCTTATTGGATGGAAATCGCCTCATGGCCTGGCAAGGGAAGGGAGATGATGAGGTAGTTCAAGCGATGGTGGATCGAGTGGAGAGTAACTTGAGAGCCTTGAAGGCAAATGAAGTTGATTTATCACTGAGGAGAAAACAAAAAAGGAAGCGTGAAGACGATGATGACTTCTCTTCGGAAATGAAAAAACAAATATCTAAGGTGGACAAGGAACTTCAAACAGGAGGGCTAATAGTTCATCCAAGTCAGATGGTCACGACTCGTCAAAAATCAGTTGAACACCTCACTACAAGAAGTTCTACTCGTCATATGGGAGAAGGTAGTGGTCCATCCAGTGGAAAGTAGGATTTGAGGATAGAATAGTGTTTTTTGAAAGCAATGGTTCTTCCATTGAGGGAAAAAAAAGAAGTGTGAAGTGTTTAGATCTTAAAAGGATCAAGTAATATAAAGTAATTGTAGTGAAGCTATGTTTTTTGTATTTTGCGATCACCTATATATTTATGTATACAAACAATATATTTTTCTTTGCTTAAAAAAATAGTTTTATGTATGAATTTGAATTTATTTGTATATGGATGCATTCATGATTCATTTGTTCTTCTCTGATTTGTAATAGTAAAATATAAAGTATTATGTGAAAAGGGGTGGATCCTTGGGTGAAGTCCGCCGTCCGCCCCGCCTGTCCGCCTGTCCGCTTGCAAAATCGTCCAGCTTGTCCGCCCCGTCCGCCCCGCCCGTGCACTTGTAAATACGTCCGGCCGTCCGCCTCGACCGCCCGTCCCTAACACCACCCTGTCCGCTCGCTTTGTGGGACCGTTAATTTGAATTTTTTAAATGTGAACCCTAAGTGAACGGTCAGCTTCTGTTGGGGGACTATAAGAGTTAGAAGAGAAGCCTTCTTATTCACTCTCAAGAAACTGAACGTTAAGATTTCTAAGGGCTAGGAGCTGCAATTTATTGTGTCCCTTGCTTGGTAATGCATAGTTCAGTGGATGGGGGGGCTTTGTTTTGCAAGGCTTTTTACGACTGATTTTATTGATATTGTGAACATTGTTACATTGTAGGTTTATGATTAAAAACATTTTTTGGTTTTTAAATATAGCTAATAAGTAAGATTGTCACTATGGGGCCTAAACCGACCGGGGATTTTTCTCCTTGGTATAGTGTGACACCAGACAATAAGGTACAATGTAGGCTTTGCAAGGTGGTTATGACTAAAAAGCCTTGCCGTATATTGAGCCATTTAGGGTATTCCGGTCCAAATGGTGTATGCGATACAGGAGTAAGGAATTGTCCGTGATTGACGACAAGAGTCCGTGCTACATTTCTTCATTGCGAAGGAATTTTTCCAAAAAGTGTTGTAATTGATAATGTAGATGGAAACCCTGCACCTATGGACCCCCAAGAATTGTCGATCGGAAGGGGTGTATCGCAGTCAACCCATGAAGACTCGTCTCCAACATCAAGAGAAGTAGTATTTGCAGGAACTAAAGAAACTTTCACCACAAAAGCTTCTGATGATCGTGAAACCCCGAAGGCATCAAATTCTAGGCCTCATAAACAAAGCAACTTAGTGATTGGATTTGAAGAAGGTCATAAACGCAAATTGCATTCTGTGTGGGCGAATTTTTTTTATACGGCAAATATACCATTATCCGTGGCTCGAAATGCAGCTTTTAAAGAAGCAGTGAAGCGAACGGTTGCATTCGATAGACCATACACTCCTCCATCGTACCACGAGCTTCGTTACAAATTGTTGAACGAGGCGAAGACCAACATTTAGACACAGTTGCTCACACAGACTGAAGACAGCATTCGAAAATTTGGAGCAACTGTGTCTATTGATGGATGGAGCTCTGTGACCACGCGTCCTTTGATCAATGCCATGCTTGTATCATCCGCAGGTGAAGAATTTCTTGGATGAGTAGATACAAGTGGTTGTGAAAAGAATGGGGTGTATTAGGCAGCAGTGTTGGAAAAATTCATTGAACAAGTGGGGCCCAAGAACATCGTGTTAGTAACCACAGATAACGCCCCTGTGAATTCTTCCGCATGGAATATGATATCTGCAAAGTATCCTCATATTTTTTTACCAAGGGTGTGTGGTTCATGCGTTGAATTTGTTGCTCAAGGATTGGGGGTCAGAGGATTGGATTGCTGAAAAATTGAATGAAGGAATACTTGTAGCCAAATTTATCAAAAGGAGACATATGCCACTTGCTCTATTACGGAAGTATTCGCCAAATCTTGGTTTATTGATGCTGGGGGATACAAGATTTGCCTCTCAATTTATCATGATGGAGTGTTTGATAAAATTGAGAGGACCATTGGAACAAACGGTGGTGGATCCACAATGGGCAGAGTACGTATGTATGCTCAAGAGGAAACGTGGAGCCAAAGTCAACCCAAGAAACCTCGCGGCAGCAGTGAAGAGAATTGTTCTTGATGATCATTTTTGGAACCGTTCTATCAATTATGTGGAGATGGTTGAACCAATTATATGTGCACTCTGTGATTTGGATTCGAAATCACCATGTATGGGGAAGGTGTTGCATATTATGAGGAAATTAGAAAAGCATGTGTATGGATTAGAAAGTCCGCCATTTTGTTTGGAAGAGAGCAAGGCAATTCCATTGATACAATCCTTTCATGTGCGAAGGGAAATGGTAGCTAACGATCTCCAATCTGCCGCAGCTCTCTTGAATCCATACCTTCTACACGACAAAGAACTAGCCGATGATCCAAATGCAATGTCAGCATGTAAGCGTGTTTTGGAGAAAATATGTAAACCGGATGAGTACGCAGCAGTGGTTCGAGAATTCGTGGCTTTTCGACATAAGGAACCTCCATTCCACAATATGTTGAATCCGGGAGAACAAATGTTGTTGGCACATGCTTGGTGGGATTTTGAAGGTGCTTGTGGCAAGTTCATAGCTCCATTAGCAAAGAGGATATTGGCCCAACCGGTGTCATCATCTTCATGTGAACGGAATTGGAGCAGCTATTCTTTTGTTCACAACAAATCGCGAAACAGATTGAAGCCAGAGAGAGTAGCGGATTTGGTGTATGTGTATACTAATTCCAAAGTCCTAAACGCATCGAAAGAAAAAGATGAAAAAAAAGGGTACGACGATAACATGGAGACAGTGGAGTCGGAGGATTCGGATAGGCCGATGATCGAAGATGATAATGAGGATGATGACGAGGATTTGGAAAGGGCCTTTAAAGTAGTAAATGGCGAGGATGACTTGTGTTGTGCAGCACTATCAGAAGATGAAGACGCTATGGAAGACATTCCCAATTTGGTGGATGATACGTATCATAATCGTAATGACCGCTATGCTAATGTTGAAGGCAATGCGAACGATTTGTATGATTTTTTAGAAGATGAGGATGAAGTAGGGGTAGAGGAGAACCTACCTTCAATAGCAGCATATTGCGATGGAACTGCATACATGAGTAGCGAAACTGTTCTATCGAAAAAGGGAGTTGTTATTGTTGAGGAGGTGGAAATGAATGGGGATGCTTTTGGCAATGCCAGAACAGATGAAGATGTTCAAATTTCGAAATCTCGATCTGTGGCACTAGATATGGTGGAAGAAAATTTCCAAGAAAATGATAGAAAAGGACACAAGGTCAGTGAGTTGGACGTCCCAAAAGATGTGGGCCAAAACAGTGGCGACAAGGGTGAATCAAATATTGAGGTACAGAAGAAGAGTGCTTCAACCAAGATGGCATTTGCAAAATCAAGTATTGTGGACAATGATAAAGGAAAGGAGCCAATGAAGTCAATTTCTGAGGTACGGAGATCTAGCGCTCTTCCACCAATAGCGTTGAAGCTAGCTATCACAAGATTAGAGGGTTTTCAAAGCTTTGGGTATGGAAAACGTCTAATGAACATTTCAAAAGAAATTTCTATAGGCGGTAATGTACAAAAAGTAGTGCCATCACATACATGCCTCACTGATATGGATAGTGATCAACCATTGTTGGTAACGTTGCGTGCTCGTCGTTTAGAAAAACGAATAGTAGGAGAACCCATCAAAGCAACAACCAGTACTCCGCCACTTCAAAAGAAAGTCAAAGTGGAGATAACCGTTCACGGACAGGCCGACTCCAAATCGAAAGCGGTGGTTCAAGAATCCAGTAAGGGGGAAATTAAAAAAGATATGCAGCCTTTTGCTATCTCTCCGGTGAAGAAAAAGACCCCTCTTGATGAGGATGTCAATGCTTCCTTCAATAGAAGGAAAAGAAAAGTTCCTATTCAAAAAGCCCGTCATGGTTCTATGAAAGTAAATAAAAAGAAATTAAATTCGAAAGAAGGGAGTAAACCTACTTTAAAGAAAGGCTTGAAGAAGACCACGATACTTGATTTAGATGATACGGAAGATGATTCGGACAATGAAGATTTTGAACGGAGAGCTAACGGAGAGAGTAGTGGAGTTGAGGTGAAAGGAGATGAAGATTGGTGTCCATAGGAATTGAGGAATTAGAAGCTTAAATATTTTTTTGCTTAGTTGCTCATGATATATTGAGCACATATTGAGAATGTATTGTTCAATCATTTCATTATAAAAATTGTTTGTTTATTGATGATATACATCTCGTTCGTGTATTAGAATTTTAAATTTGATTTTGTTTCAAAATGAAACTGAAATTTCATAGAAAAATTTAAAATGCACAATATGTTTTATCTTTTGAATGAAGCAACATACACTACTACATTACATGACAATTGAAATATATGAAAAACAAAAATCTAAGTTCAAATGACATGCTGCAATTGGTAAAAACATTGATAAATAAACATTGAACCCTGTTACTAAACGGCCTAATCCTTTAACCCCCCGTCTGCCCTCCATCGTCCGCTCTGCCCGTCCGCCCTCCACCGTCCGCCGTGCCCGTCCGCCTTTCACCCACCGCCCCGCTCGTTCGCCTGCGGATGGCACTAGGGACGCTACGTCCGCTGGAATCCGTGCGTCCAAACGATGGACGTGAATTCGGGGCGAACGTTCAGATTTGTCAACCCTGATTACTTCATATGACATCAAATAATCCTGTCATCAGCGGCTGACAAACCCAATGTAATTTTACATCTATGATTTTCCAAAAATAAAAACATGTCACTGTTTCACATTCAACTGAGAAACTTTGCTTTCCACAACTAAATGGCCAAGCAAACGTAAATGCTCAAATGGCACACGCTTATGTCTACAAGACTAAGAACTGTACTTCGAAGGCATACTCTGAATTTGATAATCATAAATTACCCTTCTCCACCTAGCCTCTTCCGTGCATGATAATAAAAACTATATGAGGGTATGTATTCGGTGGTCATGCAAGTCCTCCATTGTCAATAAATGGAATTCTCTTGAGATTTCGAACGGCCACTTAAAAAGGACTTCCATTTTCAGTAGCAGAATTCCCAAAGAAGGCAGAGTACAATTGCAAAACCTCATGACTGCTTCAACGGCCGATAGAAGAAGGATTCCCAAAGGCATTACCTCTACAATTTACCTCTCCCGACTTTCCAGTCGATTTCCTCCAAATGCACAACGTCACTATACCTCTAGTCCGCCTATTCCTTCAAGTTAGTATTATCTCCCATCAATGACTACGACAACTCTGCTTCACTACTCCCTTCTGATCCAAAGTGTCTTCAGAGTTTGATGAAGTTGTCATCAATACTTCACTTGCAGTCCTTCCCATTGCTGGCGGCCGCACGTGAACATATAAGTCTCATTCTTTGAATGCCTTCTTCGTGATGGACGTGAATATACTTTTATGCTTGGACTCAAAACTTGTAGCAAACACCGTCTTCACCTCCGTTTTGGCGATCAATCTACACACATGACAAAGGACATGGCTCTCGACACTACAACACCTGCGCAAAGCTCCCAGCGGGAGCACCAGAAGCTGTTCCTCCCTGTCCACACGATGACTTTCAAGGAATAGATCCCTAGAAAGTTCTAGCATGTAGACACGTCCACATACTTTCATCCACGATAAACCTAATTTCCAGTCGAAGTTGGATTTCCTCCACAAAACCTCAGTAGTATTTCTACATAATTTATGGTCGCTTTCTTAAAAGAAATTCCAATTTTAGAAGGCGAACTAAATGCATAGCAAATTGTTCGCAACTCACTTGGAAAAACAACATGGTGATTGCGGCTACAATAAATGAGGGTCATAGCAAAGCAACGTCATTCCATGTTTAGGAAGTCCGTGCGGGTTGTGCACCTGAAATCCCTCTACACATGGCATGAATATGAAGACCACTGCACATGGAAGACAATGACGGTGACGACGACAACCGCGTCACACCTTCGTCATGACACTCGTTCCTTCATAAAACTTTGCTTCATTTTCTAGGTTTGCCTTCTACTGTTTTCAAAATGTACTATACAACCTTCCTCTTCTAATGCTGTAATAGAAATCATTTGGCATTCTATGATCACCTCACCTTCCTTTGAACTCAGTGTCAGTGCACTGAAAAATTTACCTTGAACCTCTCAACCTCTATGAAAGTGTCCTATTCTTGCTCTGCAGTGCACAACAGTTGTCAACGGTAACAAAAGTTTTGATAGCAGCGTCCTCCGAGTTCACTAACGAAAGCTTGCCGCCTAGTCTATGCAATTGTTGACTTCGGGATTGAACTACACAAAAAATGCCTACTGTCGTCAAACGCTTCCTTCAAGTGAGTGATTTCGAAAAAACTAAACCTTCATAATTGATTACGCCACTGAAGTTTTAGGTTTGATTTGTGAATCAAATGTAACCTTCTAATGTCCTATAGTGCATTGTCCTATACAATCACCAAATTTGTGAATGCAAGCATAATAGAGGATTTTCAACTGAAGCGTCTTCATGATTTAGGGTTCCTATTTTCGTCATGAACAGTTGAAAGGAAACACAGAAGACCGTAACCAAGTTCGAATTCTGCAACATCAATTGACAAAGTTCTACTTCTATGCTTCAAGTAATCTCAGGAGTATGCATTCCTTATTGTAGACCATTACATCGAACTAAGCAATCTCGCTCAACTCTGCAACAGTCTTCATCTTATTGCCACTGCAACTTCCCTAGGCGTATCCTACGCATAAGTCTTCGTAGGGACCGGCGATAACTCATTTTCATGATTATGTTGTCATCATCGTCAGTTACCTACGCAACTCATACTAGGGAGTCAATTCTTTGAACAATTACAATGACTCTCATGCTCTTCCAATATCAGGAGAGCTATAAAAAAACCTTCAATTCTGGCGATTGTAGAGAGGAAACAAGTACATGGAGTTAGGGGTATGTATACATGTTGTGCATGCAATTGCAACTAATAGCACTTTCAATATTCGTATGGCAGTGCATCGATCTTGGTCTCTAGTGAAAAGCTCAGAGAGTACTTTGACGTCTTCCATTGTGATAGCTTCAAATTCCGAGAAGATGACACAGAAAACTATGAATGGTAAGACACATAATCTAAATTGTGTCGAACATGTCATCGTCTATTTCTTAATTATTTTGCTTGCTTCAATTTGCAAATCTTCCTCTTCCAGTCTTCCCTGTGCAGCTGCATGTATCGCCGGTCTGTACGCTATGGATTTTACTACAACTGTACTTACATAGGCAACTTCTAAATTTTTTTTTCCTTCACAATAAATAGTGTTTGAAGTCGGGTCTACCTCTTCGCTCTTCTCTCTTCTTGCTATTTGGTTGCACAAGATTGAACAATTCAATCAAGTTTGACCCAACATGCATGAGCTGCATGTCATCTTCTGTCAAGGTTCGTCATGGCAAACGAACATTTGTTTAATTTTTCATTCACGGGTGCTTTTCAATGGACCTACAGTAGACGAAATTAGTGAAGCCGGTGCAACCATCATTCCATCCAGTTAGTTGTTTGCTTTTCCAGAGGTTATTCATAGGTTATACCGACTAATAGCTTCAAGTCTGGAAACAATATAATTGCTTTCTTACTTTCCGTTGAACATATGTTGAGAAACAGATCAGGGTTCAAGGATTTATTATGTCTTCAATCTTTCTGCCTATGGATGTATGATAAATGTCTTTCTCTTCACTAATAAGTACAAGAAAAATGTGCTATGAACTACCGAAATCTGACCTAAGTTTGAGGTCTGAAATGTTGAACGTCTTCACATGTCAATTGTCTGACATGTGTCGGGGCTCGCCATACACTTCTGTTCCTACTCCATAGTTTGTCGACATTGGACTAGTTTTGTTATGTGCCAAAAATTAGAATTCCTGCAACTCTTATTTAGTGGAAGCCAATGGGTTCCATAGATATGTTAATTTATTGCATGGTCATTCTTAGTGTTCAATAATCCCAGGGCTCCATACTGTGTTCATAGTCTACAATTACGAAGAGGATATAATGTAACAAAGTCTACCTACAACAGTTTCTACAGTTAGTGTCAATAATTTTGTGCATGCTTTGTGTAGACAAGGAATTACCTACCGTTGTTTGCTATATGACCCTGTAATTATTCAAGAGCCATGCACTAGAAAATGAGTTGGAAATTGAATGGAAAATTGTTGCAACTTCTGTAGGAGAAGAAACATTTCTACCTCACGCGTAGCGCACATGGTGATGCACTACAGCTTGAACTTGATCTCCGGCATGACGGCATCATTCACAAGGTATGCATCGTTGGACAACTCCAATTTAATATTTTCTGAACCAAATACTAAAGAGGGCACTTTTTGCATCATGAAATGCATTGCAACATTTGTAAGAACCACAGTCCACTGAAACAAAGCAGTCTACCTATCACAGTAACGGTTCGTGTACAACCTAGCGTGTAGCATATTTTTCAAGGTACCAAGGAAGTAAAAATTGTTTCCACTGTTCTTGAGTGAGTACTAACAATAGTTTGGGCTTTTCGTCAAAAGAAACTTATACACACAAAGAAGCCTGTATTAGCTAAAGTGACATCATTGTTCTTATTTTTTCATGATCGTCAAACAAAATGTTATCTCTTTTCCCACCAATGTACATCATGATAAACTTATGTCTGAATTCTGATGATAATGTGAAATTCCAGAAGAGTAATATGAAAATTCGACTTATCTTCTTACATAGAACTAGAACTTGGTGCTTGAAAGTTGTAGAAGTAAATGCTAAAAGATTCGCAATTTCTAAATTGCATTTCTGAGCATATGATAATCCCCATATAAGCAGTGTTTGAGGGCCACATAGACACGGTTCGAGAGTTAAGTGAAAGTGAAGCTACCTAAAGAGGTGGAGCAAACCCGACAACAACAGGTTTGTGTCCCTTTCCCAAAGGACATCAATGGTGATCCTTTCTAAATTACATAGTTTTACATTCTTTCTGACAGTCTTCAATCTAACGATACGCAATGCTAGCTTACTGAATTTTTGGACGAAACATATTCTTCATACTATGGAACAGGTTTTTAATAATGGTTGTATACACTACAAGTGTTTCTGCAAATGAGGCAGTATAGATTTGGACAGGCATATCACATCGAAAGGGCAGTAGCAGCTCAACAAGGAATTACAAGTTATCCCTGTAGGTGCGAGATTTTCCATGGGTTTAAGTCTCAACCGATGAAGACCATGGAGATTCACCATCGGAAATTTGGTCGAGACAAAAATTTGAATGAGCCCCTCCTAGTATGTCCCTGAAACTCTAGTGCGCACATTTAATTGCCCACCTTTTTTTAGCATCACAGACTAAGTGTTCTTTGCGTGTTGCAGCGGAATTCCAACAACTGTGTACAACCTCATGTGCACCATACAGTACATGAGGAAGAATTTGTGGACAAAGTTCTCGGAGATGTAAGGCATGCCGTAGAAGAAGAGTTTCTGGATGCTGAGGACAACATTGAATTCGAAGGTGCCCCTACCAATACAGACATGAACTTCGACGAACTAGCACATAATTACTTTGCTCAAGTAAATGAGATCCACAGAGAAATGGGAGGAAGAGAAGATGTGCCCTTGGATTTTGAAAATTTATCCTCTGAAAAAGAGGAAGACGACAATGCACTTGTTCTTGAAGACATATTGTTGCAATCTGCGGAGCCCCTATTCCCGGGGTCTAACACGAGCAGGTTGCAATTTAGCATCATCTTGATGTCGTTGTGCACTTTATATTTTGTCAGTCATCATAGTCTAGATGAGATTCTAACATTCCTCAAGCATGATGTGCTGCCTACAGATAACCAATGCTCTAAAGACTCTTATGAGATGAAGACAATGTTGATGAAGTTAGGACTATCACATGAAACAATCCATTGTTGTGATTGTGGGAAGACATTGTATTGGAAAGAAAAAGATGACTTGAAGGAATGCCCGGCATGCTAGAAGTCATGTTACATCTCGGGATCCAGTACAGTTCCTCTAAGAGTCCTCAGGTACTTTTCATTGATTCGAAGATTGCGAAGAATATTCCGTTGCGCGGAGCTAGCCAAACATATGAGGTGGCACTCTTCAAATCACTCGCAAGACAACAAGATGCTTTCAGCAGTGGACAATGAGCAATGGAAATTTATTGAAGAGAAATTCCCCAACTTCTCTCGAAATTCAAGAAACATTCGGATGGGCCTCGCTCTGGATGGAGTGAATCCACACAGTTTGCAGTCTTCTAAACATTTAGTGTGGCTAGTCATGATGGTTTTGTATAACTTACCTCCGTACCTTCTAACAAAACGTTTTTTCATATGCCTGACATTGATAATACCAGATCCGAAGTCTCCAAATGAAGAAATGATTGACATTTACTTACAACCACTAGTTCATGAGCTAAAAAAACTTTGGAAAGGGGTATCAGCTATTGACATGTCTGAACTTCCTGGACCAACTAGGAATTTCAGAATGCGAGGCATGCTGATATGGACCATGAACGACTTTCCAACGTATACATTAATATCAGGTCAGGTAGGAAAAGGATATGCTGGATGCCCTGTATGTGGTGAAGGGACTTCTGTTGAGTATTCTAGTGAAACGAAGAAGACTGTGTTTCTTGGTAGTCGAAGATGGCTTCGACAAAACCATAGGTGGAGGGCAGCTCGAGTAGCTTTTAATGGGCAGCAGAACCATGATCGACCGCCACCCCATCGAAGTGGTCTCACTGTACTTCAACGTGGTGCTTGGCGAGAGTCATATTTGAAGTGTGGTGGCTGTCTGAATGCGAAGCACGACTCAACTAAGAAAACTAGAGTCAAGAGAGTTAGTATACTATTCGAACTACTGTATTGGCAGGTAAGTTAGCGCAATCTAGTCGAATGTATTTCAGCATTGTGTTTGATAATGTTGAATCCTGAAGGTGTTGATGTACAATCAGAAATGTCTTCTATGTTGAACCTACTAAGTGGAACTCATATAATGTACATGTGAGCTACTGCTACTAAGGGACGGGAGAGAATCCATTAAAAGGATGGTCATTTCTCTTAGCATCAGTCCGTGGAAACACTGTAAATGAAGGTGTGACTCTTACTTTTAAATTTTGAGGTTCGCATTTCACTACATTGATTGTGAAAGTGTTCGAGCATACCGAAATTGCTAGGAACATGTGCATGTATTGAAAATATGACATGGAGAAAGTCAATTCTAAAAGATGAAGTTGTTTCAATACTTAATTGGTACAGTTAAAGGACAAGTTGTACGGGTTGTGGGGAAACTGTGAGGTCATTTTGGTTTTTCTGGTAGACCAAGGCGTTCGTTTCCTTTTAAGGAATACTGTATTTACAACAATAAGACCCTTTTGGAGGGGCAGGCAAGAATGACTTGTTCTTCTGCAAAAAATTGTATTCATGTACAGAATTAGTGAACTTCTTCAAATTACGAAAGAAAAAGCATAGTAGGAGAGAACATAGTACTGTGCTTGAACCTGCATGACTGGAGGTAGAGTTCTGAAATGGTCTTTCACTATTGCCGCTGTGACTTTTTTTTGGACTAAACAGTAAGTGTACCTTTGCATGGTGTGTGTCTATCATGGTTACTAGTATAATGATTTCAATCATGAGAAATTCATTAAACATGGATGCGATTTTGACAATTTTGAAGTGCTCTTTTTCTGTGCGAAGGTACTCCCAATTTGGCACACACTAGACCCAATGCACTGTGAGAAGAATGTCTAAGAGAATTTGTTGCGTACTCTTTTGGGAGAAAGTGATGGTGCCAGCTCTCGAGAAGATTTGTGCGCACATTGCATTTGACAACACCTGCACTTGCAACCAAATGCAAATGGGCAAACGTTTTTCAAGCCAGACGCAGCATATGTATTAATGAGACAGGAACGAGAGGCATTTTTGACAACATTGAGGGAATTAAAGTTTCCCTCCAATTACGTTGGTGCCTTAAGCAACAGGATTACTGACGGCAAACTCCGAGGACTGAAAACACATGACTATCATATACTGTTGGAGCAAGTACTTCCATTGTGTTTGAGGAACATTGGTGACTCTAAAGTTGTCGGAGCTGTAATGAGGGTAAGTAGACTTTTTCGAAGAATCTATGCAAAGGTGGTCGACTTGCGAGTGAAGGAGAAAATGCTTGAGGAGGTTGCAGAAACGGTGTGCTCCTTGGAGAAGGAGTTGCCACCATCTGTTTTCGTCATTATGATGCATCTCCCAATACACTTGGTGGAAGAGATGTTCATATGTGGACCAGTGCAGATGCCTTGGATGTATCCATTCGACCGTTACATGAAGACTTTAAAAGGATTCGTGAAAAACAAGGCTAAACCAGAAGGGAGTATGGCACATGGTTATTTAAGGGAAGAAGCGATAGGTTTTTTTGAATGAATATCTGTCGGAATATACTCCCACAAGGAAGCACACTTGGGATGCCGACAAGGAGCCAACCATGTACGATGAAATTGTGGAGGGGGTCAGAAGAGATTGTGTAATGAGTCCCGCATTCCAGCAACTCATTCATGGTTTTGTGCTGGATAATACTGAGCACATGGAACCATATAGGAGGTACAGTAAACTAACATTGTTCATCGCTTATAGTGTGTTAAGTCATGCACTTTCCTTTTCAAATTTTCGAATGACATTTCAATTCAAATGCATGCAAAGCATTATCTTCATAGATGGTTAAGCAATATTGCATTACCTCGAAAAGTGAAAAAAACATATTTAGTTTGTCTGTTGGAAAAAAAGTACCAAGCAAGGGTGGAAGTAGTTTGAACAATTCAATGAGTATTGAATTTTGATGAAGTTATCTTGACCATCGTTCTACCTTGGTTATGCATGCAACAAAAATAGTTCTAATTCTATATGACAATCTATGGCAATTGTTGTGGGCATTTTGTACAGGAGATATGTTGAAGCTGTTATGCAAAGAGAAGTGGAGAGAAACGATTATTGTCGTGTTCACCATAGAGATGGACGGAGAGGTCAGTTAGCATTTCCAAGGGCACTACAGAAATTGCCTGTGTTTGCCGATTGGATATTGGAGGAGGTTAGAATGGAGCAGGAAGCTAGTGAAACCATCGATGCACAAGTAATGGACACCACGAGAGGACCACTACCTATAGCGTCTGCTTATAAATCCATGTATGCATATGGCAATCACTATTGAGTTCTGAGTTGCGAGGGGGCACTCAAAACCTTTGATAGTGGAGTGGCAGCCACCTTCAAACAGCTTTGTAGGAACGGAATGCGAGATAGAAATCAGGTGAATGTTGATGTGGAATACGTAGGTCACATTGAGGAGATCTTAGAACTCAACTATAGACGCCATTGTTTAGTAGTCCTAGTTTGTGATTTTGTAAAAGCAAACTACATAGGAGAGAATGCAACAATAAAAAAAGATAAGTGGGGTTTTACGTTAGCAAACTACGAAAGAAGATATGGAAGTGTCGGTAAAGATAGCTTTGCTTTTCTAGCACATTGCAAGCAGGTTTTTTATTCAAAAGCAAGTGAGGCTCCCAGATGGAGGGTAGTGTTGAGGAAGGATGTTAGAAGAAAACAAGTGTTGCCTTGTAATGAGGAAGAATCAGAGGCCACATTGTTTCAAATGGGGCAAGATGAGGATTTCGAGGGTCTTCGCCCTGAGAGGGAAGTTGGAGAGGGTCAATTACCGCGAGCAGCAACAGGTGAAGATGTCATACTCCAACCCGTTGTGCGAGGATGTAGAGTGAGAGCTACTGGTGCAACAGAAAGAGCCCAACATCGTGGACGTGGTCGTAATCGTGTACACGGCCATCACGGTGGGGGTACCCGTCAAGGAAGTATAGTACTGGAGGTGGAGGATGAACATTTATTCGAAGAAGACAATGAAGAGGAGGAGGAAGAAATTCTATATCATAATAATTTGGCCTTTGAAAGTAGAGATCAGAGAAGAGGTACAGATTTGAACGGCAGTCCTAGTGAAAGAAGGGTTTGGCGTCGGCATGACACTGAGGAAAATGCAAGGAGTGAAGATGGGAACGGATCAGAGAACATTGAAAGCAGTGGAAGCAGTTTGTCTAATTCCAGTGCATCGAGCAGTGTAGGAGTGTCTGAAGAAAGTGCGGTAAGTATTTCTAAATTCCTAAATCACTCCTTGTAAGCATAGACATTGCTTTTTTTTTAACGACGTAGGTTCTTCACTTTTTACGTAAATGTAGGGTGAATACTGATTGAACACATTAGGACATTAGAAATTGCAGTGACGGTCTGCTTTGCAAGCCGAAACTCTGATGTCAGGACGACTATCTGTAGGCAGTACACACTTAAGGTACATCATTTTCATGTGCATGAACAAAGATGATTGTGGAATGCATGACATAAAATACACAATTAGAAGTCGGTGTCCAGAAAATGAGAAGCATGTGTGGTAATGCATAGTTGCAAGAAATCACTACTGAAGTAAATTGGCGGATGTATTCTCCAGGATGTCCAAGAAGAAAGAAGTTGAATCGAAGAGTGTCCCATTCACTCAATTGATATCCTACTATATATATGGATAGAGAGATATATAGATATATGAGAACTAGTCTTTCGGAAGAAGAAAAAACAGATGCACAATTCTCTACTACATGAGCGACAAGAAGCTCAATTAGATGTAGTGGAGGCAAATTTGTTTTTGGAATTTCACAGTCCTACGTGTGGACAAACCTGAGAAATAAATAATGTAAGAAATTGACAAAAACTTGACTGAAATTGTAAAAGATGTCCAAGTCAACAGAACCAACACTCTACAGAAGTGAGTTCGTTGATTCGGACAAATATTTGTCAATCTCCTGTCATAATGGATAGCCTTTCCTTGTAGTGTAGAAATCTTCTAAGTAATAAGAAAAAATCCTCATATCTATTTTTCACTTTATGATAAAGACGTTAAAATAATACCTATCAAATTAATTCTCCTGGGAGGAATTATTCCAGTACTAGAAAATCTTCACAAACCAACTTCATCATTGCACTCTTGGCATGTTTTTACCTAGTTTTGCCAACAAGGCTTAAACTACTCCAAACCCCTAATTGCTATGCTAAACACTTGTATTGGACACTAGAACTTAGAAAGAAAAGTGTTTAATACTCTTTCTGGACTTTTAGGACATCACACCACATTTGTAGGGACTTCTACCAAATATGTTGTAAACACTCTTTTTTGGTCTTTTCAATTGTAAAGTATAATAAATATGAGCAAAAGCGAAAAAAAAAATACCAAGACCCAAGTGCTAACTATGGGGGTCATAAAATGTCATACCACTTTGTTGTCTTATTGATTTTCCACTTTCATGACAAATATTAATTATTGTCAGTTCCACTCCATAACCTCTACTTGACCGGCAATGATGCATGTAAATTTTTTTCCAAAATTGGTAGAATGGAGGGATGTGAGTGAGTATATGACTTCCACCAATTTGTTAGCTTTGCCAATACCTTGAATTAGCTAACTGCAACTGAATACAAGAATAATGGACTTAAATTTGATAGAGTGCATGAAAATGTGTGGGCACATCTACATCCTTTGGAGGAGGGGGAGTGTGAATGCAATTTTGTTGATTACATGTTGGTTTCCACTAGCAATGATGTCACAACTATCCTCCAAGAGGGTTTAAAATTGATCCAAGGCATGCTTTGAGTTCTCAACATGGTGCTTCTTGTGCAATGTTCAATAAAACTTGATTTCTTACATTGTAGGTACTGGAAAAGGTTGACTCGTAGAGTTTTGCTTTTGTTCCTTCTAAAACACTAGTGAGGGGGAAGATGCCAACAGAGAGGTTCTTCATCATGATCTAAAGTGCAACACTACAAATCAAGTGAGTCCTAAATTGAATTGTAATGTAGTTGATGATAGAGAAGAAGAAATTTTGGAAGATTGTCCCACCACTCTCACTACTATGGAATCAAAGACCCTTGAGTCCATGATGCCACTTGGGAGATGCTTAACTTAGAGGAGCCTCAAGTGAGCACAACACTCCCTACTAAGAAGATAATTCCTTTTGTCACTACAAGAAAACAATGTGTGAATCAACCCCTCCAAATCAACTAACAATGTCCGAAGTGATAGAAAAATGTCCAAAATGACAAAAAATTGACAGAATATTGTTTGAATCAACCCCTCTGAATCGATTGGAAATGTCCAAATTGACACTACTCCCTTGTAGTGTGTTGAATTTGTTGGCCACAAAATTTTCAAGTCCACATTGGTTTCACAACTGAATTTCAATCCGTTTCTATCTAAAGATAGGTTAATTAGAGTTAGGAATTCAATTTACTTTAATAATTCAAATGACTACATCACTGCTTCATCTTCTATGGAGACAATGCTACTAGCTATCGGTATGGATTGCAGAATATATTTTATGCAGAGGAGTACCACCACTATGAGCTCATCCATGAAGGCAGTTGTGAGGAGGAGCAAAGGAAGACCCACCAAGAATTTGCAAACCACTTGTGTCCTCAATCAATAGAGTCAATAGGGGCACATGGTGTATAGGCCACATGCACATAATGAGACATAAGGTGGGTACTAAGTGGGAGAATTGCAAGTAACTTGTCAACTTACAAAACCATGATGCGAACAAAAGCAAGAGGTCAAGTAGTAGTAGATCTTGATTCATGGTACGGTGTACTTGAATCATTTTAGGAAAGTCTCGGACTTTTATAAATTCAAGTAAAACTAATAGGATTCTATTTGAATAGATGTGGATACCATAATTTGTACAGTAACAATGTCGTTCAATGCAGAGAGTGATGTGTTTGAGCTAGATCATGTGGATGCAAATTCATAGAATGAGTTCATTGAGAAATCCAAATGATTTCTTTTTCTTTTGAAGGTAGCTATAGTGTTTTTAGAATCCTACATCAATAGAAGAAAGGGTAGGCTTCTCCAACTACTGTGTATGCATCTCAAGTGATAAGAAGGAATTAACAAATATTTTCTTGGAGGTCACACTAATTTTGCATAAGGTAATTGTTGATTATGAATTCCATTTTGTGAAACTCACAATTAGAAAAAAAAGAAGGGGGGGCTCCTAAATTTGCACAAATTTTGCTTTTTAATGACTTTTGAATTAGAATGCAAGTCCAAATTTTTTGGATTTTGTTTCTCAATCTGATTTTCAGTGGAACGCAAGTACAAACATTTTAAGTGCCTAAAATGCAACTTCACATGAAATTCTCAATGACATTTGAGGTAAGAAATTTTCCTAAAAACACTTAATTCTCAATTGTTTACAACTCCATTTGTCAATCACCATATTTAGGCACTTCAATGTAGGCCATGGGGGTGAGTTTAAATTTTAGCCCGACCATATGAACTATAGGTTTTCTTGTGCAATCACACCTTCCTCTTAGTGGCTTGTGGTTGTTCTCATCATTTTCTTCTTTTCCCTCACCGTGTGATCCGCCTTTTATTCCTTTAGCCGGTGTTGTTGTGAGATAGGTTTGATTTTGTTGTGAACTCCTAATAGGATTGTTTGTAATGCTCGCAGGAGGGAAGATAGGTTGCCTTTCTCTTAACTATTGCTAGCCGTGTGTGAATACTCATTAGTTGATTGAAAATGGATGTTCTTTTCATTTCTTTTAGTGACTTGTCCGTCGATGATCTAGCAGTTGGTGAAACTCATGCTCTTGCTAGTTTGTTTTGAGACCTACCTATGGAGCCTGCTGAAATTCATGGGAGTAGGAGTTCGTTGGAGTAGACTTTTCAAGATGTCATTCTGCTAGTTCTTGTATCACATGTTGAATACATAGATCCATGGAAATGGGATCAACTACAACATGAACATCTTTCATTCACAACGTTAGAGTACTTGAGAAGCACTTGTAGCTCGTGGAGGGGCTTCTTTGAAAGCATGGCAGAGTGGGGGCCCTCATCATGGCATGTGAAGAATTTTGGATGCTAGTGCCATGATGCCACCTATGTGGACTAAGGAGGAGGACTTCATATTCTTTCGTTTTGAGAATCATTCTATCTTTAGCAAGAGTTGGAGGTTGCAAAGTCCTCTCACCAATGATACATGGCGCACTTCCCCTTTTGGAGACCTCACAACCCAAAATTTTCATGGAGTGAGTGTTACTTTGGAGGAGATAGTGAGGAGTGTTTGCAATGTGCGCATCCTAGTGGCTTTTGCCCAATTTGTCATCTTGGTATCACTCTTTAGAATTGTGTTGGTGGTCCTTGGTGGTTTTTTAATTTTGTGTTTATTCTCATGTTTCAACAATTGAGTGTAATGTAAATTGTATCATTGTTGCAACTCATGGTGGTAGAGTAGTGAATAGTCGCAACTTGTCACCTTTGGTTTCAACATTTTCCTTGTGTATATTGGCAAGTGCATACATTGGATAGTGTTCACAGCAAGAACTTTGAACTTGTAAATTTTGGATTTTAAAATGGACTAGATTGACTACTAACTACTTGAGTTTGTAAACACAATTTCTATATTAAATCTTTCTTTCACTACAAGAAAACAATGTCCAAATCAACCCCTCCGAATTGATTAACAGTGTCCGAATTGACAAAAAAATGTCCGAATTGACAAAAAAATATCTAAAATGACAAAAAAAATTGATAGAATACTATCCAAAACAACCCCTCCGAACCGACTGGAAATGTCCGAATTGACATTGCTCCCTTGTAGTGTTTGTTTCTCTATCAAGAGTTTGAATGCGCTCTTCCTCCTTGAATTTGATACTACATTTCTCTTTGTTTTTCTATCATATGTTTGAATGTGCTATTCTTCCTTGAATCTAATACTACAACAAGGTTCCATGCTACAACTCAGAGCTTTTGTATCTTAGAGTTTTTTTGTCAATGTTGTAATGTACTCGTAGATTTTCATTTCGAGCATGGCCCTTTGAATGATATTGCGTGGTGCATCCAATTGTAGTTTGAATGCATTGGAATGCTTATAGCTCACATGTTTGCTTATGTAGTGTGCTCCTAGTCTTCTTAGTATTTTGTAATTCTAAAATGTACAAAAAAATAGGGTGCAAAAAATTAGTCCCTCTAAGAATTTTCCAAAAGAAATAGGATGCTGAAAAATACTCACTAATAACTTTTTTTCTACTAATTGGGAGGGAAAAAAAAATAGGAGATAAATAACCCCCATGAAATACCTTATTATCACATGTGATTACCAAACATAAGTGAGTATGACCTCATGAGGTCAAAAAGAATTTGGATTATTTTTCTTGATTATCAACTACAATATTTTTATTTATTTATTTATTTATAAACAAATGAAAATCCATTGCAAAATAGAGAATACACAGCAACCCAGTTCGAAGGCTGGACAAAAGAAAGAAAATAAAATTTTCAACATAAAATTTTTTTAGATCAAAATCTTTGGTGCAAATTTTTTAAGATAAGAAGATCCAAAGTCTATTTATTTGATCACAGAACATTCTGAAAAAAAAAAAAAAACTTTTTTCACTTTAAATGCAAAGATCTTGCAATGTAAAAAAATTTGAAATTTCTTCTGCACATTCTTATACTAGTCTAGTGCAAGATCCTTTGATTAAATATGCAAAAAAAAGAAAGCAATTTGTAAGTTTTTTTTCTCTTTGAAATATGAATGGCAGTTTTGGATGAAGAAAATTCCTTGCAACTTTACGGGTTAAATAACAGGAAATGCAAGCGAATTCAACAAATAGCTTCACAACTGTATTTTCTTTATCTACAAAATATCCTGATTTAAACCCGGAGGTACAATATTAGCACCTTCCAACACTGAATGTGTATCAATACTAACGACACTCCAATCCACATCTAAGCTAGTATAAACACAGTATTTAGAATTCTAGGTAGCATTCCCATCTACCAACAGGTCCATTCCTGTAGAAGGAGCCCTGAATCCCCTGCTGTTTAAATAAAAGTGGAAATTGCTAAAACTTAACATAAACCCAGAACTTGACACACATTACCTGCGAAAGAGGCCAACCCAGAGTGGGGCTTTATCGAATAGAGAATCTTTAGACCGTCACTTCCAGAACCAAAGAACTTTCGAGACTCTCGACACGTGAACATACCCTACGGTGTCGCATCTAGCTGGGCTCTTGATACACTGTAGTTCTCAAATCTCGTAGAGCATGCCTACCTCGAGGTAGTTCGCTGGCGGAATCTGCAACTCCTTCGTAGCAGATCGGCAAATACCCCTGAGAAGAGAGTATCCTCCGTTGATGACAAGACGGCCAAACCAACCAGTAGAGCTACAGGTCCGGACAGTAACCTTGCCCACAACATAAACTGCGTCATGCTCACGGGCTTTGTCCAACTCCGCTAAGTCCTCCAGATTCTGGTCAGCTATTGTTTGTCGAAATGATACAGTCCGGACTTCTTTAACATTAGGATCTGGTTCGTTTCTTTCTTCGTTCTCAAGGTATAGTTGCAGCTTTTGTATTGCTCGATCACGAAATTCTTCATTGTTGCAGTCGATCACATCCTGGTAGCCATAGAATGCAACACATCGATAGACTCCCTTGAATCCCATCCGCCCAATAAAAAATCGCTCTTCGGGTGGAACTGTTCGCTCTGGTAAAAACCTTATTGTAGTAAAGACCAGAACTTGATGTAGCGTTCGGACGTTTTTCACGTAGTGCGAGATTATTGGGGGGACGCCAAGCGCTAGGTCGCTGTAAAAGAAACAGATTCCAGGAACCCGCAGTGTTCCCCCCTCTGAAAGCAAAGCACCCAAACTATCTAGACTGATCTTGTGACTCATCTCGTATGCGGACTTCCTTCGCTTCCCATAATTCCAGCACAACGAAATTGCAACAAATATCAGGGCTATTAAGAAGGGAACCCAGCCACCTTGTGGTACTTTGTTCAATACGGCCGAGAAGTAAACGCCTTCAATAGATCCATACACAAACAAGAACAAAAGCGCCACTAGAAATGGAAGTTTCCACACTAGAATCATCACCAAGGTTATGAAACAAGTGGTTATGAACATCACGCCAACCACCGCCACCCCTGCACATACGAAGTTGTCCAAAGCATGAGAATTACTTCTCTTCACCCCTGATGAAAAGAAAATGAATTAAATTCTCAAAATAGTCAGGAATCCTCGCTGCATTAAAGTCTGCAACGTAGAATAAAAAGCCTAAAACACGTACCAAAAGCATTCCCGATCTGGGTAGCATCTTGAAACCCAAGCACCACTGCTACACATAGAACCATAAGGATGTAGTTGACTTCTGGAGAATATACTTGTCCTTCATTGTCTGGAGATGTGTGCATCATTTTTACTCGAGGGAAACATCCAAGTGACACGCATTGCTTAATAAGAGAAAAAGTTGCTGTTATCAGTGACTGGCTGGCCACAATTGCAGCTAATGTCGCCACAACGAAAACAGGCCAATACACCGGCTTAGGGACAGACTTGAAAAAAGCATTCTTATGGTCGCCTGGGTGTGATATCAAATACGCACTCTCACCGGCATACGTGAGCATGGCTGATGGATAGACAATGCACGAGAATGCAATCTGCACATGACAACAATAAGTAAATTTTCAAAACAAACTTACTCAATATGAAACTATCGATGTACTGTAATCCACAAAATTGCAAGAAAATGGTAGCGGTAAACATCAGTCAAGACCGACAGTTTTTACAAACTAGGTACCAAGATTCACCTGTATCGGACGTTTGCTGAAATGACCAAGATCTGCATAAGAAGCTTCCGCACCTGCCAAATGAACCAGGGGACGTCAGCGAAGTGAAATTTATGACGTTCTCAAGACACACACACACACACACGCGAATGATTCCATCCCACTCCCTAACAATTTAACCTTAAAAGTGAGCTGAGCGCAAGGATCGGCAGAGATACCTGTAATGCAAAGCACTACACCTCCTAGCGCTATCCACCCATCCTTCTGGTTTTTTCTGAAGAACTCGATGATGTAGTGAGGAGATATAGCTTTGAATATTGAGGGATAAAATTTCGCAACATTGTAAACACCAATGATTGGAGTTATAACCAACCATGCAAGCACTATCGGTGAAAATAGAAAGCCTATCCGATTCGTTCCAAAACGTTGCAACAGAAATAATGCCACCAATATGGCTGCCGAAATCCAAGTCACAACAGCTGCCCCACAAATCCGCAAACAGGAGTTTCGTATTAGCAATCTTCTCATATCAAGCATACACAATTAGCGACTCAGCTCACCTGCGAAACAAAGGCTACTGAAAACAGCGTTACAAATATTCTAAAATTCATTCTAAAATCTCCCCAAATTGCAATTCACATAGATTTCCTGCATGTGAATGGCCTGATAATATTCAGCAATAGTTAACAAATCACAGTAGAGGAAAAGGAGCATGTACCAACACCTAAAGGCCGAAAAAAATCTATGAGCCAAGGAAGAAAGCATCGACATGATGGCATTTGTTTATTCCTTCCATGGATCGAGTAGTGTAGTATAAAAGAAAAAAGACATCGTTTATCCAAAGGCAAAGCATCGTAATAACAAATTCCTATTTTCGCAGCTTTATCCTCCTAGATTCCTACATCCTAGTCCTGGTACTGTGGAGCTGATGGAATTGCACAACTTACAAGTAGGGATAGACGGATCCTCGCTCTGAATTCCTGCCATAGCTGATAGCACTGCACAAGCAAGCAAATAGAAAGTTAAATATGGAAAAAAGGAACGTAAATATAGTTCCTTACACCATCTGCAAAATGAACAATACTCCCATTACTTCAAAATAAGATATAATTGCCCACCTGAGATGGCAGGCGTGAGTATGCCATCGCCAATAACGAGGCCGGTACCGAGCATGATCGTAAAGTAAAGGAAAAATTTAACACCGCGTCGATTCTCAATAAAACGTCGGAGTTTGATAGCCAAACTGCTTCCGGAACCCAAATCCTTAGTCCCCCCATCCGCAGTATAGTCAGATGGATCCCCAATCCTCTGTCCGAAATCAGCGTACCGACATAGAATGGAATACACTGCAAATGTTCCCCCTGTTTGAACATGCAAGGAGGTTCAGCCATGTCTCCGAAGTACACTAGTTAAGGCAAATTTCCTTAGGAGCCTGACCTGACTCCACCCGGTCACGCAAGCCGAATAACCAGCTAGTGACCAGGCCCTGTTCATATGAAAATAATCTCTCATCATATTAAAGTGAAGAAAATCTTCAGAATGAACCCTCTAAAGATTGCCAGGCGGTCATGCCGTCTACATCTGAACATAATCTTCATTGACTAACATCAGAACTTTGAGCATTTACTTCTAAACGTGCTGAAAAGTTAGAAGTTAAAATAATATAAGCTCTAGAATTTGGTCACTGTAGAAAACACGTGTCAACCAACACGAAGGGGAAAGCGTCATGATAACTTCCGAAAAGGGATATAGGCTTAAAAAATCGAACCTTCGCCATGATCGTCCGCATTAATGACGATGAACCCATATTTCACCAAGGCCACCAGCGTAAAGGTCCAGAATATAAGACTTAGTACACCTAGAAATTCTGTTTCCCCAGGATTGGAAATCTGGATAGTTGGCCAAACGTAGAGTGGAGAAGTTACCAGACCTCCAAACACAACGCCAAGCGTCTGGTAAGCCAACACAAAAGTACCCCATTTGCCATAATCCTGATTTCAATACAACGACATGAAGCTAAGTTTGATTGTCCAAATACATTAGAGATTCCACTAACACTTACTAAAATTAACTCAAGCTCTTAATAACTCTCGTTTAAACATCACATTGAGGCCATTGACGGACTGTTTTTACCACCGCAAAAGTCTTTCAGGGGCTTCTTATCGTAGCTTATCAGCTCTTGCTTATGAACTTCATCTATTGCTGCTCTCCAAGAAACGCAAGCAATTTTAATCACAGTAAACGATGTAGTACTTAATCTATAAACTCATTCTGATAAATGAAGCTATAGCACAGTACTAGAGAAGACTGTTCTGCTTTAAACGAAAAATACTTTACAAGCTGAGGTTAGAATCCTGGAGTAGAAAAACCCATATAATCCAACCCCTCGACTGTGAGATGTCTTAATCAAGGACTTTCAAGAATTGGGAACCTAGAAGGTTAACAAATAATCCACACTGCGCATCTTCATTTCTAAATTCTACAGACTAGAGTAAGCTGATAAGCGTACCTTTCTACCAGGAAAAACAGGGACTAACTTATCCCTGAAACGCAAATCTGAAACGGCTCTTCGCAGGCGAAACTGCTTTGAATTTAACCCCACAACCTTCGACGGGACACCGTTCATGGTAGAGGTGTCATCTCCGCCTCCATTATCATTCAAACCATTCCCCTTCATGTCAACTAACACTTCCCCACTACTTTCGCCAGCCTTCCAGTCCTCATTCTCAGATTCTCCTTCATGAAATACTCCCACCTCCGGATCCAATTCGCGTGAAACCATGGTCTCCAGACCGCCAATCAGATCCCGAATTCCACAGTTCTTATTTACTGGAACAGAAACAACGAGATAATTCGCCTGAGGAATGAGCCCCTAAGCCGTAAAGATTAACCCCGAGACTGGACTCAATCACCAGACTGGAATATCAAAAGAGTTTCGCTTCACCAGAAATACAGTGGAAACGTCACAAGTTGCCCAGGCACATCTGATAAAATCTCATACCTTCAGAAAAGTCTTCGACATGTTCGGAGATACACGTAAGCCATTAAGCTTTGCCCATTATGCAGGCAGCGGGTAGTGAATTGACATTGAACAGGCTCCTCAAGATTATAATTGTTGAGCATCACCAGTTCTTGATTTTTTTCGGCAGGTGGATGCGCAATTACCAGGAACTAATCTAGCGATGAAAATCGCCGTGCTACATGACCGAAAGGCCATGTACCAAATAAAATTAGTGCTCGAAAATTCGAAAAAAAGAATCGTACCCAAGATATCTCACTAAAGCCCTCCGCCAGCGGAAGAACGCTTGCTTCGCTGTTGAGAAGAACCCAGCTTCCTCGAAAGGATGAGGATGGGAATCGGGCGATGAGCAAAACACCAGTCACTCTGCAATCTCGTATCCGTTCCAGCCATCCTTAGCACGCCCAACTTAAAGAGGGAGGTCCGGAAAATTTCAGGTAAGATCTCCTTCAGCCGTTAAGATCACTTTCCGTTCGGGAAATTAACCCTTTCACAACTGCTCATAAAACTTCCCAAACTTAGATTTAAAACATGAAGAAAAAGTAGCGGATTGCCAATATAAATGACGGTGCTCCCGTATGGACATAGTGCAAAAAACTCTCGAACAGAAAACGACGGGAAATTCACTCAAAGAAACCCTCTAAAGGACAATGTGAAAAAGTAAAATAGAGGAGAACTGCACTGGCATCTGCACTGACAACAACATGGCAGCTATTGTACGAAATGCAAGAAAAAAAATAAAGTACCAAGACCAACAGGACCACCTATCGTCAAATTCCGCATCAATAATTTAGCCAAAGTATGATCCACCTAAAAAGCAAAAAATGTTCTCGAGTCCAATCAACCCAAAGAACGGTCGGATTTCAAGTGCCCACTTCTCAAAGGACTTCCTAAGACACTGCACGACAAATCACCGATAAGTAACTACTCCAGCATGAAAACAAAAGAAAACTTCGCAACTCGGCCACCACGAGAGCAACACACACCTAAGAACTCGAAAAATCGTCATTGCAACAAACGACAAAATATCATAGAGGCGCACCAAAGGATCCAACACCGACGTTCGCTTAACTATTAACCATCCCGAAACGAGACTAAAAGTTCCAGCTGGCAACAAATTCCTCATAAATAATTCAAACAAAGTCAAAAACAGGAAAAATCCTGTGGTTCACTACATGCAACTCAATCCTTAGGAAACGTCGAAATTCCTATTTACACGTCCAAACGGACGTCCAATGACGCGACACAACAATTTCACCAAATCACTCCTACTTCAGCAAGAAAAGCAATGGAATTCAGAACGCAGCCACTAAATATGCGCATCATGCACCTGAGAACTCGCAAAAAATCTGAAGGTGCAGCACATTAGAGGAGCACGAAAGGATCCAACATCAACGTTCGCTTCAACTAATTGACTATCCCGAAACGAGACTAAAAGATTCCCAACTCGCATCAAATTCCTCATCCACAATTCAAACAAAGAAAGAAACAGAAAAATCCTGGAGTTCACTAAATGCAACTCAATCCAATGAAAAGGCGGAATTCCAAACGGAACTCCAATAACGCCGCACAACAATATCTCACCAAACCACTCCTACTTCAGCAAGAAAAGCAAAAAGAACTTCAGAACGCAAACACTAAAAATGCGCTTCACGTACCTGAGAGCTCTGCAAAATCTGAAGGCGCGATTCGTTAGAGAAGCACAAAAGGATCCAACATCGACATTCCTTCAACTGTCGTCATTCTTCTCGAGACTTTCATTTAATCGTCGCCGTTTAATACCACTGTGTCGTTCCGCAAGCTCAAGAATGCATTAAAGCTTCGTCGCGAACGCCAAATGAAAAGTCCAGCGCGCACCGAAGCTCCGTCACTCTGCTGCGACAACAACGAAACAACGAAACTCGCAAAACTCTGTGATCAAAGAGCGCCTTGACAGGAGCTTTTAAGTTGTCTGGCGCGGCTGGAGAAGAGGTTGTTCTGGAGAGTGGAGACTACCTCGAGCACGGCTGTTCTGCAGCTTCCCCGGCGATTACGGATAGAACAGCGCGCTGTGGGGAGGATGGATGGAATTTGGTCGGCATGGGGGATTTTTCATCCAAAAGGCGTGTGATTGTGGCTGACTTGGGGGCGGATTTGGCGTCATTGGTTCAGAGTAAAACTAGGTCGGGGCTGCGTCATCTGGACCGCTGATCTGAGCAATCTCGTCCATCTAGTGTGCGAAATTCAAGCCAATTTTGGACCCAAGATCTGGACCTCAATAGGCTCCATGTGTACGGTTGTAGGGCACTTTTGTTGACATAAGGTAGGAGGCTCAAAATCCGCTCATCTTAGGGCTAATCCACCTTTTTCATGTGTTTCCTTCGATGGGAATGTTTATAGCTCATTTTTCACACAAAGAGAAATAGATGCAGAATGTAACACAAGTGGTTTCATATTTCTCAAAGCATTATTGAATTACAGACTTATGAATTTTCAAACGAGTTGAATCTTAGGCACCTATTTATGACCCTAGGTCTTTTTGTTCACTTACAACTTGTAAAGAGAATTGGGGAATGCAAAGAGAATGATTGGCTCTTACAATAAATAATATTTCTTTTCTTGATTCATTCTATGACTATAGATGTCAATTTAAAGATCACTGCATGTCCATTTCAGAGTTGATTACTAGGATAGTTCTTACTACTGAAGTGGATTTAGAAGCTCCTTCTTTAACATTATTAACTAGCCTTGACCATTCCCCTTAGAGATTAGAATAATCCCTCCTTGGATCCCTAGGAATGAACTTGGTTTAATCTATAGATTATCATTGGATGGCTAAGAAGTTGCAACATTGGGGGCTCCTACTTTCTGGAAGAGCAAAAGGGCCCCCCCAACATTGGTTAATAATATTAAGAACACTAGCTAATCAATTTTGTAAACAAAGATAAATGTTTGAGCTTAAAAGGACATATCTTTGATCACTTTTTCAAACTTAAAAGTTCCTCTTTTTCTATACTCCTATTTTGCAACTATCTATGAATGTAATTTTTTGGTATTTGTTTTTCAAAGATGTGATTACATATCTTCTATGAATTGTAATTATTTTTTAAATTTGGAATTACCATGAATTATGGAATAAAAAGTGAAAAAAATTCATATCATATACAAAATATGTTTAAGAAATCTGGAAATTTTTCTATATGTGCACATTATAGTACTTTGCATAAAACACTATAGTGTAATTTTTTTTATTGTGTCATCCTAAAATTAGAAAATCATCACTCCATGGTAATACATTCAAAGTTCAAACTACAATAAAATATTCAAATTTTAAAAAATTTCAAGCTTACAAATTTGAGTAGAAACTAGACTTTATAAGCTCCGTTTCAATAGACAGTCTCAAATTCAAAAAATATCTTTTTATGAATTTTTAAATTTAGATCTAGAGAAAGGAGTACAAATTGCCAAAAATCACTATACAATGATCCATATTTTGGGAATCAACATTCATCTAAAACAATATTACTATCATCATTCACTGAGTTAGGTAGTATGTTCTTATTGCAACCATCTTCTTCAAACAACCCAATAGGCCCCAATGAAATGGATAGTCAATGGTTCTAAAATGGACTGCCACAAATGTTAGAGCATAATTAAGATTTGTCAAATATTGATTCATACTTTGCCAATGGATGGAATAAGAGTCAAAGAGGGTCCATTTCAAAGCCAGGGTGTGTCCACTTAATTTTTCTAAATGAAAATTGATTGCCCAATTGCCTTCTTACAAGTGTTAAAAGAATTTAGGGTCTCTTTAAGTTTAGTAATGGTTGCATTCAAGAACCTTGTGTATTACTTTTTGAATGTTGCAGTGCTTGTTTTTGGTCAAGCCATATTTTTTTTTCAGATTGTAGGGGTGTGTGTGTGTGTGTGTTGCAAGGCCTATGATAAAAAATAGGTGCCTACCATAGAATTCTTTGAAAATCCATAAGTAATTCAAAATTGCTTCAAAAAATATGAAACCACTTGGGTTAGATTCCACATAAATTTTTCTTCAAGTGAAAAATAAGGAAAAATAATGCCGTGCATCTAAGAACCATCGAAAAGGCCGACCAGCCCTTAATCCCTAAATGTCAAAGTGGACGTTTTTTGAATGCAGAGAAGGACTAGAATTCCTGTCCAAAAAAACTTTGTAATCTTTGTATCTACATGGCGGATTCTCTAAAAAATTGCAGATTTGCACTCGCCATGAAGTTGACTTGAAATCTCTACAGTGACAATCTTTAGTAACCAAGATCTGTACACTTCAAGTTATTGGGTTTTTTCTTGAACTTGTATGCAAGCCCATCACTTCCGTTGTTCTGTTTGTGACACTTAGGGGTCAAACGGTTGCTTTAACCCCTCATCGCCAAAGGGGACAAAAAGTGTCCTCACATTGTTTGGCAGTCATATTCAAAGTGTTGTTACTTTTGCATCCGATGTCTGAATTCAATAAAAACTTGTTGGAAAAGTTGCACATATTAGTCTAGTTTCATTGGTAAAATTTTTAGATCAATCCAAGATGTAATGAGTTTTTGAGAGCCCTTCAAAGTTCACAGGTTTAATTTGAGTTCACCACATTGCATTCTAATGGCTGCAACTTTGGGGGCTTGTAACTTTTTCACAAAATGTTTGTTTTCAATAAAATTTGTTAATATTTGTTCCTCTTAAGGTCTAGTTCTTGTGGTAAAATTTTCATGTCATAACAAGTTGTTTTGAATGTTTGGGAGCAATTTGAAGTTCAAAATGCAGACATTTTTGCACTACAATGAACTTCTGAGGCTTATAACTTCTTCATATGCGATCCATTTTCAATCATTTTTGTTGGAAAAGTTTTACATACTATTCTAGTTTGTGTGGTTAAAATTTCATATTGATCCAAGAGGTAATGAGTGATTGAGAAGCATTTTAGTAGAGAGAGGTTCAACTATAGATGTGATTTTTTGCTACTTTTTTCATTGTTTTTTGACATTTCAAAACAATTTTGCAGACACAATGAGTCAATTGAATGATATTTTTTTCACCAAAGTGTTTTTCTTTGGGTTTTGAATCACTTTATAGTTAAATTTTTTTTCATTTGAGTAGGTTTAGAAATCGAATTTCACCTCCAAATGTGTTTTTAATCAAATTTCAGCATCTTTTTTCAAAACTGAAACATTATAATCTTGCAATCTATACGGTCAAATGACCCCGAATTTGTTTCACACCGTCTACAACATGCACTCTACAAGATTGTATGGTTGAAATTTTCATACTTCACTAAAATTTAGACTTATAACACTTAAAAAGCAAGGATGCTTTTACACACGTTTAGACTTTGGGCAATGAGGGGTTAAGAGCACACTACCTTTTTTTTGCTCACAACTGCATACCACTCCTTCCAATGAGTCCAAAAATGAAAAAAAAAATGACATACATTCCATATAGTCTTGATTCCAAAAGTAAACCATTTTGAAACTGGCATGTGTTGTTGAAACTGACCCAAGGGTATGGTACAATTAATCATGTCACTTAAATTTATTTTATGGGAATTGGTGATAAAGAAACAGTAGTTAAAAAGTACAGTTTTTGATGGTACCCAAAATGTAAAAATTAAACTATTTGTGAAAAGCAAAACATGACTGATACGGAAGTCAGAAGTCAAAAGAGAGTGAGCTTTCCATAATGGTATGTACCCATCGTCGGCACTAGAAAGTGCAAACACTTTTACTTACACTGAAAAAACTAAAAAACCTCCTCTTCGTTTCAGTTGGGCCACACATCAGTCTGCGTACAGACTTTGCAACTTCCAAAATGCCCAAATTATGAATGTTTTTTATAACTGCTGGTACAATAGTTGGGACCATTATCATAGTTGTGGTTTCTAAAAGTTTTGTGGATTTCACTTAGATATGCTGAACTTATTTTTATTGAAAATAAGGAACTTTTTCGTAACTGCCGGTACTGTAGTTGAGACCCTTGTGAACATAACCTTCGCCCTTTTTCTTTAGCTGTGAAACTCACAGTCAGTGATGGTCCATCACAAGCAATAGGCATCATGCGTGGATTTTGTGGATTCACTGCATGGTTGCCAATTTTATCATGTTTTTTTTTCTCATGCATTGTTGGACGTGACATACATTGGAAGGACATGCAATCAATCTTCTCGGAAAAAAAGTTACAATACTGGAAGGACATAGAATCAATTTTCTCGAAGAAAAGTTACATTAGAAGGACATGCAATCAATCTTCTCAGAAAAAAAGTTACAATATTGGAAGTACATGAAATCAATTTTCTCGAAGAAAAGTTACATTAAAAGGACATGCAATCAATCTTCTTGGAGAAATTTACATTAGAAGGACATGCAATCAATCTTCTCGGAGAAAGTTACACTAAGGGAGACCTCCCATTTCCGATCACCCCCCATTTGTGCCATATAGATTGCTTTCTTTCCGATCAAGTAGTGATGGCACACTATTAATTATAGCACAATTCCCAATGAAGTTGTGGCACATTATGATTGGCTACAAGACTCTCAATATTGCAACCAACCCTTGGTTGATTTTGTAATAGCCTTTGGTCAGAAATAGAAAAATCTATATAACCAACATGGGTCAACTACAATCTTGAGTTAAAAAATTTACAATAATTATGTTTTGAGAAATTAAGTTTTGGAAAGTTATGGAATTCTTCCAAACCCTATTCTGTACACAGCAAAAATTTCCCACTTGAAAAACCCTCGCTCCATATATGTGTAATTGTTCAAGTGGTTGGAAATGGGTTGCCTCCCTTATCCCAAAATTTGGTAAAAAAAAATGTAGTGAAAATTAATTGGGATTCTTTTACTACAATCCGTTTTAGGTTTGATATGTCCGCAATCAACTTCTATTTCATTTTTCAGATTTGGGGGCATATAATAGACTATTGTAAAAGATATTTTCAAGACCTTTCCAAAGGGATATTAGATACCTTGAAATTCAAAAAATTATAGTTGAATTTTTTTTTAAATTGTGGTTGTTTGGGACCTATACAAGACTATGGTAAAAAGAATCACAATAGATTTTGATTGTAGATTTTCTTTACCAAGGTTTAGTATAGTGTTAGAAAACAAGATCTATATAATATTCACGGGCTAGATTTAGACACACCTCTAGCACATACTCATAGAACTTATTTATTGCAAAATTAGAAGGTCAATCTTAATAGCAAAACCTTCATTTCATAATCTTTGAAAAACAAAATATACAAATGCTATTAAGAAAAAAAAATGGCATGTAATCATATATTAACCCCTAAAGTCCCAAGGCCTTTTTTCCATGAAAGATCATTCAAAACTGCCATTTATATTGCAAAGAGAAAAAAACTTTAAAAATTGTTTGTTTTTTTCATATCTAATTGTGGGATCTTGTACTAACTTAGTCTAGAATAAGAATTTGTGGAAGAAATTTCAAAAAATTTGATATTGTAGATTGCAAGATATTTGCATTTAAAGTGAAGAAAACAAACATTTATACACCTTGCTCAACTTGGATTTTTTAGCTTGAAACCCTCATAACTTAAATTCTTTGCACTATTGATTTTGATTTTCTAATTTTTAATATTGAAGAATTCAGTTGAGAATCTAAGAATTCAACAAAAAAAACTTAATTTTCACTCATTAAGAAATTGTTAATTAGAAGTATGTTCAAGATTGATGGGAAAACTAAATTGTTAATAGTTCTAAGATGGAATTGAAACATAGAAATTCCAATGGTAAGATTGTTGTAGCAATCAAACTTAACCTTTTCCAACAATATTTTTTGAAGAATTGTAAAAATTGCATTCAAAAATAAATTCTAAAAGTAATTTTTTCAAGATTGACCGAAAAACAAGATTATCCATAACTTTTTCATCACTAGTCCAAACAAAATGATTCAAAGCTTTAGATGTAGAAAAAATGTAATCTTAGAGGAAAAAAATGAAAAAAAAAAATTTTTAAGATTTTTTTGGAACTACCCCTCGAGTTGCTTTTTAGACTTAGGATGGCGTAACTTTTAATCCTGGGCACCAATAGAAATAATAATTACATTCCCACAAAGCTAGTCTGATTTTCCATCTTCAGAATAAGTTTCAAAAAATTATGTCAAAAATTGAGACCACACAAGCCTACCCCAAATCCCAAGAGTCCCTTGTAGAGACTTTGGGATTTTAGGGGTTAATATAGATTGTGGTCTATAACACAAGTGATTTCAAGTAGTGTGAGACTCCTTTACACTAATTAAACAATTATGGTAGAAAGTTATCTACTCATTTAGTATAAATATTTGAATGAAAGCCAATGAAAGTGAATGAAACTAACACTATTTGGGATAAAATGAAAATAGTTTAGATTCCATCATATTGGTTCTATTTGAAATATTGTGAAATACCATAGTAAATCTTACAAGTTTTTATGATTTGCAAATTAGTGGTAAATAGTGTGGATATACTGGTTGAATTAACCCCTAGAGGACCAATAGACCATTCCAAACATATACGAGAAATCTAGGGTAGTTGTATTGAAGAAGTCACTTTGGATTGGATGTTTACAAAACTTAGTCACAAAGGTGTAAATATCATTAGGTGGGATTGAACCCAAGAAGGGATTGCTTCATAGAGCAAAAATTTGGGTGGGAAAGAGCCTTCTCAACTCACTAATTGGGCCAAGATTTGCATGATGGACTCAAATATACATCATGATTACCTAATCCATCTCCATGATCTCATCTCCATTACCCAATCTACCCCCCCAATTTTTTGGCAGTCACAGATGATGGCTAGCACACACCTCCCACAAATATCCATATGCCAAGTGGCCACTACCAACCTTAGCATTTCTACATGGTGTTAGTAATGATGATGTGGACAACCTCATACTCTCCTCAATTAGAACTAAAATTAGTGAGAAATCTCAAAGCCTTTCAATGGATTCAATTCTCCCCTAATAGTACCCCCTTGGTCGGAATATATAATTTCCCCCAATCGAGTTCTTTGATCAAAAGTTATGCTACTCTACACTTTGGGGTAGCTAAGGCACCTGCACGTAATATATGCAAAACTCCTCCACTACTTTTGAAATTTGGCAAGTATGTAATTAACATGATGTAGGATGCAAATGTCAAAAAAAACCAATGTGTGGAGCAAAAATTTCACTCTAGGAGTTAAAGTCTATTAATCCTATCAACCAAAGTTGGAAAAAAAACACTATTTCTTCTAACTTCAAACGTTATAATCTTTCAATTTTTGACTTTTTGTAGTTAGAGTTTCTAAATTTTTTTAACGTTCTTATAGTAGCCTACTACAAGCTTGTTTCATTGACTTTTTTTAAATCATTTTTTTCATTTTTTCTCACTATCCTAAAAAGTAGCAATTTTTAACAATTTTTGACCAAAATGTGGCTCAATCTTCTAGGGTTCAACTTATGGAGTATATTATTTGTTTACTACTAGCATACATTGTGACATTTAAAGATCTTCCATTACTTTTTGTAATAGTTGATGCAAAGGAAGGTTTCAGTCATAGGGAACCAAAAATTGGTGTCCATATCATGGAAAAAAATGATTTTTAATTTGAAAATAATTAGGAGTGACGTAGAAAATGGAGGTTAATAATTCATTTGATATAGAATGGATCCAAACAATACAATTGCATGCGATAGTTATGTATTAATCATGAAATATTTTTGACTATGTTTTCACCAAAAACGCTCCAAAACTACCATTTCTAGTACAAGTATCAAATTTTAGAGGAATAAAAACATTTTTGGACACATGTAACCAAAGGATCTTGTCATATATTGGTTTGAGAAGATGTGGAAAAATTTCAAAAATTTCCACTATGTAGATTGCAAGATATTAACGTTTGAATGGACAAAAATCCTTTTGGGGACCCTACAAAAAAATGGGTAGCTACACTTCACAAAGTCACATTTGTATGAAAAAATGTCTAGAATGGTGGTATTTATTTTGGATTTTATTCTTCAAGGCAAGTTGGTGACATGCTCAAAAAAATTCAAATCATTTGGAATTGTACAACATATAGGAAAAAACTAGTATGAAGTATAAATAAGTAGAGAATGATTGAAAGTACTAAATTGTTAAGTATTTAGTTGTGGAGTTGAAAAATACCAATCCCAATGACTGTAGTATTAGATTAAAAAAAATCTACACCCACTATTTTTATTTATTTTTTTAAATATTGAAAATTGAGTTAAATAAAAGACTTCAAAGTTTATGTTAAAGTAAAGATTCCATAACTACCCACAAACTAAAACTCCTAATAACTTTCATCTCATTAATCAAAATGGAATGATTAAAAGCTTTCCACATGTATATAAATCTTGAAAACCAAATTCAAGTTTTTATTTATGAAAAAAATAATTTCTAAATAATTTCTAAATAATTTTTTTGAGTTGCCTGGACTACCCAAAGAGCATTGAAAATTACACATCATGCAATAACTTTTTAACTATATATTCAAAATTTATAGAAATTGTTGTGCCCTAAAGCTACTCACTGGGCACATTTTGTGTGAAAAATTCAAAGAAAAAAAAATTCCATTCGTAGTGAGTTGCCCCACATCACTATGTTGCCAAAGAAACGTAGTTTGGGCATTTAGGGGTTAATACAAGAGTATGTGTGCTAGTTTTTATTTCATATACAGAAAAAAATGCAAAAAATGCATCTTTTTTGCATTTTGAATATCATTTTTGAAGAAAATGGCATGAGTGTGTAGGCACTTTTTGGAAAGAAGGTTGCCCTAAAGAAATAAGACATATAAAGTCATGTATAGTAATTTTTTTAGTACTTTCATGTATTATGCTCAAATGTATATTTTTTCCAAGTCTTTTTTCCATCTTTTGTTGTAGATATTGACTTCTACTACCTCTATGTAAGTATCGATCAATTACAAAAGAAACACATTCAACTAAACTTGTGTCAATTTCAAATAGAAGATTTTGAATATGCTTCTATTGAGTGCTTATTAATTAAAGCATGTATTTTCATACATTGAAGGTAGATTTTTCAATATAGATTGCTTTGTATCAATCAAGAAAAGCACTATCTACCAAAAATGAATCTATGATAAAGTTGCTAGTGTTGCAAGCCTATAGTTGCACATTTTTCATATATATATATACATATATATATATATATATATATATATGTCATTGTCAACAACATTGTATAGATTGTCAAACTAAAAACCTAAAATTCTCACAATACCAATGATTGATTGTCCTAAATTTTTGCACACCCACTATCATTCATTCTTCACTTTGATACCATTAATTCCTCCATTTTGGCTTTTCTATCCTCAATAAACCCACATTTGCTAAAATCGTTACTTGTCTATATTATTGTTCTCACCCAAACAACTTTGGGACCTATCTGCTAAAGGATTGACATCCATCAACTTGCAAGAAGTTCAAGATTTGAACCAATTTCACGTTATTCCAAAATCACATGCTTAGAGGGACCACTTTCGCCTCTTCTAGGATCCAAAGTGGTTATCTCTTAAGAAGCAAGTAAAGCCACATCCTCACTCCACTCTACCAATTGTCGTCTCCAAATAAACTTCTAATTTTTCACCAATTTATAATTCGAACTTGAAATATTCATCAGCGGAAGCCTATCACAGAATCCTTTTTACCAAAATTTGGAGTTACCAAAGCCCTTTGGGAGGCGCTTCCACTGATTAAAAAATTCAAGTTCAAAGAGCATCTCCACCGGGGCACGCCAGACTGCCCTGACAAAGGTTTTGGCGTGCCCGGGAGACGACCCACCGCCAGTTGCAGCCAGAAGTGTTTGTCGACGCAGGCCAAGTGAACTTTTCATTGCCACCCTCCATCTTCCCGTGTTTGACTTCTGACACGGTAACTGACGAAAAGAAGTGCTTCGATGGGGATGGTCATGAAGTCCGACCCTGCATTCATTTCCCTGGCAGATTGCATTGAATTACCCATGAGCTGCGGGTTGGGAGAGGGCCCAAGGCCGAGTAAGGTATATAACGGGCCATATAACGGCCCCACCCACCCCGGGCCTCCCTTGCCAGCTCGGTAATATGAGAATTGTGAACTCCATGCCAGGCCGTCCTCCTTGCCTTGGGATGTGGGCTTGTCCACCTGTCACAATTGCAACCTCGGAATTTGGGTTTTCGTTGTGCACTGGTGGGGGCGCGGTACACAATCGGGCCCTTCACACGCCAAGTGCTGAAAACTGGCACCATTTTCCCGTGCAGCTCTGAGCTTAATGATATTTAAGCCACTAAAAAAGTTCGAAGATTATTTTGGTGGAGTGGATTGAGGAGTGAGGACAGGGTTTTTTTGGGGTTTTTTTTCATTTTTTACAAAGTGCCAGAGTGGAGATGTTAAATGTTATAGTGGTGCTCCATAATATAGCATTGATCCACATATTCGATGTATAATATGGTTTTCATCCACAATTTGGCAATTTCATCTAAGTCTTTTTTTTAATTCAAATTTGTTTGTCGATTTCATCCAAGTTTTTTGACATTTTTTTGGCATCTTCTGGCCAAATTATTTTTTCAGGTGCAATCTGGCACCAAAAAGCCAAAAAACAAAAAAAGCCTTGGTGAGGACACCCTCCGCTTCCAGAAACAGATACAGACATACAGACAGAATCTTTCGGCACGAGGTCTGGCGGCTTCCTCAGGAACCAGCCGGCACTACAGCTTTGAAATTTTGCAGTCTGACATTTTGCACATGAAAAATGCACCGAAAGGCATCATCCATATCTTACAACTCAACTAAAGAGTCAGTCATCAGTTTCTTTTTCTTTAAGGTACCGTAATTTTAGTCCGTTGTAAGAGGTTCATTTGTTGGCATAAAATATTGGGGGCTGTCAGTATTGATGGACGGATGAGGATGAGGTTTTGAAGAAAAAAAATTTTGAGTGGCACTTTTTCTTTTTCACTTTTTTCATTAAGTGGCTTCCACTTTTTCATTATGTGGCTAGCACTTTTTCATGTAGTGGATAGCATGTACCTCAAAGAAGCCCTTTTTTTCAAAATTTATTTTTATTGTTGTTTGATAAGATGTGGCCTTGGCTTTGATGGATGTAATTTCACCTTCATACGATTCACTTAAAGTGGGTCCCCCCAAACCACCACTTTTTGCTTCTATGCCTAGTTACTTTTATGAGATTGATCAAATTTTCATTGATTTTCTCATTGTCACTTGAAAAGAAGTTTTGATGCACAAAAGAATGTAACATTTGGATACAGTATATAAAATTTTGGCTTTAAAAGAGTTTCTTCTATATTAGTACATAAGTGATTTGGGAGATTTACATGGAGTAAATGTGTCAGTTTAGTGTTAAAGGCACATTTTTGGGTGACCACCTTAATAACCCTTTTTAGACCATGCAACCATTTGGATTGTAAAAGGGACCATCAAGAGATTGGTGGTGAATTTGATTTGGAGCCACTAGGAATGTTTTTGGGTATATAAATTATGCATCCAAAAGGATAGGTTTATTATGATTTGGATAAGTGGCATAGGAGTTAGGGAATTTCATACAACTCCCATAGAAAAATAGATATACTATTATGGTAGATGATACAATAATTAATTAGGTTATAAAAACATCATTCAAAATATGGAGACTTAATTTGTAGTCCATGGATAACTCCATCCCACATCATTGTTTGGAAAGAATGCTAGATGACAACCTCCTATGTAAAAGAAATCAAAGAGTATCTATTGAAGTACAATTTGATGTATGTGAGACTCTAAAATCTCTTACTTGATCTCTAAGTAAATGCACATGGGCTTTTCATAAATTTTATTGTGATCTAGAATAATGCACATGTTGCAGATGTCGTGAATCAGACGGATCTTCCAAATTCACAAACCCATCATTGTTTAGGGAATATTATGTGGATTGGTTTTAGGAAGGGATTAGAATATGGTACAAACTTACACGTGGAGATCCTATTTGTGCCACAATTCAAAATTCACAAATCCATCATTGTTTAGGGAATAATATGTGGATTGGTTTTAGGAAGGGATTAAAATATAGTGCAAACTCACAAGTGGAGATCCTATTTATGCTACAATTCAAAACCCACCCTATTTGTACCAATACGTATCATATGCATACATTTGTAACTTGCAAATGTACTATACGAAGACATATTGGTCAAGAAGTGACACAAATAATCATGTGGCACAAATAGACTGAGTCTCCTACCTTACTTCATATCACACCATGTGCCAGTTTGCTGGTTCAAGACAGCAGTGCCAGTGGCCATGCCAAAAGAATGTCTGGAGTTTCATGGTTCAGGAGTGCAGGAACCCACATTCAGTCAGTACTTCTCGGTTACTTACTCGACTTAAAAAAGCTGAACTTACATACCAATGACTTCCTCGTGCTGGTATGAGATCAAAGATGCAATCAATTTCTTGTCTGCCTACAGAATGCATTGCAACATACAGTACCTTACCACCAATATCTGACTCTCCAGGTCATCCAACAGTAAATTAACACCAATTTCAAGGATGCTTCAACCATTATCTTGACAACTCAACCCTCACTTCTAAGTGCACTCTCAATACATGTCCAAAGCATGGTTGGGAGTTGCCCGATAAGATGTGTACAAAACGTGACAGATTGAACAACTATCATATAATTCTCTGTAATTGCACGCTTGTGAGGATATACAAGTGAAGTACAATTACACAGACTGAATGTAATGACTTGACAATCTACAAGCACACAATACTAAGTAATCTGGATCCAGAAAAAGATGTTTTGCTTCACCACTAAGAGCTCAAATTAAAGATAATAAGAGCAAATCTAAAAAAATCCTTACAATTAATTGTATCTCCTCCAAAATATTTAGATCATTTAGAGCATTTTTTCTTCTTTCCATTGATATATTCCTCTTCAATGATTATGTAAACTGGATGTAGTGTACTACTCAATACATTCATCTTCCACCACGTGAACTGTTGTGCATTTAGGGGTTCATGGTGTATGAACAAATGCATTTGTCGATCATTCAGGATGCCTGACGCATCAGTTACACCTGCAATCAATGGCTAGTGGCGCTCTACAAGAGGGTGAACGACTGCAAGAAAGGTCCATTTCAGGACAGAGCATCACTTGAACAGGAACTACTAACGTAACAGTTCTCTTACTGTTCTTTGGAGCATCCCCGTGATGGAGTCTTCCCAAGCCTAAATTCAGTCCCGTGATTCGATTACTAAGTTATTTTCTCTCCTCAAATTACAAAACTCCTGCTGAAATCACAGCAATAAAAGCGGGTCTCACGAGGATGTACCCAGAACACCAGGCAATTTGACTGCATTAAGAGTCTGACGTGAAGACGTTATGCAGTGATACGATTCATATACTGACCGGTTCGCGTATCAACTTGAATGGAATCCCCTTGATTGACAAACAGAGGCACATTCACTAGAACCCCCGTTTCTGTTGTCGCAGGCTTGGATCCTCCTGTCAATTAGAAAAGAGGAGTCAGCAACTGCTTTAGTGGACATCACTAATTTCACATCACTAATTTGGACTTCAGTGGCCTGACATGTTGGGAAACTACCAAAGTCACAAATTCCATGTGAACTCTAGTTTGCCTAGCAATCTAAAAATTAACTCAAAATCCAGCATGAAGCTGACGCGGGAAAATGACCCTCAGAAATTAAAATTTGAGACAACAGAATTCATATAAGGTAACCAAACCCACTTGCGACACTTTAAAGCGCTGACCACAGTTCATATTATTACGATGGTCAGGTTTTTAAACACTCTTGTTAGAAAATTGAAGAGGATTCCAGCACACCACAGAATGCATTATTTGGATACCTTATGCAATAGTTACAAGGGATCAAAGATTCATTGGTAAATGAGCTTTTACCGACAGGAGTTCTGATGTTCAATAGGTGTACATTCTTAAAATCAATATGTATTTCTTGTGCAAGATATGGGGTGTTGCATTTAAGTAGGTGTCGCAATTAGATGTGGTTGCGTTATAGACTTGGACGTTCTTGTTTGAACAGAAAACGTACCCTGAGCTGTATCTCCCTTAAAACCAGGATCTGTTTGTGTGACCTTCACTATGACTGTGATAGGCACCTCTACATCAATGACCTGCAGGCACCAAGAATTATGTTACTACCAGATCTTCATGCAAATAGAGTAATTTTAATGTGCAGCTCAAGATTCACTGCATCCCAAACTACTGTGTCGTCCACAGAAGTACCTTATCATTCCACATCAAAACGTTGCACTCCATACCCTCCTTCAACCACTTGGTCTTATCGCCAAGTTCGCTAGCGCTCATCCTGGTCTCTTCAAATGAGCTCTATTGCACCCACAACAAAGTAAGAGAATCGTACCCAATATGGAACTTATTGAGAAATATTGAATACCACATCCATCCGAGGTACAAATGCCATTCATAAAGACGCCTAGCATGGCGTACACGAAATATAACAACGAAACCACGTTTCATGTGATGCCAAGCACTAGCATTCAAACAAGGGACCAATATAGACTTGAAAGAAAAAGCGCAGAACATAATTCATGGCAGTGTCCAACATACCAGCACACATCAAACTGAATAACAAACGACGTAGATATAGTGACGAAACGCATTTTGGGGTGATAGTTTTTGGGTGTCATGTGTGAGTCGTGTCCCATGTCTGAGGCCAAATTAACCCCTAAGCGCTCCAGAAGTGAAGTTTCATCCTCCGTATTGCTTGGATGAAAGTTTTTTTAGTTTATGGAGATACTTTATCAAGTTGTTGTCCTATCTAAGGGTTGGATTTGGTGTCAAGTGGTTGACCAAGCCAAAATTGCATTGACTCTAGTTCAAAACAGGATTACCCAAAATGAGGTCATAGATGTTAAGAACTCAAAAATTTCAAAAAATCATCATGTCAAGAGAACCTTATTTCAAATCCATTCCAACAAGTTTTACTCAAAAAATGATAATATTTTGCTTGTAATCGAATTTAGAAGTTAGAAGGAATTTTGAAATTTCCTTCTCAAAATTTATAATAAAGTAATGGTGATAGCATTGAAAATATTGGTGATAGCATTGGTGAATCTAGGATGGAATCGGCAACTTTTCTTTGTATTTCAATTCCCAAATGTGTTCCAAATAGCACTTTATAATGATTTACCTCACGTCGTCAATTCGGGGAACGAATCTGGACGTTCGGGGGTTGGCTGGGATGGATTCTAGAAGAAAATCAGATATATGAATATTGATGAGCAGGTTCAGAGATGCAAAAGCTATGGGATAACGTCTGTAATTGCATTCGTATTCGTATTAAAATACGAAACCGCATACCAACATATCCGTATCCATATGTCATACCCATACATTGTATATCGTATCAGTATGGGAAAGGGACAAGACATGGGACAGCAGGTGGTTGGCTATTTTGGCGGGATACCGGTAGTGAAGAAACAGCAGTTTTAGGAAACAAAAATATGGCAAGTTGTTTTTGACGAAACTGGTGTAAGAAGGGCATACCATATCCATGAAGACGAATTGGTCTGCATCCATATACGTGTACTGCATAGCTTCCTTGGAAATGTTTGCCTCGTCAATCTGCAATTACGCCAATATAAACATCCGCCCTTCACAATATTGCCTTTTCCATGTAAAAAACACGGCTGTGAAAAGAACCAAACACGTTCTAAATATCAATTGACGGTCAGTTCCACATGGCTAATAACTCATGAGTAGACAAACCTGCTCCCCGGCTCTGAAAGTGCGTTCTACTGTGTTGCCGGTGACATAGTTTCGGAGCTTGGTACGCACAAATGCAGCTCCCTTTCCAGGCTTCACATGCAAGAACTCTTCACCACAATGCAAATAGAAGATATAAGCTCAGCCATCAGCTCAACTCTTGTACCAGTAACACTTCACAGCTTCCTCACTGGACTATAACTCCCAAAGCCAGCCAATTAGCTACACCATCCACACGCACACAGCGTTCTCTTGAGTCTTACAGAAGAGTAAAGATTTATTCATGAGAACAAGGACGATAGCAGAAATGCAGATTCCCACCTCCCAATGCTCTTCCTGAGATTTAACACTTACGTGCCCAAAGTGCCCGCTTCCATATCTATAAATCATTTAGAAAGCTTCCCAAAAGATAACAAATGTGACAACAAAAAGAAGAAATCATGTCCTCCATATTTAACAATTGAAACATGTTTTTAACAGTTACTATAAATGACTTACCATTCAAAGTGGACTTTCAACGTTTAGTTTGGGCGCTTAGGAGTTGAAATTAGTCGTATGATTACTGATATAACATATTCTAGGAGCCTTTCAAAGACAGTGAAAGTATCAAAAACAATTGGTAAATTCTCAACGAAGTAATTTCACTCATCTACTAGTATTGCAAAATGGTAAATAGATTCAATTTGGTGAGTAAGAGATCCTAAACATACCTTGAACACGCCATGGAGCCCCGTCTAGCACAATGTTCGTTCCGCCCCTGAAATCGTTGCTACTTATGGCACATATCTCTGTACGCAAAATAACCGACATTAGATAGAATCTTGGTGAAGGCAGCAACATATGCTCTTATGACTTTCAGGTACTTATCTCACGAATATTTGTGTTGTAGTAAGTAGAATGACCCCGTACTCAAATCTAAACAAATCGATATACAACCACTCTTAACCCGTAAGTGCTTCATAGCTATGTTTTGTACAAAGATATATGCAAACATGTGCAAAAATTCAAAAGAGGATTTACGGGAGAAATTGTGAAACCTATTCAACTTGCATACAAGATTTAAAAATTGAGTCACAGTTTGGGAGTCTGTTCAAACGAGCATTGCAGCGAACAATTTACAGTAACTGTTATGGTCGCCAGAGCACTATCGCAAACACATGCGAGCTTGATAAGTCGTTCTAGGTCAACTTATAACTTAACAAAATCTTGTGTAGCTACAGCAATCAATGGCCAGTACACTGCCTAACAAAGAAGAGACTTAGGAAATTCGCACACCACCTAACTACGAACAAACAGTTCATTTACCCAAAACCCTGAACATCTTAAACCCAAGCCACAGGAAGTGAAAAATAACCAACGCACTCCCCGAAGAACAAGAAACAGAGTCTGCTTCAACTCATGTTTTAACAAGATCGAGTGCAGCTAAGAAATTCACAGCCAGTACTTTCAAGAACACTACCAAGCAAAGAATACACTCACTAAATTCGCACATCACCTAATTACAACAATTTTTTAAATTTAACCAAAACCCTGAAACCCTAAACCCCAGTCACAGAAAGCACGAAACAGCCAATGCACCAAAAGGGATTATAAAAAAATCCTCTGTAGCTCACAAAAAGCGCAATGAACGCATGCACATTCTCCATCGACATTGCCAAAATTCACATTGGTCTCAATCACAGAGTTTTTCTTAGAGGAAGGGTGGAATGCTCTTGTAAATCACAGAAATTCCTTACCGAGAGTAGAGACTCGACGGGCGCTCAAAGAAGGCGTCGGCAATCTCATGGCGTGTTGGCCGCTCCTGAAGGAAGTGGAAGCAGCGGAAGTGGCTGTGATCCTTGACGACAGAGAGCCGGTAAGTGCCAATGAGGCCGCCATGGCAGCCATCAATGGTGAGAAATATCCAAATCCGCTATACGAATGCAGCAAAACAAGCAATCCGCAGAAGTTCAGGCGAAGGGAGAGAGACGGGGAATGAGTTGGGCACAGGGAGAAGCGGATAGCATTCGGAGAGTCGGATGAATGAAGAGTAATTAACGATAGTTGTGGATGGAAGGTTACGTTCCTCTTTAATGTCACAGCCTAGGCACCCACAAGGTCAAAGCGCATTTGATTATAATTAACTAAGGTAAGAGACCCTATTTGTGTTACAATTAAGGAGCCATTCTATTTCTGTTGTTATGTATAAGTAGAGAGTATTTCAAATTTTCATATAAGGTGGGTATCTCTAGTATTACGTAGTGATGAAAAGCACTAGCTAAAAGGAACCAAAGAATGGAACATTAGTGGATGGAAAAACAGTGATTCTGTAAGAAATGACAACATTGAAGTGCAATAGGGTGACTAGAATATCTATAAAATTTATATTGGATACATGTAGAGGGATTACTACATGATGGCTTTGAATGTATGGCATATGCAATATTCTTAAGTAGAGATATGTAAAAATACTTTGTAATGTAGAAGAGCATATATTCAAAGAGTTGTGAATTCATTTTGAGTGACTTGTCAAGTATAAAAGATGAAGAAATGGCTTGCACATGTCTTTAAAACACCTAAAGTACATTGAGCTCCAATACGATAGCTTCAATTTTTGCCTAATAATTTTCTATGCTTTTGACTATGATATTCTTCCCAGACCTTTACATTCTATTTTTGAAAAGCAAATAGAGACTAGACTACAACTTCAACTTTTATAGACAAATACAAAGAGATATAGATAAAAACAAACAAGAGGAATATGCATTTGAAATAGTATAGGTATTGTTGTACATCTTGTAGACAAGATTAATTGAAATCTCAAGAGAAAGGCAAGTGCATATAGTCATGATTTTACCACCATCTCAACAACTTTCATTATAATGCTTTGACAATTTTGAAACTTTGTCATCTCCTTATAGCTTTGGTTATTAGTTTTTTACTTGCCAACCTATCCACTGAAGCGTTGGATTTTCATGTACAGTTTCAAGCATTATATAAACTTCTTAGACTATTTTAATTTCTATTGGAGATGACTTAGGAGACATTTTGACACATATTTACTATGTGTTTAGCTACATTCATAGCCAACTTATGAACTACTCTAGCCTACCTACACATAAATCTTTGATGACCTAGAACTCATTCATATTTTGCCAAAATCTTTTGTAATAACTTCCATTTGCTTTAATTTCTTGTTTCTTTCACTTTGCAATTATTTTAGGTTATTGCTTGACATTTCAGATTATCCACATCTGAGTAACTTGTGCTCTGGGGAGTACTCACCTTATACTAAATTGAATCATAGTAGCTACAAAAGTATCACAAATAGTCACATGACACAAATCAAATTTTTTATATCAATAATAATTCAATATGCTCACGTAGAAATACTCATGCATGAGCCCACCTCTATTATATCAAGAACCTTTAAATTTTGAAATGTACACTAGTAATATAAAGTGATACAAATAAACTGGCTTATAAATTGTTGTACAAATAGGGTATCGTACCATGATAGGTCAGTTTTGAACTGGGTAAGTCTGTTCCCTAGGGTGACATTAAAGAAGTTCACGTCAACAACTAACGAAGAAGGAGATTTTACGTCGATTTTTTCGAAGATCTTTCATCGTTCGTTCAGGAATACTAAATTCGTCGACGACAGATGACGTTCGTCCATCGGTTCTAAGTTGCGGCAGTGAGAAGCCCTAGAACATGATGCTAGAGGTTGCAGATCGTGTTTTTCGAACAAATTCATGCTTTTTTTTTGCGATTTTGAAGGATTGGAGCTGAATTGCAGACGACAGGTTTGGAGGTTTCTTACGAATCGGGCTCATCGCCATGGCGCCGTCGGTGCTTATGGTCTGTATCTCATTACATTCATGAATTTTATTTGACATTTGTTGTTTCTTTCGGCTGAGACTTTAGATTGCTGTAGTAGGTTGGTTTCTTGATTGGAGAGTTTTTTTGGTACAAGTGTGAGGGATTTCCTGAATGTTGATGTTTGTTTGAAATCAGGTGGCGGAGAAGCCCAGCATCGCTTTGTCTATTAGCAATTTTCTCTCGCATGGCCGGGTATTGGTTGTCTAACCTCACTCCTTTCATTGATTAGTTGTGGAATTTTCTACTTGTTTTCATACAGTGAGTTGTCTCGTTGGCTGTCTAGAATGTTCACTTTAATGACATTTTATGGTCTGACGGATGCTTCTTTCGTAAGCTATATTTCTCTATGCCTGCATATTCACTGTTCCGACAGAATCGATTTTCGATGTATAGTAGGAGTGCATCCTCTCTCTTATTTCACGAATTTGTGTTTCCTTCAATCAGCTGAAAATCGTCTCTCGTCTATCTGGGAGAACTCTAATGTGCTACCGATATAGTGTGCCATACAGTAAACGAATTTTTGTGTTAAATAGTGTACTTGGTTTGTGCTTGTGACCACAATCAAAAGAAAGGAAAGAGATTTTTTTGATAGAGCAGTGAGTCAATCATCAAGTGGCTTGAGAGTTTGGGATTTTTTGGGGGGGCTAAACGATGATCCAATCTATCCATCCGGAGACACCATCTACACCAATACATGGTGTTTGAATAGCCTTAAACCTACAAAATAATTTATCATACTATTTAGAAGAGTAACTCTGTTTTTTGAAGAGTCGGTTTCTTTAATTTTCATCTCACGATTAGTTCTTATGCATTACATTTTTATTGTTATGCCTAAGTTCGTTACAATTTGAGCTCTCATGGCATTACAACACGAAGTGATACTGGCAACATTTTGATATTTGTTAGTCTCTTCACGCTCATAAGTTCTGACGACGTAGACTTACGAGCTATCGTGAAACAGATGTCAAGTAGGAGATCTTACTTGGAGGTTCACGAGTTCGATGGGAGTTTCAGGGGAATGCCTGTTCGGTTTAAGGTTACATCAGTGATTGGTCATGTTCTCAGGTGCGTAGCTGCTTATTTTGTGTTCACTTTGACTTGTGGATAAGCTTTTTCCCGTGTACTTCCTATCTTACACATCGAGCAAGATTCCTTTTTCAAATTGACTATGAGATCAGTTTTCAGAGTCATCTAGATGCCGAATTCTGTTCTTCTGAGACGGATGAATCATGACTCGTTGTCGGTTTCGTGTACACCTTTGATTGACCTATTTGTTTTCTTTCTTCTTTTAACAGCATTGACTTCCCTTCAAAGTACCAGAGTTGGGATTCCACTGATCCCTTTGAGCTGTTTGAGGCACCCACGATAAAAGCTGAATCCAATCCTAAGGTATGAGCCTTCACATTGTTTACCTGTACGGTTGTAGACTCTGTGAATGCGGAAAGCTTAACTAGTTATTTCATACGTTATTAATACACTTCAAATTCTTAGGTGCTCACTACTGCAATGAAAGCATTTACTTACAAGAAGTTTTGAAGTTGTGTGATATGCTTCACGTTTTAATCCGTGGTATATGAATTGATAGGTTAATTTTGATCAGTTCTAAGATCTACTTGTTTGGAAGTGTAGGCTCATGTGTGCAAGCACCTTCAACAAGAAGCTCGTGGCTGCGATTATCTGGTACTATGGCTAGATTGTGATCGAGAAGGAGAAAACATTTGCTTCGAAGGTATTGAGAATATGGCGTTTGAAAGTTTCCATCTTCACCAAGGTCAAGATGGAATGTGCTATCATGTATTTGAGGTGTTGGTGGACCTGCTTATCTGATTTGCGTTTCGTGCTGAGAAACTAATTATGTTTCCCGGTTCCAGTGATGGAGAGTGCTGTACCAGTTTTGAGAAAGCTACCAGGGCAACAAGTGTTTCGAGCCAAATTTTCTGCCATCAGTGAGAAGGACGTCCGAACTGCAATGAGCACTCTTGGCGAGCCCAATAAGAATGAGGCTTTGTCAGTAGACGCACGGCAGGAAATAGATTTGAAAGTTGGTGTAGCATTTACACGTTTCCAGACTCGATATTTTCAAGGAAAATACGGCAACCTTGACGCCAGCGTTATCTCGTACGTCTTTTGGGGTAATTCCCACTCCTGTTTTTTGTTTTCTATTATTGCGTCAACTGGATCTATATCAAATTAAATACAACTTTCCAGAAGTCATAGAAGTAATATATGCTTGGACGTGCTCTCTAAGGTTTTTAACTCTGCATGAACAAGTAACGACAGTTAAAATTTATTGGGTAGACAACTCTCTGACACAAATCTGTCAAATATTCTGCATTCGTAACTTTGTTAGGATATACGTAACTTCACAACTAACAATGTCTTTTTGCGAGTCTCTGTTCATGGAATTTGATTTTCCATTATTCTGCTCAGGTATGGACCTTGTCAAACCCCGACACTTGGTTTCTGTGTGGAGCGCCACCTCCGAATCACAACTTTTGTTCCAGAGCCTTTTTGGGTAGTGAGACCTCATATAAGCAAAGGCGGGCATCAACTAATGCTGGAATGGGAACGCAATCGCCTTTTTGATCGTGAGGTATTTAGCATCTTTCCGATTATTTAAGAGTTTTGGGCGCGCTATCCTCGTGGATGCTAGGTTATTTTGAGTTCGGGTTTACTCTGAATTCTGTTTATCTGCATTTAAACCTTGGTTGAGAGTTCCTTTTATATAGAGATCAGTAATGCTATAGTACTAGCTGTTCCATTTATTGTACTTACTTTCTCTTCTCCGTATATTCTGGTCGATTCACTACTGTTTCTAGTTGGGCTTCTAAGACTAACTTCTGATTCAGGTGGTGATTCCATATTATTCTCTCAGTATTTGATTATGGCGGAACGAGACGATTTATTGAAATTGATCAGTAATGATTGAATCGTTCTTTTGAGTTGTATCCTATACGTATGCTGCAGGCCGCAATGCTGTTCCAGAAGCTGGTATCCGATGCCAGATCAGTTCGTGTGACGGATGTCGCAAAGAAAGAAGAGAGAAAGGCCCGTCCACATGGCCTCAACACAGTTGACATGCTCAAGGTGACTTCCCCACCACTGCTTAGTCTCACACGTTAGCCAGATTGGAGCGGGCGTTGTACACGATTTGTCTAGTTTCTGGCTTGGCATTCACCTATGAAAATGTTGATGGAGGCCTTGAGTGATGAGGAAAGGTTTTTCGATGCAATCATTTTCAATACCTTGATGTGATGGGCTGTGAGGTGCTTCAACGAACTTTCATTAAATTTGATGTGACCTGTGTGAGGGATTTGCCACGTGTCCTTATGCAGCAGTCTGCTCATCTCTCGTTGTTCTAATGCTGGACCTATTTCTCATTTCACAATGTACGCACTGCTCATTTTCTTGGTCTCGATGTCTGATCGCTGACTGCCTATTTGATTTAGATCGCATCAAGTGCACTTAACATGGGTCCACATCATACCATGCAAATTGCTGAGCGCCTCTATACCCAAGGTTATTTGAGGTATATACTGCCGCGACATCGAATTCTTGTGAAGTTTTGATTTCACATTTGGTTGATTCAAAGATGCACGACCTTGATGTTTTAGTAGCTAGATATTGTAGTAATCTTTGACCCGCCGGCTGCCTGGAATGCGTTCTTTTCTTCAGCTGTGAAAGCAGGTACTACTAAAAGCTCATTTTCGATGCATGTGGCATTAGGCCTTCTCACTTTTTTGTTTGACTTATCCCAGAGTTTTTTTGTACAGTTATCCTCGAACGGAGAGCACAGCATATCCGGCAAGTTATGATGTCCGTGAGGCTCTTTCAGTGCATAGAAACCATCCAATTTGGGGAGACTATGTATCGTCTTTGATGTCCCTCGGCCCTCATCCTCCGAAGTCAGGGGTTGATGTAGGTGACCATCCTCCCATCACCCCAATGAGATCAGCGACAGAGTCAGAGCTAGGAGGAGGGGACGCCTGGAGATTGTATGAATATGTTACTCGACATTTTCTTGGCAGTGTAAGCCCTGACTGCAAATATTCAAGGTGAGGTGAACCTTTTCTGTCATCGGTGCCTCTTTGTAATCAGTTTTGCTTTGGGTTATTCTTTTGTTGTGCCATTATGACGGATATCCTATCTCTTATCGGTTTGTACTATCTATGCTGTCAGAACAAAGGTCACTTTTGCTGCTGGAGGTGAGAAATTCTCTGCGAGTGGGCGAGCTGTGATATCTGCAGGATTCACTGCTGTGATGCCATGGCTTGCAGTGGCAGATGAAAGTCTGCCGCCTATTTCTAGTGGAGAGTCGATCCCAATGACAGACGTGGAACTCTACCAGGTGGATGTTTCTTGGATACTTATGACTTTGTTTACTTCAAGAGATCACGTAATTTGATATCATGGTTTTGAGGATTTGTAGTTTTGTGATGGATGATTTGTAACTACTTCTTACTGCTTGATTCTGTATCCTTATTTAAGTGCCAGTTCTATTATTATCACTCAATTGTGATCAATTTTTCTTCGATGTTGAAGCAACTTGATCATAATTTCTGGCTTTCTGGTGTGGAATACAGTGGTTCTCTCTGCTTGTAATACATCTCTCAAGTTTTTCTAATGACTGGTTTTCATATGATAACATTGAAAATTTTGCTGTTGATACTTCAGGGACGAACTTCACCTCCAGACTATTTAACCGAGAGTGAGCTCATAACTCTAATGGAGAAGCATGGCATAGGCACAGATGCGTCCATTTCTGTGCACATCAACAATATATGTGAGCGTAACTATGCACAGGTGATATGGCGGTTACTTCGCTATCAAATTAAAGGCAGTACTTTTGCATACTCTTTTGGTACTGTTTACAAGATTCGTCGGTTCTGTAATATTCTTTGTACAGATCGCCATGGCTCTCTTTTGGGGCACCAAAACATGTGAGTTTTTTCATGGGAACTAATCGCGAGTGCCTCTGAAGAAAACTGATAGTAGAGGATGTTCTTGTGCTTCCAGGTACAATCTGGCAGACGATTGGTGCCAACACCGTTAGGTATCACGCTTGTACGCGGATATCAAGTAATAGATGTGGATCTCTGCTTACCTGACATTCGCAGTTTCATTGAGAAACAAATAACGCTCATCGCCAAGGGACAGGCAGAGTACACTCGGGTGGTACGACATGTCTTACAAGAGTTCGCTGCTAAGTTCTCCTACTTTGTTGCTCAGGTAACCTTTTGCAGAGAACTTTATGGCAATTTCTGTACATTTTCTTCTTCCTAGAAATCTAGTCGCGGCATTTTAAAAATAAAACCTCAAGTTTTTTCATAATTCTCTTTGCTTCTTCTCAATAATTTTGCAATAATCTTGTTGTTAGGCATGGTTTTACGTCCTCATGTGTTGATTTCAATGGCAGATAGAGAAAATGGATTCTCTTTTCGAGGCGCAGTTCTCTCCTCTTGCCGACTCGGGAAAGCCTTTAAGCAAATGTGGGAAATGTTTGCGCTACATGAAGTACATTGCCATGCGACCTTCACGCCTTTATTGTCCCTCATGTGAAGAAGTGCACACCCTTCCCCAGAACGGTCATATAAAGGTACATCTGCACTGTTTTTGATGTACTCAGCTAATAATATGTGCGGGGTATGTACTGAAGATATACCTGAAATAATCAACCAACCAGCTTGTGTGGGTAAGTGGTTTGGGTCACCGTGGTGTCATCGTTCCTTCGGGAGCTGGTCGTATTTGTCTTAAGGTAATTTTCATGTGTTTTGCAGTTGTACAAGGAGATCACTTGCCCTCTTGACAACTTCGAGCTAGTGCTCTTCTCTCTTGCGGGTCCGGACGGAAAATCATATCCTCTCTGTCCTTACTGTTACAACCACCCCCCATTCGAGGGGGCAGAAAAACTGTTTGGTGGAGTAGGGTTCTCCAAGGAACCGGGTAAAGGGGGTGGCAAGGGAGGAATGCCATGCACACTGTGTCCTCATCCCACTTGTCGAAATTCAATGATTCAACAAGGAGTGTGTGCGTGCCCTGAATGCGACGGCACTCTGGTTCTTGATCCGGTGAGTGCTCCTAAGTGGAGGCTTGATTGCAACAAGTGCAGTAATCTCGTCTATCTCCCGCATAATGCACACAAAATTGCAGTTTGTCAAGAACGGTGCGACGACTGTGGTTCAGCTCTTTTGGAGGTATGTGAGGACTTCCTCTGAATCTCATTTTCTTGTGTTGAAATAGGACCTTGCCTTGCAGCACAAGAAGCTCGTCAACCTACGTGCAATTTATATCAGTGTAGAGATCCTTGGGCGGCTGCACCAAGAATTATGTGTCCTTTCATGCGCCTGATTAATTTTTTAGATTAATTTTTCTTCTACGTACATCTTCTACACTGAATAGGGGTATTAAGGGGACCAAAAAATTAAAAGGGACTTCTTGTGGAAAATTGTAGATGTTTGAAACAGGATGTACATCCCCTGGACACTTCAATAACTACTGATGTACAATAAAGGTAGATATTTATGTAGTGTGAAATGTCGATTAATTAGTATGGGTCCCCTTAATACCCCTATTCAGTGTAGAAGGTAGCGCAAGACAGTTCACAAATTGCATTCAGTGGTGGATCCAAGGCACTGATTTCGATTGTTTGGAGGCAGGTCAACTTCAACAAGAATTCAACCCCGCTAGCAGATGGAGCCACCTTACATAGAGCATGTCTTCTATGTGACAAGCTGCTATATTCTCTTGTGGAGGTGAAGCACGGTAGATCGTTTTTTAGTAGGTCTGGGCGAGGGCGAGGGAGAGGCAGGGGTCGAGGGCGTGGTCGGCGTGGTCGAGGGCGTAGCAGGGGAAGAGGTGAAGATCCTCGGATGAGTTTCAGAGATTTTTAGACAATTGCTCAAGACATCTACTAACCTAGAATCTCACTTGGAGGAATTTTGGGCCAGACCACGAGCAAGTGGAGAAGATCGAAACTTTGTTTGTCAGCCCTCAAAAGTTTGGGTTTTCAGTCGTCAGAGGTACCAAAGCCTTCACTCTTAACGGTGGGGTGAGCTGCTAAAGTCGTCTGCATACCAATTTTCGTTGTCAAACTGGAGGGTTTGGGTTAGGCAAAATGTGACCATTGAAAATGTAGGCATTTTCTGATGGCCTTTGGTACCCAGTTTTGATTCCCCTCTACCGGTAGTGGTTCACAAGAGTTGGGCATTCATTATGCACTGAATCATGCAATCCGCTGTCAAAGACAGCAGCGTCGGGGTAATTTCACATGTCCATTCTGGGGTGGGTGATAACTTTCGCAAATTGTTCGTGCAGCGCTGCAGTTGTATAGTACAGTACATTCTCGGTAAAGACCTAAGGTAGAAGCACCTAAATGTGACTTGTTTGGATCTCTTGATATGGAGGGTGCGTACAGGGAAAAATGTTGTGCGTGTGTTAGGAAATGGTTTATTTTTCCAAGCTCGTATGAATATTACATGATTTTTTGAAAAGTACTTCGTAGATGCGCCTACTGTGGACATTAGACTAATACCAAAGTGGGCACAGAAACACCCAAAAGCAACACTCTCTAAACTTGGATCAAGTGTGGGTGATTGGTTGCTTCTTGGAAGAATGACAACTTTTTGGAATCCCACATGTCTACTTTAGAATCCCACTTGTCTACATTGGGTCCATAAGTGCTTGGATGTAGGTTGTTTTTTAGGTGTCTATAAATGACTCATGTTACATTTGGGTGCTTCTACTTTATTGTCTTCTATGTAGTATAGTTTATTGGCTTTGTCCCTAGGACATAGACTACCCATCAATTTCTTGATTTTGAAAGTTCAAATCTTATTTGCAATCCCTTTTATACGTTAATCCATATCTATAACCTCCTTTCAAAGGCATCAACCCCTTATCATGAAAGACCATTGATTCATGACATTCAAGTAGATATTTTCATCCTTGTATAGATGATCTCAACCACACTTGTTTTGGCAACCTTGAATGAGCTAAGTGAGTAGTGAATGCAAACTTTGGAAGGCAAAGCTCTACAACAATGGTAAAACCTTTCTACAATTGTGAACAATTGTAGAATTGTTACAAGTGAGGCTAATATTTATATTTCATGTTTTTACTTTTATTTCATAGTTGTTAGATGATCAAACCATTACTTGCATTTGTCAACATAATGTTCTAGAGTTTGCAAGCTCTCTAACTAGTTGTGTTTTGTAAGTTGAACGTAACAAATTGTTTAGTCATTGAATTTTTTGGCATTTCATCCTCTACTCCTACAAAAGCTTCTAGAGAGTTTTAGTAGACATGATATTGTAGCAAGGTAGGTACAATAGTGTTCCCACTAGGGTTCCCATAGATTTGTTTCTTAGATGAGCTCTCTCTTTCTCAACATTCACATTCCTATCCAAGCTGCAACCATCTACGAATCTCCTCAATGCTCGTTAGATTGTTAAGATTGTTTATGAATTTCTTTTCCTAGACTTTCAATTGAATTCTTCAACATAAAATTAATTCAATTCAATATTGGTATTGCAAATATTTTAAGCTAAGAAGATTCAACAACTAATACTAAAGTCACACTTATAGCCAAAAAAATAAATTTCTTTACTTCAAATGCAGATATCTTACAATCTATGCATACAAAGTTTCTAAAATTTCTTTTGCATCTTAGCATACTAGTGTAGATTAAGATCCTACAAATATACATGCAAAAATACAAATTTTCAATGGCAGATATGAGTGGATTCTCATGAAAAAAAACCCTTAGGAATGTAAAGTTAAGGTAACTGCACTTAATTGAAATTGGATAAGCTAATGATCATTGTCCCTATTACTTATATATATATATATATATATATGATAGTATTTTTTATTGCCTATCACCTTTCTGTTGCCTTGTTAGTTCCATACTAGAATAATTCTAAATATACAATGAGACCAACTATAACTAATATTGAAACGGAGTTTGTTGCAACAGAACAAAACCACTTTCAGCTTTATGGCCATGGGTTGCAGCTGCATCGTTAGGAAATTCTATGTGTGAAAAAAGTGATATGGTTCTTGAAGAATTGCATCACAATACGTCATTTCTAATCATAATACGAAGGCGAAACAGACTCCGTCAGTGTATTATACATGATTGCTCTTGACTAAGGCGGTAGGACAAATGTACGAGACAAATGGAGCCATGATGCAAAGTTCTCCAGGTGGTTCAAAAGCAGATGTACTAGAATAGTTGTACCAGAGTGGATCATGTAAAGGTTACACCCTGCCAGAACTGGTTAACAATGTTACAGGGTCCTAGCATTCGTGGGGTGTGAAAATCAGTTGTCAAGGTTTAATCTCCTGCTTTGAAATAAGACTGAGGCAGCAGAGACCCAAGCTTGAGTGTCAAACAAACGTAAGTTGTGTTTCAACCTGATTGTTCTGCACGGATGGAAGTAAAAACTGTAGAGAATTGATGTCAGCGGTATCAGCACCCTACCTCACACCAGAAGACTTGATAACCTTCAAAATTTGATTTTCATGTACTAAGACAGTCTTACTCCCCTTGCAAATTACACACGAAAATAATTCAGGCTCAGGCAATCAGGACAAAACTGGCGAGATGTTAACTCCTTCTAAGTATCTCAGATCAAAATGATACAAAAGAAACTTACCCGACGTAATAAGAGCGTGAAACAAAGAGCAACAGAAGACTCGTCTCAATTTCCATAGATGAATGATTACAATTTCTCATACATATGCAAAACCTGCGCTCAATAAAATCGGCCTTCACACAATCATGCAACCTTCGCTAGGCATGTTCTTAAAAAGGGATTAGATCCTATCTGAAGTTTCAAGTGCAGTCCCTTCTGCTTCTCATCGAGCATGAAAGAATTTCAGAAAACCAGTACGCGCTGCCACAGGTTGCTACTCCTGAAACCCCCAACGATTTGCGAGAGTTCATAAAACCCTTGGGTGATGTCATATCCTAATAATTAAGCTACTATCTTTTGGCTTTCCTTGATCTCCACTTAAAATTGCAATTTCTTCTTGTGATGCCTCTCCTTCTTCAACCGCCCTTGACTCTTGCCTCTCTTCTTGATGCCACCTCGTGGCTTCAACTTGGAGTCGTTGCCGCTCGTGCTAGCACCGACCTCATCAACGACCATAGCGGTAGAGGTTTGCCCTACCCTTCCTCGAGTTGTTTCCTCAACTTCTGCCAACAATGATAAAACCCTCCCTCAGTAATAAAGAAAAGAAGAGAAAAAACATTTGACTTCCTCCTCACGTACACAGAACCGTAATCCAGAACCGTAAACCAGGTTCTCTAAATCCTGGACGCAGACCATGGTGAATCCCAGAGCCCATTCTGGGAGTGAATGCTTCAGAGTCCACTCTAAACCCTAAACCTTACATTCTCCGTGCTCGGGGCACGACGTGATTAGAAAATCACGCACTTTCACCGACAGACTCATAACTCGTAGTCGTGAAGAAAAATGATACAAGTATACAGCACCCCTAATCCAAACCCCTAATTCAGAACCCTAAACCAGCTTCACAAAATTCTGAATGCCGGTCATTACAAATCCCAGAGACAAGTGTAAAAATTAAACACTTCAGAGCCCACACCAAACCCTAAACCTTGCATTCTCCGAGCTCGGCGCCCACCCTATTTAGAAACGCGCATATTTTCACTAACAGGCTCGCAAAGAACAAGAAAGTAAGGTGACTCACCCATGGCTTCTTCCCGCAAACGCTTCTTCGGAATCTCGACCTTGGGGGCAGCCAATGCAGCTTCCATGATGGAATCCTTCGCAGCCTGCTTCTCATCGTAGTGCGGCGTCACAAGCTCCCGCTTCAGCGTCCTCAGCCGCTTCAACCTCTTCGACCTAATTGACTTCCCCATGTCGCCTTGTCGCAAATCTCTAAAGTTGAGCGTCAAGTTTAGTTCTAGCAAGTGAAGTGTAGAGACGATTCTGGAGGACACCTCGAGAGTTTCCTTCGCTTCAGCGGTGAGAGCGAGAGGGCCCTCGTGAGAAAGGAGTCACTCCTTCTAGAGAACCTGCAGAAGAGACTGTCTAAGCAACGACGCTTATTCATTCATCTAATAGCCACGAAGAGACGGATGTCATCCATGTTTTCATCTGGAATATTAGGGTTTGATACTGCCCTGGCGAATCCGGTTATACATATGATTTCTGTCCGGGTATAGACAGGGACATGTTCATCTACGGCAACTTTCAGTTACCCAACCCAAAACATTGTTGGGGTAAAAATTTTAAAATTTTAAATTTCTCAAAGTCAAGCAATTTGGGCCCAAATTTTATTTTTAAAATAATGATTTATTGTTTGGCTAGTATAAAGATCTTATAACTAATTCAGTTCCAGTTTGGACCCAAGTTTTATTTAGAAAATGATAATTTATGGGTGGGAAGTGGGTCCTAGTGAAAAGATCTTGTAACTGATTCAGTTACATCAAATTGAATTGGAAAAAGAATGTTATAAATAATACTCTGTATATTGTACACACCCAATCAAATTGTTATAATAAAGTTGTATTTTATTCTTCTCCAACTTAGGTCTTAGTGCAAGTCTTGGATCAATTGATTGAAAAGAATAAAATTTAGGGTTTGTGATAAATTTTTCATGTTGGAGAAGAGACACATTATTTTGATTCCCTTGATTTTAGACTCTAGTTTAACCTCTAAAGGACCAAGTTTTCAAATTTTGAATAACTAGCATATATATATATATATAATAATTATTATTTTTTAATATTATTTTGGGGGGCTAAGACAAAGTTTGGTGGCCTTGTAGGGGCCCCAAATTTTTTCTAGTGGTATATAACATGATGATATGAACCAAATTTACAATGGCACTATGAAGTTATAAAATCAATAAACAATAATCATAGGCCCCAAAGTTTAAATTGCAATAAAACATTGAATTTTCCAAATTTTCCAATTGAAGTAGAAACTACACTTGATAAACTTCATTTCATTAGTCAAGCTCAAATTCACAAAATGAAATCTTTATGGCTAAAATTCACATCAAGAATAGAGAGCATTAAGTGCCCAAAATACACTACAAAGGTGATCCATGGATTAAGCATCTTCTTCCTTCACAAAATCAATAATATAGTAGTGAGGGAATCAATTTAATATTGTTCACTTAAAATGCATTCTAGTTAGTACTACTCAATCCTATAATCCCTCATGAAATCATCCAAGTGAGCATCCAAGGTCACAAAATGTCTACAATATCGTTTCAAGGTTGATGAGGGATCGAATTTAGTTAGAATAGAGGGATACCAATAGTGCTCCAATTCTATGGGCCAAATTTTTGCCAAATTTTTACTTGTTTTTCATTCTAGTTCTTACTATTTTACAAAAAAATTAGAAAAAAGTTGAATGAAATTGCCAAAATCATCTCAATTGGAGATATAGATCATTTTCTAAAATTTGGATGTACAAAATTATAGTTGATGCAATGAAGAAAATGATAGTTGAATTGTAGAAATTTTAAAAAGTTAAATAAAAAGTTAAAAAATATTTAAAAGTTTTAAAAAAGTTTTAAAAGTTTTTTAAATTTTTTAAAAGGTTAAAAAGGTTAAAAAAAATTTTAAGTTAAATAAGTTAACAAAAGTTTAAAAAGTTTAAAAATGTTTAAAAAGTTGAATAAGCTTTTTAAAAGTTAAATATTTTTATAAAATGTTTTAAAATTTTAGAAAAAGTTTTTAAAAAAAAATTTAAGTTAAAAGGGATGTCCCAAAGTGTTAGAGCAAGGTTTCGATCCTTGATCTTGTGGATTACGGGCCCACCACGCTTCCATTGCACCACTCTAATGCATTGGGAACACTAGATGCATGAAGATGGTCAAATTGAATTCTTATATAGGTTAAAAATCGAAAACCATTTCAATATGGGATATAAACTATGATCTTAGGGGGGGGGAGGCACTCCCTCTTAAAATTTGCATACACCTTCGATAATGTCCTATTTAATGGAGGGCTATTTACCTTGTAGAATGGATTATAAGACATGCTATTTTTTAAAATAAAGGTAAATCTTTGTATTGGAGGACACGCTATTGGTATTTATAATTTTTTTTGGGGGGGGGCAAAAATAGGTACCCTATTTTACTTATATGTAATTTTTTTGCAAATCTAATCCATTTACAAACGAGGTTTAAAACTTCACCACATTTGATGAACATGCTCCATACAAATCATTTTGTAACATACAATTCTATACCACTAAATGACAAAGAATCTTAGAGATTAGACAAAACATGAAGAAACTAAAAATTTCTCTCTATAGTCCTAAAAGGAAGAGAAACTAGAAGCCCAACTACAATTACAGAAGGCAAATGGACTCTCCATCAAAGGCAAACAAAGGCAAATAGAAGGATTGCTAATACAAATGAAAAGCAAAACAACAACCAAAATACTATAAGTTCTGCATTCAAAAACACAATGAAAGATTCTTCATAATCGTGCCTTTTAAAATTCTGGAATCATGCATCATCTATATACATATATATCATAATCAAGAAGTTTCTACAAATTGGTGTATAGCATAGTGAGGAAAAATTCCCAAAGCACTTGCAACAAGCCAACAACGAAGTATAGAAAGTGCCAGAATAGGAAAAAAAGACAGACAACATCTCCAACACTATGAGATCCTCCAAAACTCTGTGAAAACAAAAATCTTCAATACAATGTCAAATAGACCTACAAGAATAGAACAACAATATTTCAATTGAAAGAGCCTCTACATCCATGAAGAGCCATAGAAGATTTCATAACTTCCTACATGTAGCCACATTTTATGACAACACATTTCTAAGCAAATCCAACAGAAGTTACGGTGGTCCTCGATCATACCAAAACCATTGCACTGAATTCAACAAACATGAGATCAATAGAAACCTATAGCGGAACACAAAACAACCTTGTTCACATAAAGATTCACAAATGAGGAAATTTCGAAACTCATAAATGTCCTCATTGATATGTAGATGAGACCCAGATGGCCACTAATCCCTTCAACTTCACTCCAAGAGCCACATTAAGATTCTTATTTCCAATAGTAGCCAATGAGTTATGCAAATGCCTTAGCTACACCTCCGACAGTCGTTCCAATGGATGCAAATGAAGCTCATGGTTGGTCAATGGTGTCTCCAACGTCCAAGAATTCACAAAAATCTCTTAGTTTTGGTGAAATAGTAGCTGAGTCATTTCCTCTATTGAACACCAATGCGGATGGGGTTCCAATGACACCTCCCACCAAGCAAGGTAGCGTGGAGTTCCCTCCACCATTTGCTCAAGTGCATCCTCCCAGCTCCTGCAAGTTTGGCGGGCGGCATCAAAATCAGCCACTATTGTAGGGACTACCGCACTGTAGAATCATAGAGACAAATCATCCCACCCCGACCATTCAATGTGCACACCTTCCACCAATATGGGTAGCAATGTATCTCTCAAAACGATCTCCATGAAGAGTACATTGCTCCACTAAAATGGGGCTGTAAGTATATAGAAACCTGTGCCTTCTTAAGCAAGAGCTCTACTTGACAAACTAGAGAAAATTCTAATGACACTTCTTCATAGAATTCCACCAACAAAATTCAAATATATCAGCTGAGGAAGACCCTATAGAACAAAAGATAGCAGAAAAGAAGGCACGGGTAGGCAAGTGGGAGAGAATTCGTCACAAGAATCGACCATGTGAAGTGCGGTTGGAAGTCCTAATTTCAGAGAACTAGAGGCAAAAAGTAGATGGATCATGGATGGGGCCTATAGTTGTGAAAAATACCAGCATTGACAAAAAACAACAACACAGTCTTTGCACGCTATTGGGAGCAAGATTGCCATCACGTCCCCTCCAAATAGGAATTATGTATTTAGGGCCTCCATTTCAAAGTTTGCACATTCAAAAAATACGCACAAGTACAAAGCATGGAAGCAAAATACACCTTCTAAATATAGGACCCAAAACATCACAATACATCATGATATTGACAAGAAAAAAAAATTAGAAATGCCAAAGAAAAAGGGAAATCTATATTCTAGGCCTCTAATTCAAAGCTTGCTCATTCAAGGAATACACATTGCATGGACAAAAAATACATTCTCTATACATATGAACAATAACATCCCAAAACATTGATTATTTCATGAAAATTATGAGAAATGACTCCTACAAATTTAAAAGGCATTTGATTGATAAACATGATTAGTATTCTAGCACATGCGGTAGATATGAGGTTTTAGGGCTGAAAAGACTACCTTAGATTTTGAAAATATGCACACTCAATGATCCCATTGTGTTACTCAAGTCTCCGCACGTTGAATTGCTCGCTTCATCAAGTTGATGGGCTGCTTGTAGATGCCCCATTTAGAAACCACCTTGACTTGTATTTTTTGAACCCTTCCTATATAAAACATCCCATTCTCTACTCATGAATTGATAGCAACGGATCTACCTTGTTTCCTTTTTTTAGCTGCCCTCACAATTGATGAAGTTGCATTACCTCTTGCATCTTTGAAATAAACAACTACATCAAATCCCAAGCCAAGCAACATGGATGTGGAGGATGATGCTGCAGCTAGATAATTGTCTGAATTGTTGAAATAAATTGAATTCTTCATCCTAGTTAGTCGGTCCTTAGACAAATAAGGATTTCCATTCAATTGGCTAACAAGTGTTGATTTGTAAATGAAGTGCCCTTCAAATGTAACAACAGGGGCTATTTTGGAAGAATTCAAGTTAGACAACACTTGGACTTCATGATCACTGAGAAGCTCCACGAACACATTCCATATTTTTTCCTCCAGTGCCAGCAAGCATGTATCATTTTCATCTAAAATCTCGCCTTCAAGCACTTCGTTAGGGTTGGAAATACTCACTAATTCTAGTCCAAATTTGTGGATGCTTTGTAGTCTCGCACATTCACATTCTACATCTACATCTAACCCAGGTTGAGGCGTGGTTGGCAACTAGTATGCCAAATGCTTTGGGTCCTACATTTCCAACTTCTAAGAGGACATGAATCACAATTTATTCACAGTTGATGCTTGATTCGAAGGAGCCATATTCAGCACTCAGAGCATTCCCTACGCTTCTTTTAGTCCTTTCAAGGCTGCAATTATATCCAAGTTAGTGGCAACAAGTGAGTAGTCCTGTAAATTAGCGAGGGTTTCCCCTTTACAAGGTGGATGTAAAGTAGCCCATATATTCTTGACCTTATTGTGCACTCTCCCGAACTGCAAGCCATTGTTACCGTATTCGATACTAGACAAGTGGTTCAACATATTAGCAGTATTCACAAGGTCATGAAAATCATAACACCACTCAATGCCATTCATGCCCCCAATCTTGGAAAAAAAATCTTGCAACTATTGCTACCTGTGAGATCAAGAGGGATTGGTAGTTCTAGGTATTTATCCCGAAAAAAATTCAAGAAATTCTAGAAGCACAACAAAGTGACAAGATAATTGTACATCTAGAAAACATTGTTGACTTATAAAGCTCTTAGTAGCCTTGAATCTCATGGAGTTATTTCCAATGGCATGATTTTGTGAGTGAACCACAATCTCCAAATCTGGAAAAACAAAACAAAAAACCTTACCAGCCAATACTATCCTACTATGGATGTCAAGAACTGGTGAAGCAAATATGTCAATGTAGTCCCTAAAAATTTGCAATTACTACAAGAAAAAACAGTGTTCAAACCAACATGATAATCAACTCATATATACTAGTTTGGACAATTAATTAGGACATTTTGGTTCGGACAATAATCAACACATATATGTTGATTTTATTTCTTGATTTAATCAAATTATTATTATTCAAATATTTGCTACATAGGATGCCACATAGGTTAGACCAACCACAAGAGCACTACCACATCTATAGACTTGCCACGTGAGTATGGCTGCCATGTCAACACATATAATATCCATGGGATAGAATGATGAAATGTAATTAATTAATTTTTTAAAGGTACAAACACTTTATAATTTAATATTAAAGAATTCTATACTATAGTCTAAGCAACTAAATTTAATTATTAGACGAGCTTAAAATGCCACTTATCTTGATGTTCATGATAACAAGATGAGAAGCTCATTATTCAAAGAGGTGGTAAGAAGCATGACTACCCATATGGGACATATACCATGTACTATGATGTATGAAGGGAAGGGAAAAGAAGCTCTTTATACAAGTGGGGTGGTAGGTGGTATAACAAACTATATGTGATACATTTGATTATGATGAATAGGAAAGCAACCACTCATAGTTAAGTCAAAACTAGAAAAACATACTCCAAAGAGAATTTCAAACCTCATTTTGGTAGAATAGAAAAACTTTTTCTTAAAAACCTTAAACTAAAAAAAGGGGGGAAATCAAACTAAATTTCATCTCTAAAATTCCGTTTGACATTTTGAGCCTCCAATTAAAAGTTATGGACAAATTTCAGAGAAAAAGTTTTAAGTTGTCAAAAAAATGTCCTTTCCAATGCCTCTCTAAAATTTGCCCATAACTTTTGATTGGAGACTTGAAATGTCAAAAGGATTTTTGGAGATGAAATTTGGTTTGATTTCCTAACTTTTATTAGTTAAAAGTTTTTTGAAAAAAATTATTTTACTATGCCCAAATGAAGTCTGAAATTTTGCTTAAAGTATGTTTAACAAATTGCCAAATCAACAAAGTAAATTTTGTTTTTGGTCACAATCAACACAATTCTGTTGATTACTACTTTTGTCAAGCACTGCAACAGCCGGATCAACACACGAAATTCCAATTTTTCCACAATCAATACAAATTAATTCATCTTGTGAAGGTTAGGGCCCCTTTTTCTTGTAGTGAAATACAGTTTTGTGCCTAAAGTGCGCTCACGGTGTGTCTTTGTTGAATTTCTCGTTGCTGCAAGATACATTTGGATTTTCCGTAAACACACACGTTGTGCTGAGGCCCAATTCTACTAATCCTTCCGTTGAACATCCTCCAATTTCAATTCCTGTTCATCAAAGATATACTTGTTATACAGCATACCAAGATGCATGTGGAAGGCACCATCCTCTCCCAATTGGAGAGTCTTCACAAGAGAATTGAGGGCATTAATTAAATTTTTGTTGTTGTATATCTAATCTTGGTTGTGAAGTCCGTGGCAACTGCCTTGTGCATCCACCAAAGCAATTAGTAACCAACCCTCCCATTCAATGCTCCAACGACTCCCTTGCCAACTTATGTAATCAGTAAGCATTATCTGCCGTCTTCTACTGTCTCCATCACTAGTGTGTCCAACAATGGGTCCTACAATATGTGCACACTCCTTATTCCATAGGTTGTCAATCTTATGCCACTACTACCTCACCTACAGTGCATCAAAACAGTTACAAGTACATGTTACCACCAATGCAAGTCAAGGCAAGCTTCGGTGCAGGGGATTTACTATTACAACCCTAGTAAAAGCTCCAACACAATTAGTATGGAAAGAGTCAACAATTTTACTGTATCCCTCCTCACCTATACCTACAATTTTTTGGTAATTAGAGACACAAACATGATTGTCTTTCAGACCACAAAAGCCAACCAAAGTATCCTAACAATGATCCCATGCAATCTTGCCCTTCACCTTTGTTTCATCTTCGTTAAGGATTATTGAAATAGGGCCAAGAATGCTGTGAGCAGCCTTAGCTTGCTTGTATATCTAGGCCACACTTTGGAAAATCTCAACATGTTCCTCAGGCACAAATTGGACACCCTTCTGATTTTCTCTTTTGGTAGTACTATAATTAGGACCACCATAATTTAATGAAAATAAGTCACACATGCGCCTACCTCCATACATTTTCATGGCTTGTGAAAAGGCTTTTGAGTTAATGGACCACCTAATCCCCTACTTCTTCTAGTTTAAATTCTTGGCTACATCATGCAAAAAATCCCACAAAGTAGGTTTCCCCCCCTAGCCCTAGTCCTATGTAATGCTATTATATCTGTACCAAACTTGTATACATTATGTTGGTGAAATGCCCCTTGAGCAAACCCTTGCAGTGTTGGACGACTCATTTTAAGTTGGGCAATTTTGGCCTTTGCCGACCAATGTTGCATTCTTTCAAGTCTATGTTTTTTGACCAATTTCCGAGTGTGGGAACTACGCTAAAAAATGGATAGGTACCCAACTCTATGACCTATACCAATACCCCTAAATCCCCTATTTCTACAACATATTCTTCACAAACCACCTGTAATATGAAATCAAATTCAAAGACAATACTTGAACACATTAAGCACGTAAAACTTTGAAATGGTTCACGAGACATGGAAAATCGTGTACATGACCTATGCCTAAAAGCCCCCTTTACAATGATAACATTACCCTCTACCTTCAACAAAGCTTCTAGGTAAGGTTCAAGGTACCACAATTTTCCTAGGTGAGGGTCAAACAACAGTCCATCGATAGCGTAGGACTTCCTAGTATAAATACAATTTGGTCCCCTCAAACCCCAACACATCTTCAAAGATAGTGAATTCTTGTTGTATGTGTGCATTTCACCTTCTTTATGCCTGCAGAAGGAATGGAGACCCTTCTAGCTAGCCTCACTACTAGATGCCGAAGATCAACTTGGCCTTCCTATCTTTCCAGTGGACAAGGTTGATCCTTCAAAAGTTCTGCACTTCAATTCCTCCAACGTCTTGGCACGCACAGTACCATAAACATGGTTCATGAGATTTACCTCCAAGTTTCGTTTGGGTGGGCACAACTGGAAGACCTCCTTGGGGCATATGAGACACTTCACTTTAAACCAATAGGACTTCATTAGTGGTTCATGAGGATCACCAACTAATTGATATGTTGGCTTCATAGAATTGATCGAGTCATTCATAGTGGTAATAATCATGATGCCCTCTTCAATTAGTTGCTTGTAGTCAGCAACAGTGATTGTAATAGGATTAGTTCTCATGCTACCAACGAGTGGGTGGTTCAACAATTCTACTCCTCTCAACTAGCAATAGTTCCTAATGTGACCAATGCTGTTTAAATGGCTTTTTCGGAAATTTGAGAACAGGTTCGTGACAATATTCTTACTATGCTTGCCGATGCTTCCACCAATGAAACTCCGACATTCACCGCAATACAATTTAACTACTCCAACCCCACCATGATCCCAAGATTACAATGACCACGCATGATCTTCCATCGAAACTTGTTTGAGATCTACATGAACTTTGTCCTTAGCCTTGGTATACCATTGCAATACGTTATTCAGCACAAGGGTGGACTTCATTAAAGGTCCATTTGTCACTAAATGCTCTTCCGATGTAGTGATCGATGGATGATTGGTTCGCAAATTCTCCGTGGTAGAAGGTTCACCCAGACATGCTACAACATTTGCTACTTCATCGGCAATTCCAACTGATTCACCTCTAAATGCAACGTTGCCCATTTGAGGTCGCTTACAAGGTCCCATGTCATTTTCTTGTGCTAGAATGAGATGAATAGATTCTCAAATGGAATTCAAGACTTCAAAGTCGACATCTAATCTGCACCCCCCTTCGACATCCCAAAACTGAAATAGTCCAAGCCGCTTGAAGACATTCAGCTCCTCCAATCTTGTCCTTAAAGTCTGTAGAGATGCATTGTCTTCTATATCAATGGGACCAAGCAACTTTGCCAGACCCTCTTTTTGATTTTGAAAATATATTTTCACCCTCATCTTCATGGTGCTTAGCTCCAAACCTACAGTTCTTTTTGATAGTGCAAGCCCCAACGTTCAACTTTGATTCAAGAACATAACCCTAATCCTTAACCAAAAAGCTTGAAACCTACATTTTGAATCCCAAGGCAACATCCACGACCAAAAATTTGGAACCCTAAATACACATTGCGTACTTGTAACTACAAACTTTTCAAATAAGCTCCAAATCCTAAGGAGAAACCCCAAATAGAAATGATGCCACAAATTTTGCAGATTGCCAAAACACTGTAGTGACCAAAGCCCCACCTTGTAATTACAATACATACCTTGAGTTCTTCAGATAGTAATCCTATACCCTAAACTGCGTAGCAATCGCCAAATGTCGATAATACTTCTACCCCTTAGTGTAGCAACAAGAATAAAATCAAAATTTCAACAACAAGGCAAACAAGAATTTGAAAAAAGGTCATTGATTGTTTTTCCCCCTTGTTGGAAACCCTAATCTGTTCATAGGAAAACCTAGATCACAAGAAATGAAGTTAGACTTTGGATATTGGATATGTGATCTTAAGTTTGTTGGTGCTTGTCATTCGTCTGAAGATTTTGGACAAAAAAGCACGATTTTTCATCCATGTACCATAATTGAAAACTAGTGAACTGTTGGAACCCTATTTAATCACCGCTAAGCCTTATTTGCCATGCTAATTTAGATGTAATGCTTACATAATTCTATGATTTTATTTCTAGTCTATATTACATATAATCATATTTTTTGCACCTAAATCATCCTATATTACATGAATTTTTTTTTTAAAATTTACCCATAATTAATTCATTAGACCCTATATTTTATTGCACGTAGTTTCTATGTTTTTCACTAGTGCCCCCCAGACTAAAGTGCAATAAAAGCTAGTGTGCCTTGTGCGATTCCCACATCCAAAATAAAAGTAAAAATAATTTTTTAATTTTTTTAATTTGTGAATAACTCCAAAATTCAATAATTTTTATGCTCGAAGGAGTGCAAGGGCTTTGTTGTAGTGTGAGAGGTTGCGTTCTTGATATGAATAGAAAACTTCATCCACGGAAAAGTGCAAAGGCTTTGTTTCGAGGCATTTACATAAGTGGTTTTAAAGTTATGTTTTTTTCAAAATAAAATTGATAATTTAATTCAATTTTCTAGGTTTATAAAATCTTTGAAATCCAATAACTTTCACACCGTAGGTCCAAACACTTCAAAACAAAGTTTGTGCACCCCTCCTTGCAAAGAGATTTCCAATTGTATCAAGAGCATTGCCGGATGCTTTATGGTTTCTTAGATCTCAACGTATCAAACTAACTAACTTAAGTTATAGATGAGCCCATGGGCTTTTAGGAGTCTATATTATAGATACCTTCTATAGCTATAGGTGTTTATGTTATAGGTACCTATATTATAGACTCTTTCCATATTATAGTGTACCTATATTATAGGTACATATGTTATAAACACCTTTGAATAGTTGTAGATACATACCTATGACTAATTTCAAGGCTCATAGGCTCATATCTAAAAATTAAAATTTTTTATTTGAAATAAATCATTCTTCAAGAATTACTTCAAAATGTGAGTACAATCAAAATTTGAAATAATCACTGTTGTTGTCTTAACATTTTAATATTCATCTTCTCAAATTATGAATATTCAAGAAGCAAACAATTTTAGAAGAAATTCCAAATTTTGGTTTAAAATTTTTTTATTGATAAATATTGGCTTGGCAACACTATCATTAGAAGAGAATGAGCTACTGTTGAAGACCATGAATTCCTGCGAGTTCCCACAAGTTTCGGAATTGTGGAAACTCGCCCACAACAGCTTGCTGACTTGGTTAGGTGACGGCCACATCAAATAATTAAAAAACGTATATTTATAATATTAAATTTTTTTCATTTTTCATTTATTTTTAATTAAAAAATTTTAGTAGTTTTAAATTTTGGCTAGCCCTAGGATGGTTCCTAGCTTAGGGAACTAGCGTAAAACGGCCCTCCAAGGTAGTTGAATCCCATCTAATGGATAGATTCAACTATATGGATGTAATGTTTAGGCTTCATTTTGCAACTTTTATTTGAAAGTCATCATTAAACCTTTAACCCCTAAATGCATCGACGTCCATTTTTTGGACAATAAACAGATTGAAACACCAGTTTCATCCTCCTAAGTACTTGGATGAAAGTTATTTTAATTTGTCAAGATACGTTATCAAGTTTTTGTCCTATCTAAGGTTTGGATTTGGTATTACTAGAGTTCATATTTTTCTAAAATTTCAAATGTGCTAGGATGTGAGGTGGTCAAATTGCATTGACTTTAGTTCAAAATTGGATTAGCCAAAATAAGGTCATAGATAAGAAGAACACAAAAATTTCTAAAAAGCACCATGTGAAGAGAACCTCATTTAGAATCCATTCCAACAAATTTTTCTCAAATCGTCAATTCTAGAGATGAATTTGTACATCTGGGTTAAGACCTGAACTTCAAATTTTATTCAAATATAAATATTCAAAAAATTCAAATATTCAAGCTATAATCAATTTTAGAAAGAATTCAAAATTTTAGATTTCAAACATTTTTTAAATATTGGTTAGTGAATTAGTTGATCATACCACATAAATATAATTGAATTTTATATCTTTTGTTTGAAAGTCATCATGAAATTATTATTCATAATTAGATTTTATAATACATCTTCACAATTTTGAAAATCTTGACTTCCCCTTGGTTCTCAAGGGGTTAAATTATTCTTCTCAATTGCACTTTAAAGCAAATCCTCATATTTTAAAAATAATATTTAAAAAAATTAGTCATGATGCTCTCAATTACTCTATATATTGCAAAGGTCAAATCAACAAACTTTTGAAAACACAAAATCATATAGGTTTACTTGTACAAAGTCCTTTTATATATGTTACGAAGCTATCAAGGAGAGTTGTAATTTTGCAAAATTTCCTATTAGGCTTTTATAGTTTTGTTGATGATATTTATATTAGAGAAGGGTTACCAAGATTGAAATATGGAACTTTGGTTGGTGTCCTTGGGGGAAAAAAGAAAAAAAAAGAAGTTGTTTTTGTGTGTGTTTGGTGTTTGCAATGTTTCTTCTTTTGTCTTTGTCAACAAATTTTTTCTCATAGATAAATGATGGAAAAAAAAAGATGTCTCTCCCTTATAACACAATCATCTATGGTTGTGCTTAGGAATGCAAAGCCATAGTATTAAATTGTCAATTAGTTAAACACTTTCTAAACCATATGTGTATGTATGATCTTTTTTTAAGTTGATTATGGATTAGCTATTTGGTAGAAATTGGCTAGTTAGTTTGGATGTTGTTATAAACTAATGCATGTTTGTGCCAATTGGGATGTTTAAATGTGATGAATGAAGTGGCATTTGCTGACTACTTGTTACTACTTGTTGTGTGAGAATCTTGTCTAAGTTGACCTTGTAGTTTTGTTGCATTGCAAAGTAATAAATTCAAATTTTGATCTCATTTTGATTGTCATTGTTGGTGTTGTGTATGTGAATACTTGGGTGTGATTTTTATTGTGATCATTGTGCTTGTATAGTAATTGCTCGTGTGTTAATGATAAGTTAGAAATTGTAGTTATTGTTATTGTTTATGTTTAGATATAAAATTGTAAGAGGGCCAATTTGGTGTTGAATTGGTTATGCTTGTATTTGTTGAACACAAACCATGTGGAAATCAAATTTGAATCTACTTAGAGTTGTAATCTATCAATTGCCTCTCTTTGATCAAACTAATATATTATTGGTATTAAGAAAAAGAAATCCTACAAGTGGGCTAATTCTCTATTCAATAATTTGTATTATCTAGTTTGTCTAATGTCAAATTTATACCATTTGTACACTTTATAATTCAATTATTGTAGGCCAAAATAATTGTAAAAACTTTTCACCTTGAATTATAAGTATTGTTTTAATTTATTAAAATTAAAATGGATTGGAATAAAGTTATGTAGAATTTGATTTGAAAATGACCACTATTTCAAACTTCACAGCCCTTCACTCTTGTTGCCATTTTGTAACTTCCCTATGTTTGAGTTAGTTTTGTAAGTAATTGATCAAAACTTGAAGCTTGTCTAAAATTTTATAAATCAACATACCAATATAAAAAAGACAAAGAAATTTACATTTAAAGATCTTTAGTTCCTTTTGATATTTCAAATTTTAGAATTAGAATGTTTTCTAACAATTAAAATTTTTGAAAAATGACATTTTGTACAATTTGAGTTTCAAAATTAGACCATTTTGACACAATAGTTTTGAAACTAATCTAGGGATACAATATACATACATATAAGTATATATTTCCTTTTGTTATTTGAAGACAAAATCAAATAACTTCTAAAAATCATAAATATTCAATTTTATTTTGTGAAAGTTTGACATTACCTTGAATTTATGCAAATGAAAGTAGAAAAAATTAACCCTTAAAATGCTAGGTAGTGATTACCATGGAAATCATCCCCTTTGGTATTGTATTTCATTATTTTTTTTAAATTGTTCATTCAAGGTCAAACTACTGTATATGATCTCCCCTTTTTGCACAAAATTCCAAAGATGAATGATTGCACTTGTGTCCTACATACAAAGATTCTTTGTCATTCATTGACCAAAAAACAACCACAACATTCTTTAATGGTTGATATCAAATAAAGAATTTTTTTTAAGAAACCATTGGTATTAAGAAATTGTTTCATCATTTTTTATAAGAACTATAGATAACTAGACCACTTAAAAAAATCCATACCTTAAGTTAGGTTGTTTGATTGTTTTGTTTTGTTTGTTTATTTCTTATGTTGAGATCTCTTGGATAGTGCATCCTGTGCTCGTATTCTTTGTACCGTCCTAAAGTTCTCTGCAAGGAGGAGTGTAGGGTCTTTGTTTCATAGCATTTGAACCTACGGTTTGAAAGTTATTGAAGGTTGAAGGGTTTTTTTAATTGAAAAATTAGAAAAACACTTTTACTGCACTTTTGGTTGTTGCAACGGCATAGAGCACTCTAAGATAGTGTTTGGTGTTTCCGCACCTCTCAAAGGGGATATTATTTCACGGGAATGGGTGCCTCTAGTACCCTACTAGTACATTGGTTTCCAATGTCAGAACGATGCCGCAGACGTTCATAGCCGGCGTGCGGCCAAGTGCTGCTGGCCGTCCGGCGTCCAAGCAGGACGTCGCCTGACCAGGGATGCGGCATCTAGGGCTTTTGTCACGAAGCTGACAGGGCGTATCAAACCCGGATACCAACTCTGGTTAAATTTTAACCTCGGTTAGCCGATGAAACTGGAGATCGAGCGTCCTTCATCTCCGTTCTCTTCTCCCTTCCACTCCACTGGTGCAGCGCCATTCCTTTCCTGCGCTCATCCTGTTTCTCCGATCCCTTGCCGCCCGTTTAGAGTCCGTGTAGGAGTGTAGATTATTGAATCAGCTATCAGTCGACACAATTTCGACCGATTTGGTGCTGTTTTGAGGAAATTTTGTTAGTTTGAAGGGGGAGCGTGTTTTTGTAGCGATGGCGGCAGCGTTGTGTGTAGGCCAGGCAACGGCATCTGCAATTCCGAGTGCCGGTTACGAGCATCGGCCTGATGCGGCCGGAGGTGCGAAATGTGGTGGTGGAGCAGGAGGGGAGAAGGTTCCCGTGATTAATGTGTCCAGCAAGGGTTTCTTTTGCCCGCCATGCATCGCTCGGGTTCCGCCGAATTTTGTGCGCCAGTCGAGTATCAAGGCGCGCCGCAACTGCAGCAACATTGGCGTGGCGCAGGTCGTGGCTGCCTCGGCTACGGATCGGAGCCCTCCCGCTGCTGCTGCTGTGGCGGCGGCGGCGGCGGCGGCATTGACGGCAGCGGCGCACACGGAGGTCGTCGACGGACCTCTGGAGCTCGCGAAGGCTGGCGATGGCATTGCTGTCGTTCCGGCGGGTGCCGGTGAGGCTGTTATCGTGCTTCCGCGTAAAGAGATTCTAGAGTTCGAGAGAACTGGTCGGAAAAAATCCAGCACTCTGGCTGTCCATGGCGGTGAGCACCTTTGACATTCCAGAATCTCGTCACCTGCAGGGTTTAACTCGTTCTTTCCTCTTGCCATTGGGAGTCCAAATCTGATGATAAGATTATTCCAATTTACTGTGAATTGTCCGTTTCTTATGACATGGTAGAATGCGATGAGTGCTGAGTCTGAAATTGTCAACGAAGAGTGAAGATTCCTGTTTTTGTTGTCGTGATGTCTGCATCGTGGGGGACCCCCATACTAGGACCGAGCCAGATTCCTGTTTTTGAAGATAGGTCGAAGAGAGTAGATGTCCAGAAAACCACGAGGATTGCACAAAATCACACTCTCAGAATGTGAACATTGGCACAGCTCAAGACGAGCTGAAATGTTGAACATGTCTACACATTTTCTCTGTTACTGCGCGCAAGCATCTCTAGTGTACTAGTCAGTCTTTCAGGGAACGACTGTGAGGATGTCTGCGGATTCGCTCACCAAGACATATATTGTGTTCAGATAGGTGTCTTAGGATGCAAAAATTGTATCTTCAGTAGTATGGCTGAATCGAAATCTGGATTCGTTATTCCCGGTTCATATGAGTTTTTCATGTATTCCTACCTTCTGTTGCAGGTGAGAGAAACAGGCGTCCAAAGGTGCAAGATACGCTGACCATACCAATTTGTCAGACATCTACTTATACATTCAAAGATACAGCTGAGTTGATAGCGTTTCAGGTATTTTTTACTGGACTTTGAATTACAATTGCACTGCAGCTTGTCATTCTCTACTTTTCTTTGTGAATTAGACGGATGTGGAGGGTGTGGATCGTAAAGTGCATTTGCACCTCGTTGTGAAATCATTGAACTTGTTTTTCATCACGTAGGAAGGGACTTTCACCAGTTTTGAGTATGGACGATACGGCAATCCAACTACAAATGCTGTTGAGGAGAAGATCAGGTTAGTTACTCTTGAGTGATGCTTTGAATTTTGTGTTTTGAACTTGTGTAGTCTCATATGTCGTGTGTTTGCAAGTCTGGTCGTCAAGAGAATGCGTACCAGGTAGCTATGTTTTTGCTGTAGATTTTGTTAGCAGCTTCGTATGGAGTTGAGCTCATGAGAAATTGTAAATTAATACGTCATTTTTGCCCTCCGCTCCGGCAGCGCTTTGGAAGGGGCCGAGGTTACTCTGCTGTCTGCATCAGGCATGTGTGCAGCCACTACCATGCTTCTTGCGCTGGTCCCTGCTGGTGGGCACATCGTCACAACAACTGACTGTTACCGTAGGACTCGCCAATTTATCCAGAGCGTGCTTCCCAAAATGGGTATCACGGTAAGATCCATAATCCAATTTTTGTCTTGTCGTAGGGGAGTTTTAGTGCTGTTTTTTTGTTTGATTTCGAGTTTGGGCAGTATCTCTTATTTAGAGATTATTGGCTCCTCTCTCTTGACTACAAGTCATGGTTTGTCCTGATATATGAGAATCGTATCATGCTTTTTGCGTGAATGTAGATGATTGGAAGTTGAACTGATTTATATTGTATTTTGATTTCTTGACAGACAACTGTGATTGACCCTGCGGATATTCCTGCTCTTCAGTTAGCACTTGAGAAAAACAAAGTACGTTGCATATTCCATGTTTGTGTGCTGCCCTTGATTTTGATTTTCTTACTTACCTTCTATGTTTCATACATTCATTTGTAGGTCATTGCTGTGTATTTTAGAAGACAAATAATGATGACGATCATCTGTTGACCAGCTTACACTTGCTGACATGCAAAGATCATTTTTGTACCCTGAATGCGATTAGATTGTCACTAAGCTTGAGGTTGACCATTGTAATTGAATATCTCAGGTATCAATATTCTTTTCGGAGTCGCCTACGAACCCCTACTTGCGGTGTATTGACATAGAATTAGTTTCCAAGATGTGTCACGAACATGGTGCTCTCGTGTGCATTGATGGGACATTTGCGACTCCTGTAAATCAGCAGGCTCTAGCCCTGGGGGCTGACCTTGTACTCCACTCTGCAACCAAATACCTTGCTGGGCACAATGATGTAAGCTCATCTTTGCAGCTGCTTGGATTGATATCTAGTGCTTTCTGTAACAAAAGATCTTCACGATAACTTTGGGATGCATCGACCACTCATGATCACTAATGTCGAACTAGTACTTGTTACTGGAGCATTATCCTGTCATATGTTCTTTCAGAATACACTACGATTTGCTGAGAAGAGTTTGACTGCCGGAGTTGCGATTTGTGCAATAGGTTACATACTGCTGAACATGACACATCCTTATAAGACACTCTTGAAGGATTACACAATCTTAGTGCATTGTTAACAGTATTTTTTTTGCAGGTTCTGGCAGGGAGTCTCAGTGGGTCCAAACAATGCCTTTCTGCTGTGCGAGCCCTGCATAACATCCTGGGAGGTGTTGTTGATCCAGTACGTATCTGCTGCAGAGTACTGGAGTTTGTCAGAATTTATATGCTGTTTGTGAAATATGCCTCGTCGTGGGACAAGCCGGGCAGAATCTGGATAGGTCTTTTCTTGGCAAGTATTGTGATAGAATTTCAGTGTTGGTACTGCCATGCTGCTCTAGGAGTATGTTTTCTAACTGGTAATTTTTCATCTTCGAACAGAATGCTGCCTATTTAATCTTGCGAGGTTTGAAGACCTTAGATCTTCGCGTCAAGCAGCAGAACAATACTGCAACTCTGCTCGCATCAAAATTGGAATCCCACCCTAAGGTGCGCAACTTGTACTATCTTCAGGATCTTAATTGCTTTACGATGACTCTGGAGCTTTCGGGGCCTAACTCGTATGGTATGCTTATCTTGCAGGTGACACGTGTACATTATCCTGGCCTGGAAAGTCATCCAGAGCATCATATCGCCAAGCGACAGATGAGTGGCTTTGGTGGTGTCATTAGTTTTGAGGTATTTTCATACCTTTTTTGTTGGCTCTGGACCGAAGGGGAATAGGCTATGCAGTGACAGAAGCTAACATGTGAGGAAGTTAAGTAGGGCTTTAATTGAAATACGAGCCAGTGCTATAGGGACGGAGCCTCTTGTAGCGTAGGTGCTTGCTTTCTTATTCCTAGGGATATTGTAGACCGTTGTTATGCTTTCCCTGCAATTTAAATCTATTTCATGTGCTCATTTAGATACGATCTAACAAAATTTGGGTTATGAATACAGATAGCAGGAGACCTAGAGACCACTTCAAAGTTTATTGATGGTCTTCGGATTCCTTATATTGCACCTTCGCTCGGTGGAGTTGAAAGCCTGGTTGAACAGCCAACCATCATTTCTTACTGGTATTTCTGTTCTCTCTTTGTCAGTGCTTTGTCTTTTATGAACTCTGGTTGGTTTGAATAGTGCTAGATCTTTCCTAACGGCTGGGAATGTGAACTGGCCATGCTACAGAGAGTAGTATCTGAAACTAATTTGATGGTATTGGGCTGAATGTCGGGATTTGTGAAAATTGAGTCACCAAAATATTCTTCAGCTAAGTAGGTGAATCAGATATTCTTCAGCTACAGAGAGTAGTATCTGAAACTAATTAGATGGTATTGGGCTGAATGTCGGGATTTCAGAAAATTGAGTCACCTAAATATTCTTCAGCTAAGAGATGTTCTTCATAGAGAATCTAATCCCATTTTTTCCTGTTTTGTTGGTAACAGGGATCAGAGCGCAGCAGAGAGAGCACGACTTGGAATCAAAGACAACCTGGTTCGCTTCAGCTGTGGTATAGAAGATTACCAAGACATCCTAAACGATGTCGTGCAGTCTTTAGATGCTCTGTAATGCTATCCAGCTGGTCCGTCCGCCTTATATTTCTCCCCGTAGTATTGAGACTACGTGTGAGCTTATGATATGTTTTCTGTGCTCTTTTACATGATAAATGTTTTTGACTCGGACAGTCGTTGCAGCTCTTTGTGACTTCGTCAATGATAGGCCAAGCTTTTTGTGGGCGTCACGCAAAGCTCATGTCTTCTCGTTGAAGCCGTCATTTTTGCAATACCAGTATACCTTCGTTATAATTTCCAATATTCATATTGATACATGTGAGTTGAATGCCACTCTTGCACGTACTAATACAGCTGAGGGTTGTTGCAAACCTCTCGAACAAAATGACCATCAAGTAATTGCTCAAGTACATTGATTGACGACTGCTAAGAATCCCAGAGTAAATTCTCGAACCTTTCTTATCTAGTGAAACTTTGCAATCGAGCATGACGAGTTGACGTCTGCAAGACCCTGGGTCTTCTGCCATATCAGTAAGGAACTTTTTGGATTCTGAAGATGTGTCTAGAATTTGATAGTGTACCACTCTGACTTACAAACAAGTACAGACCATTATTGAGATACACCAACTTGTTGATGGGGAACCGAGTTTTGACTTGGGAGTTGGGACCTGCCGAATAATTAATTCGGAGTCACTCGGCAGGTAGGTCAGTGATAATTCAGGAATGTGTTGACTTATGGTTTTAAGCGTGAGGCGTTTGTAGGAAGAGTATTGAAGGGAGGCCCTCTGCTGGTTGGAGGCGAGACCAACACAGTTCCACGGACATGCTACCAAGCTTGAGTCTTTCAAGCTCTGGGACATGAGCTTCTTACTCCATTTGTGAAATATGACTATGCAATTATAGTTCAGGATAGGGCTCAATGGTGCCGGCTGCACGGTGGGACTACCCATGCGAACAAAGCTCTCACGGCATGGGGAGTCCCCATGCCAGCAACGTCAGCATGGGGAGTTGAATCAAGAACCTCATGGGTTCCACAGAAGTTCCTTTCACCTAGCCATCACCCAGGATAGTTTAGGGTCATTGTGGACCTCAATTTGCTTTTTTTGCTGTACTAATTATTTTACATCATCATCTTTAGAATTTAATGACTTGATACCAACATTGTTCACACATCTATGCCTTGTTGATAGGATGTGCAACTTGTGACCGCACTATGAGCAGCACCACCCGTCTTGCAAAATGGGGTGGTGATTTGGCTTGCAAAATGGGGGCCATCCACTTTCCAAGCTGGGTTGAAATGCTCTACCCCACCCATACCCTGTGAATAGGTCAAGCTTGGTGAACTAGGAGGTAAGAAACAAGAAGGTACCAGTACATCAGAGTAGTAAAAATTCTTGTTGGGAAATTTGTGAGGTGGTTTTGTGAGGCTGATGAGTGAAGGTTTTGAAAATTTGGAAGTTTTTGAACTAGCTAGGTTGCACACCACTTCTAACTATAGAGGCATATTCATGCCAAAGTTCAATAGTCAATGTTATAATGATTTATTCAATTGCATTAGGTTTAATGAGCATAAGGTGTAAATCGAGCTCATCATGCATAAAATCTGAGTTCAATTTACTGAAAATAAAGTGTGAATAAAGTGAGGATTGGATTCATTGAGCATATGATGTGAATAGCATTCACTTGCATAAGATCAATTCTCTCAATGGTAAGATCTCCTAAATCCATGGTGCTCTAAAATTTAAACATGAAAAAATATCACAAATTTATATAGTTTGTGTGGTTAAGAGGGTCAAGTTGTCTAACTTGCAGAAAGTTAACACTACCTACTTTGCATTGTAGAAGTTGATGTGGATAACAAGAGGAGGTTTCTAAAATTACAATTTCAAACATCCAAACTTCAATTAAGGTGTGAAGTAGAAGCACTCCAAAGAATCAAGCCAAGCACAATAGGGGTTCAAAACCATGTAGGTTGGAGGTAAAAGAGATTGCAAGGAGATCAAAATGCTTCACACATAGCTTCCACCAACAATGTGGAAAGCCAACTACAATTTATCCTTAGTTGTTTTGCAGGTCAAGTTCCAACCTACAAACTACCCTTATTTGCAAGCCAACCTACAATCTGTCCATAGTTGTTTTGCAAGCCAGTTTCCAACCTACACACTACCCCCATTTGCAAGCTAACCGTGACTTGCAAGCCGACCTATCAAACAAGTCATCCATTTTACAAGATAGGTGAGGATGCTCTAAATGAACAAAGGATCGTAGTGCAGGGTTGCATTGCAGCCATGGTGGCATCGATTGGAAGTGCAAGAGGACCCCGTTTGCAGCGTGGTGAGCTGCACCTGCTGGACTACCGATTTCCCCACAGGGCTTTTCTCTTGGATATGATCGTTCCCCTAATGTACGCTCCAACACGCAATGGCCAAATTTTACAATATTCCATCAATGTGAAGGTAGTTGTGACTTCCAACATGTTAACCGCTGAACCGCAACATGGGCTTCATGGCATCTTGCACATCTTCTCGTAGGGCAACAGAAACCCCTCTCTGGATGAGTGTTGCTTATTGAGCAACAACTTACGGAACTAAAATGAACAAAATAGCTTGAAGATAAGCTTAAAGATGTGTGAGAGTGACGATAATTGGATATTAGTGGCAAGGAGATGACATGAGCAGCGTGGAAGATTTGGGACTGCAACCGTACCACCTTGGCTGCGCTTGTTTATGTCGTGCCGTGAGATGCTCTTTGAGCTTCATTACTTCTGTTTGGACCACGCTACTCACAATAGACACCAGAGATAGGTCTGCAACAGTGCTGTAAATTTCCAAGAGCAGAAAATTGAATCATTTAATCGTCCTTAGAATACTTCAGGCTTTTGATTCTATATTCACAGCAATCATCGCCGACATCACTATTTGCAAAAACAAAATCCTATAATCCTTCTATTTGAATCTATTGTGAAGACTTGAAATTCAATAAGCATCAATGCTTCATTTTCAGAATTACAAATGATGAACGGGATGCAGAACACTTGAAGAAAGATTACAAGACCTTTCCAAAACTAATCGACATGTGACTGTTTACGGTTGTAGTCAGCTCCGTGAATGGGGACAAATGCTTCATTGTACTCACGTCCTCAAGCTGCACACTCCAAGACGAAGCACGCTAAAAATGACATAATTATGCATAGCAGTTAGCGATATGTCAAGATGAGCAGTGATGAAATTTCAATATTAACATTCCAATGCTTCAGGTGTCTTGGCACTTGAAACAAGCATCTCGAAAATTCTTTTCCCCTAATACCTCTCCGTATACACTTCAAGATCAATAATAGACAATGCGAGCAAAAGAGTCTGATCATGATTACAAGAACACGTACTTTTGCCAACTTAAGCTCCAACAAGATATCGTCAACGAGGCCGTAATGTCCGCTGATACACCAAAATGCACAATACTTAGAAGAAAGACACTCTCAGATTAGTACCAAAGAGTTCAGGTGCAGACAATATTCACGATGGTGTCTAAATACCTATTCACAGTTCAAATCCTTACTACTATAACGTCTTGTACCGAATCCTAATTATCTTTATAAGTAGGTGAGGTGACTCTAGACTTTTCCATTATCATTCTTTAGACGCTATAAAGTGACCTCAAAGCCAATCGATCGAATATCATCCATGACGAGGTCTGTTTTTCATAACACCAGTTACTTCCAGACTTCGAACGGATTGCATTGTCAATAGTCCAAACTCTACTGAATATGATATATACAGCGAGACATGTATTGAAATACAATGTCCACTCTACTGACAATAACAGACAAGGATGGTCTTCAGTACATACACGAGGCAAACGATCTGAAGATGCAGGAGTTGATTGACTATCTGAGTCTGCGGGAGCTTGCTTCGTCATATCGTCGTTGTCATGTTTGAAGAAGCTTTGCAGGGCTCTGACGGTAAAAGCTCGCATCCTATTGACTTCCATGGCAGAAAGATTTTTTAGCTGAAGACAACGACATCCTTCATACAATCAGTTTACAAAATGTCTTCCAGGAGTTGATAAAGGAAAGCCAATGATTGAGCGCTTTCCCAGTAAAGGAATTTATAAAAATTAACGCATGATTATCATGATGATCGTTGAACAAATTAGTATCAAGCATAATTACAATGGTTCCTTTCTCAAGATTGCCATGAATTCAGCAGCATGATTATCACCTTTACAGCATGAGTCCGACCAGATAGACTTTTCAGACCTTTCTCCACTTTGTCCCATCTCACATCTTTGATATCTTCAAGCAATGACTGCACCTGTCCAATCAAAACAATTCCCAAACTCAAAAGATTGTCCGGCTTTCATGTACAAGGAACTTTTTCGTGTTGCAAATAGTCATAAACAATATAAACAAAGAAAATAAAGGGGGGGTGGTAATAAGCACTTCAAGACTGAGTACCATGTAGTTGTTCTCAAAATCCTCCCGAGCACTTCGCACATGCAGAAAAAATCACAGCAGAATCAAATGAAGTTTTTCGTATTCCTTTTACTAAACAATAGTTTTAGAAGTCATTGAGGCACACGGAACAATATAATACTGTCGAGGGAAACAAAAACGAAGCACCTTTGAAAATATAATTTGACTGCACATGTAGGAAAATATAGTTGATTAACCCCTTAAGGATCCAGAGGCTAGAATTCGGATTGCAATTTGAACTATACAATTTATTCTAGATTCTTGTGATATTTCTCTAACTTTTGTACATTACACATTTGAAAACTCCTCTGTACAAATATTCTATAGTTCAACAACTATATATACATTTCACTTCAAAAATTAACTTTATAATGACCATAATTAGAAGTACAGATTTCGAACTTAAAACAAATAAAATCTTGTGAAAATCACCAATATTCCATCAATAATCAATTTTACAAGGAATTCTGAATTATTTGTTAGGAAGTTGTTCGTAAATACTGGTTGGTGCAATGGAAGATCGAACTCTGCGGATATGATCTATGGATCATCAATAAATCCTCCCCCTAAGTTTCACTTTACAACACATTATCACATTTTTGGAAAATTGCACAACCCCTGGGTCCTGAAGGAGGTAAAAAAGGCAGGTCAATCTCTATCAATAACAACCTTCAAGCAACAGGTAGAACCTCATCAAAGCAAAAACATACTTGTCAAGCAGCAGCTTGGCTATCTCGACGTAGTGGAAAGGCAGAGGCTGAAACTCACGAGGAGCTTCTCTCTCCATCTCCAGCACTTCCGTCAACCTTTCTGTGCCAATAAACAACTGTCATGATCAAACATCGATACTGCGTAATTCACAAGATAATTAACTGCTTTCTAGTCGTGCTTCATAATCTAGTAAACATCAAATATGCATCAGCTTGTCCTTTCTTTCTATGCTACCACGTCCTCAAAGCTACCTTAGCGAACTCACCAACCGACATCCAACTCGGCGGCTGAATTCGACATTTGCTTCTTTTCTTCATTGCTATCCCAAGCCATAGCGGTACTGTTACAGGTATTTGAGGCCTGAATGGTCCATAGTCTCCCTGCAATATCAGAAGCAATAGTCAATCAGATTTCCTCTATTGAGACAAAAACTTTTGCATCCCTTAGTATTGCTAGTTTTCAATAGAACCTTTAGCTAAAAGGAGAGATACTTCACATAATACCTCAATGCAAATACGTCATCTAAGTGCTTCGCAGACGTCCATTACCGTAATCTCAAGAAAATTCTTACAAGACACACCACAAGGAATTATTCACGTAGTCCGTCGATCACAGAATTGTCGAGAAAATGCCACCTACACAAATCATATGAAGCGTATCCATTCGAACATTAGGAACAATGTTGATCGACTCGTCCTCCGCCATAAACTCCACCTGCACAGTAGAGCAAAATGAGAGAAAGGCTACACATCGTCAATTAACACGCGATTCATCCTAGATATTCCACCTGCATCGCATTCAGTAAGATGATCAAAGGGTATGAAGTCTCTGTCAATCGCAAATTCTACTGCCGCACTCCACCAATTGAAACGAATACGCATTTGTTCGTGGAATCAATTGGTTCAAAAAACAGACGGAAGAGGCTCTCGAGATTTTCTGGAGAGAGCACTTGCCTCAAGCTCCGTGAAGACAGCGGGCTCCGATGCTCCCTGACCCGCCATAGCTGCAGCGAGAACCTGATTGTCGGAAGAGCTGGGGAGGGCAACTGCAAAGGCCCCTGCACAGCAAACCCTACTGCGTCTCAGTCTCCCGCCAAAATCGCAGGAGTCTTGGACCTCGTGGCACTTTCCACAAATTTCGAACAGTGGACGGACATCAAATTTCTCATTCAATGTTGGTTTGTTGATTTGTTAATATGTAACTATTCTGTAGATTTGTACATGATTTTGGTGACATATATTCTACCCGGTGGTCAAGGTTGAAAAAAATTGTCTCTAAAAGTAAATGCCAAAATTGATGGGATATTGTTTTATTAGTTTTTTTGATTTTTACCCATAACCCCTAAATGTCCGGATTCATCTTCAAAATTGACAATTTGAGAAAAATCATTGTAAAGTGCTCTTTGGAAGCATATTTTGGAATTGAAATACAAATAAAAGTTGTAGATTTTGATTTGTAGATTCCATCTGTACAGTTAGATTCACCAATACTATCACCAATCTTTTTTTTTATAAATTTTGAAAGAGAAATTCCAAAATTCCTCCAAAATTCGATTGCAAGTAAAATATTATCATTTTTTGAGTAAAATTTGTTGGAATGGATTTGAAATGAGATTCTCTTCACATGGTGATTTTTCGAAATTTTTGTGTTCTTCCTATCTAAGACCTCATTTTCGCTAATCCAATTTTGAACTAAAGTCAATGTAGTTTGACCACTTGACATATTTGCACATTTGTAATTTTAGAAAAATATGAACTCTAGTAACACCAAATCCAACCCTTAGATAGGACAAAAACTTGATAACATATCTTCACAAATTAAAATAACTTTCATCCAAGTAGTTAGGAGGATGAAACTGGAGTTTCAATCTGTTCATCGTCTAGAAAATGGATGTCGACGTGTTTAGGGGATAAACATCAACACAAATTTTTAATGTCTAATGGAAGACAAAGAATTTTTTTGTGGGGGACAAAAGTACAACTATTCATTCTTAGAATTTTGTATGAAAAGGAGAGATCTTCTATAGTAGTTTGACTTCCAATGAGCACTTTGGGATTCTTATAACCTACACTGAATAGTGAAATTAGGTTGCCCCTCACTAATTTCTCGACATTTGACACTAAATAAATATTTACAGTTACTGTACAAGAATGAACTACTTTTGAATTTCATATCACTATATTTGGAACTCATAAAACTCCATGTGTACAAATGGAAATATTTTTAGAAATATTTGTTGACTTTGATGGCTTGTAAAGCAACTTCTTGGGGTAAGGCAACCTAATTGTTAAGGCAACCTAATTTCACTATTTAGTGTAGTGATTTCTATAGTATCTGAATGAATGATTTCCACAATCACCAGTCTATCCTTAAAGGGATAAATAATTGTATAGAAAAAAACTAGGCTTTCTACTTTTAGCATATGCCTAATCACATTTGCCAACGTAAGTTAATTATTCCACATGGAATGCCAACCTTGACCATTAGGTATGATAGTAAGGAGTCTTATAAGGAGTTTGCTCATGGTTACTTGATTAGTTTTGAAACAAAATGATGTGTTACAACTTTAGTTTTGACAAACAAACCTTTAATGCATTATAACATTGCAAGTTAGTCAACTTTAGATTGTGTATGTTTATTTATTTAGTTGTCTATATTTTTTGGATCATATGAATGTCACCTTAACCCCTAAATGCCCAAGGCCATTATAAAACTTCTACAAATTTACTTTTAATTGAACAAAAATCCATCATTTCGATATATTGCTTCAATTTTTTTAAATTTGTAAGCGTACAAATTGGAACTAGACATCTAAGAAATCACATAGGAAAAGAAAACACAACAATATCATTTATGGATAGAAAGATTATATTGTTTGATCATGAAGGTGTTAAAAATGCAAAAATGATTTGAAGTCTTTCAATCCTCTTTTCACATGTCAAATCTAAAAAGTTAGTCACCACAAAAATATGAAGTTAAAGCGCGTAACATGCATGACCCCAATCAAATTACAGCTTCTCAAAATCTATTCTAAAATTTTGATAAATGAATTTGAATGTGATTTTCTCTCCAAAATCTAGTGTATTTGAGGCTCATTTCAAAGAGTCCCCAACACTATGGAAAGTCAAGATTGCAATGGACACCCTCGCACAAAATCTGGAATAGAAAAAATCATAACCAATCATTTTCAAAATCAGATTTTTGATGCTAAATCTAGACTTCAAAAAGAATTTTTCAAAAATATAAATTACTAAAAATAGCAACTTGGTTGGATTTTATCAAACTTCAAATTATTGTCAAAATTTGGTGCCTCAAGCATTTAGGGGTTAATTGACAGTAACCTCATATTTCATACATATATTTTTATAGAGAATCATAAGATGAAAAATTACTTTTGTTGCAAAGGAGCTATGAAATTCAACCAACTTGTCTAGTTGTCAACATTTTTTTATGATAAAATTTTTGAAAATTATTGTACTCTACTATTTAGCTCTTTCCTGCAGTGGCTATAATTGGTACCTTTCTGTGCCCAAGAAACCACTGAGGATCCTATTCTGAATTGCTTGGTATGTATCTTATTATATATTTAGGGCATTTTCACTTTCACATTCGGAGAGCAAAGAAAGAAGTCTCCCTGGTATACACAACTGAGCAACTCGCCTGCTGAAAGAAAAGCAGAGTCATACATAGTTGAGGGAAGAGTAAGTTCGTATGACACACTGGACGTTGGCACCAGATACTAGCAGGCCTTTTCCCAAAACTCATTTGGCGGAAGGCTTGGCAATCAAAGCAAGTATACCAGTCCAGCCATTCGCAAGGAGAAAGCAAATAGAAGGCATGTGGTGTCAAAGAGAATTGATACCAAGTTTGAAGCAAGAAGATTTCCAAGCACTTCATTTACGATAGCATATAATGTACAGCAAACTACCGCTAGCCAGGGCAGTCAATTATTGTTTGTTCTATAATAAAAGACCCTAATGTAGGGAAAGCCCTGACGATCCGTTCTCAAGATAATAACAGCAGTCTTCAGCTCATAGTGTGCCAAATTAACACAATATGCATTAGGAAGGTCACCCTGTATCACTGCATTTTAAAGGAGCGTTACCTGCAAGCAAATCAGAACGTTTCTCTTGAACCTTCATGTTCAGTGAATAAACTCAAGGCTGTACCTTCCTACTGTGGTTCAGTCGAGACAGAGGGAGCAGAAGCAGAGCTGAGAAAGTTGAGCTCACGAGATGAGGCTGGCATTAGCTTCCTCTTGAACAGCGGTAATGTAGTCTTGGCATTGCTGAAGGTCAGTCACCACGGCCACGCCGGTCTCCTTCGCTGCGCGCGCCTCCTCTGTTTTGAAGCGGTCCAACAACAACGCATGCATGCCCAGGGAAGCGGCAGGAACAAAATCTTTTCGAAGGCTATCTCCAATATGCAACGCTTGTTCTGGGAGGATGTCGCTCCCTGCCCTCGACAGTGCAATTTTAAAAATCTCAGGATCAGGCTTCTCCACGCCTTCAATCCCAGAGAACACACCAAAATCCCACTCATCTCCCTGTACAAAAACAGCACCGATACAACATGTTAGAAATTCGAAATATTATCATGACTAACCACATCCATTGCCACCTCTCAACTCTCTCACCACAATGAGATTCTACTATGGTAGAGGATATTAAAACCGTGAAACCTGATCCCGCCTCCTATAACATCTCTGTTACCACCAGCATCTCATCTTCGTACACCACGTTGACCTTATTAGCAAGCGGTGTAAGCATGATTTGGTTAAATGTCTTTGCAAACAAATGGGGTTGCCTCCTGTCACTTAAATTGCTTTACCAACCTCCCACTTTGAAATAGCATAAGAAAGAAAATACACAGTGATGCGAAATTTAATCTCAACAGATTTGGCTCTTAAACCTAAAAATCTCTCCACAGCTATATACATCTCCCAAAAATCACTCCTGCATATGCTTAAAGTTAGCCAAATAGTATCCTCTAGCTAACAGCACACAGACAGGAAAGACTCACTCGCTCAATACAAATCAAAGATAAGGTGGAAGTAGTCATTACGGAATCTGACCTGCCTGAGTCCTAATTGAGGTAAAATATCATCGCGGTATCTGTAAGATGCATTACTAAGAACTCCAACCATCATGCCCTGCGCTCGTACCCATCTCAAAAAGGGTTTTGCGTCTTCAAACAATTGGTATGGCACCGAAGACCCAAAGATTCCATAGATGCGCTTAAAAACAGCCTCATGCTCATGGTCGGTATAGTTATAGCCAGCCTGTTTGCCACACATCGTTTGAATCCACAAGAGTGAAAAAACAAGCTCAAATTTGGAGGTTCCGATCCTAAAATCACATCACCGAAACTGAGCAGTGAATTGCAATTAGGTTAAAGATGGCACCTCAATGAAGGCCTTCCTAACGCATATCCGCCACCACTCTTGGTTTGGAACATTGTTGAGCTTGCCAAAGCACGGGTACATCTTGTCCATCTCCTTGTACGCGACCTTGAACCCTTGGTGCATACGCTCGTAGTCAGGGCACGGCAGCCCAGCTCTCTTGGCAGCCATGCAGTAGTAGTCTCCCAAAGCCCCCTTGTAACTCATCAACGTCCCCGTTATATCCACTGTTACGCATTTGAGGGGTTGCGTCGGAGCCCTCACTGCTTGCTTGAGTAGGGCATGGCCACCTACGGTTGCAGCGTGGACAATGGATCTCCTCACCATAGCTGCTACTTACAATATCTTAGTAAGAAGAGACAACAGTTGCAGGTAGCACTTGAAATTGCTAATTGTCGCTGCTTTGAACTATGTGCTTGAAAGTTGGGCATTAGGAAATCAATCTGCATAACCCACTGCTGCTTAGTCTAACAATTTACTCAACGAACAAGATGTTTCTCATGACTAAAGAGGAAGATCAGGTGTAGGTACGAGATTGCAGATACATAAATAAATCAAGACCTAAAGTAATACACAGCACAGTACATTATTCAAAACATCTCGCAATATCTGTACCAAATAAAATGTCTTCCTTACGCAACAAAATTTGCACCTTGATGAAAGTCCCATATACCGTAAGATCCTCCGTGCACATGTACACCCTACTCAAAATGAGCTCTGTCTCACCAATTCCAAATGCCTTATACCCATAAATACAGCCTAATCCCACACTAAATCCATACAAGGAAGAGAAACCCCGCAAACTGCACAACCAGGATCGAATAAAAACACGAAAACAGAAAAAACTAATGTGCATCAAACACGACAGCATTAAGATCCTCAAGGGGCATGAACCCACCAACCAGAAAACGGGACAGAATTTGACCGGATTTGAAATTCCTCCAATGGCAAGCTCCATCGGCTGTCGATCGGGGCGAACACAGTTCACCCAATTCACGAAGCTATGCATTCAGGAAGAATACAAATCTTAGGTTTGAGAGTTATTCTCCCTGAAATGAAGTCACTCACTCTCAATGCAACTATCCTCAATTCATTACACGGCGAAAAACTCAAATCGAGTAACGGCTTCTACACAAGCTTCAATACACCCTAAGGATTTCCAAATCACAACGGCAGAGATCGCAATACCAACTCTCAATCAAAATGGGGCAATGGCCGAATAGAATTCATAGGTTTGAGGGCACTTGCCCCTGAAATGAAGTTACTCACTCTCAATGCAACAATCCTCGATGGGTTACAAAGAGCAAGGCTCAAATCGAGTAACGGCTTCTACATAAGCTTCAATACACCCTAAATATTTCCAAATCACAACGGCAGAGATCGCAATACCAATTCTCAATCAAAAATGGGGCAATGACAGACTAGAATTCATAGGTTTGACAGCACTTGCCCCTGACATGAAGTCACTCACTCTAAATGCAACTATCCCCAATGCGTTACACCGAGCAAGACCCAAATCGTGTAACGAATTCTACCCAAGCTCCAATTTCACCCGACATGTTTCCAAATCATTAACGGCAGTAATCACAGTAAAAAAAAAAAAAAAAACTCTATTAAAATGGAGGTAATGAAAGATAGATTACTACCTCCCGACACATATCCGAAGCGATACAAATATCTTCTGGAGCTACATTCTGTCGTTGCATGACGCCATGGAAGTGCCCTTTTGTATTGATCAGAGCTCATCTTGGGGTAGGGCAAGGCAAGGCAGGGCACTTCATGGGTGACCCGGGAAACATGGGGGGTGAAGGAACCCGTTCCGAAATCGTGGGTCCCTGCTGACTCACGCGGTCACGCCTGTGGTCGAATCGCGGGTACGGAGATTTGGCTGAAGGTGATGCGACGTGGGATTGGAAGGTGACTCGACACATCCGGCGGCTTGAAATGAATGTATCTCACAGTGACTGACAAAATTCAGTGAGTACAAATTTCAAACGTTTTCATTCAAACAACCGTACCATGAGCAGCAATGGACAAAGTCCAATAAGTGGACATACAAAAGTAGGCAAGTTGTTGTGTCATACAATTGTCATAACTTTTGACTACATAGTCAACGATGCTAGTGTGTGAGCATCAATGTTTGGGAAGTTTTTTGAGTTTTACCAGCTAAGGGAGCCAACCCCTTTCTGACCACTTAAGCAGATACACATACTGCAAGGGAGGTTTCAACAGTGGGGAAATTTTTCCCATGAGCAGAAATAGAGTTCGTAAGGTTTCCATAATTTTTCAGATTTTTTTTCCTCACAAAATCATTACTATGAATTTTTAAGCTGAAGATTCTGTTCTACCCATGTTGGCCATACAGACCTTCCTCTTTTCAACCAAGGGCTGGTTGCAAAATCCAAGAAGGGCTGGGTCCAAATTTGAGAGTCTTGTAGCCAATTGTAATACACCATGAACTACCCAGGAACTGTGCCAGCATTAATTGTTGTTAATCACCTGTTGATTGAAATTACTCCAACCTACATTGCCTGATTGGGTTTGTAATTAGTAAGGGGTCGGCTCCCTTACTATCTTTCAATTCCTGAATTCAACCAATTTTTCAAATACTAAGTCCAATTATTTTCTCTATTATTCACTAAAAATAATCAGTTTTATAGATTTTCTCACTAGTTTTTTAGCCACTGTTTTCAAATTGCAACTCATTTTTTTACCAATTTCACCAACTACTTTTGAACTAATTGTCGGTTCTTCTTGATCATTGGTAAGCATGGAAATGCAAGCATGTGAGCCTTGAGCATATATATAAGTAAATATCTTACAACCATTGAAAGTGTTTATAACATAAATATTGATAATATAGGTGTTTATAATATAGTTACACCACAATCATGAGAGGTTTCAATAATATAGACACCTATAATATAGGTGTATAGTCTTTTAGGCTCATGGGCTCATGTTCCTAGGATCATGTGATAGCAACCTTCACTGCCTAGTTAAAAAGTTATTGTATGATTTGTAGTTTTTTTCCTCAATTGGGTCATCCTAGCAAATCAATCAAAAATCACTTCTTCCAAAAATAAAAAATTTGAAGTTGGTTTTCTAGATTTATTAGCGGAAAGCTTTGAATCATTCCATTTTGATTAATGAGATGAAAGTTATGAGGAGTTTTACTTTGTGGGCAATTATGGATTTTCTATTCTAAAATATACTTTGAAGTCCTTTACTTAACTCCATTTTCAGTATTTTTGGAAAATAAAATAAAATCATAAGATGTAGATTGTTTATTATAGCATTACAACCATGGAGATTGGCATTTTTCTATTCCATAACTAAATTTTTAACAATTTAGTATTTTGAATCATTCTCTACTTCTTTCTACTTACTATTTTTTTCTATATGTTGTACAATTCCAACTCATTTGAATTTTTTTCAAGTACATAGCCCACTTGCCTTGAAGAATCAATCCAAAGAAGCACCACCATTTTGGACATTTCTTATACAAATGTGACCTTGTGAAGTGTAGCTTCTCAGTTTTTCACAAGGCCCCCCAAAGGATTTTTGTCAATTCAAATGCTAATATCTTGCAATCTACATGATGGAAATTTCTGAAAATTTTCCTACATCTTCTCAAACCTGTGTACTACGAGATCCTATGGTTATGTGTCCAAAAATGTTTCTTTTCTAAAATTTTGTACTTGTACTAGGAATAGCAATTTTCGGAGTGGCTTTGGGGAAAACATGGTCAAAAACTCTTATAGGTTAATTTTTTGGGATTTGTTGAATCTACTATGTGCATCATTTTTTTAAGTCAAATAGTCTAGTCCCACGATGTATTAAAAAACTTGTTCTTTCACTTTAAATGCACATATATAGCAATTAGTGTGGTCAAAATTCTTGAATTTTTTTCCATAGATTCTCATGCTAGTTATGTGTAAGATCCTATGATTAGATGTGCAAGAAAAAAATTTCAATATTTTAATTTTTTGCTATAGAAATGACAATTTTGAGTGTTTATTCACAAAAGAAAGGCCTTGGTCCTTTAGGGGTTAATTTGTTAGTCCAAAGACTTTGAACCTTCTTCAATTTAATTTTTTGCACCACAAAGTTTTGAGCTTTAAATCTTTCTTGTGGAGAATTGAGTTGAGAGTCTAGGACAAAAAAAATACAAAATAATTTAATTTTTATTCTTTAAAAAAATGTTAAGTAGAAGTAGATACAAGATAGAAGGAAAATCTAAATTATTAATATCTCTAAGATAGAGTTAAAATGCTTTAATCTCAATGGTGAGATTGTTCTAGCAAAAAAATTAAAGTATTCTACGATATGGAATGGATTTTTTGAAAAATTGTAAAAGTTTGCATTCAAAAATGATTCCTATAAGTTATTTTTTCAAGAAGATGCTATAATTGCCCAAAAAGCAAGATTGTCCATAGCTTTCTCATAACAAATCCAAATTGAATGAATCAAAGATTTCCATGTAGAAAAAAATATAATCTATGAGAAAAAAGTTCCTAAAATTCAAATTTTTTCAATTTTGATTATTCAAAATAATTTTTCATTTTTTTTCATTGTCCCCTTTCCCCTATTTTGAGCTTATTTGGGCATAACTTTTGCTCCTTGGCACCGAAGTAAGAAGAAATTGTATTCTTACAAAGCTAATCAATTTTTCTATCTTCATAAAAAAATTTCAAAAAATCAGGATAGAAATTGAGACCATAGGTACTTGCTTGAAATCCCATTTGTCCAGTGAAGGGACAATGGTCCTTTAGGGGTTAAACCTAAAAACACATTATGTGGCTCTAAAATACAAATTGAACAAATTGCCCTATTCAACAAATATTTCAAATGCAAGATATAACAATGGTCCATGTTGCAGCCTATACTCTTTCTACAATGGCCAATGCAATCCCTTATTCCTTGCTCTCAATTCCAAAAAAAATTCAAATATTGTGAGAACCAACATCATTTGTATGTTTGTCAAGTTATTGATATTTTTAATTCTTTAAATGTGAATTTCCTTCGAATTTGTACACAAAAATTTGAAATGATGTATACCAACATGCCAAGATACAAAAAGGGATTTTTGGAGTTCTAAGAAAAATTGGCAAAAGATAAAGTAATTGCATTATGGTGAACATAATTAAGTTTTAGACATGGCTAACCTAGAAATTAATTTTCTTTCAAATCACAACTAATTTTTCTTCAAACCTCCATGACAATGTGTGGTATGTCGCACACTAAAACTTTCATATGTCTACTTTTTGGATTCAGTCCATTGATGCTCATAGGATGGTTGTTTGAATGAAAATGTGGAAACACCTAAAATTGTCAAAATAAACAATTCTTCATAATTAGAAACACTTTTTTCAAAAACATAATATTTATGTAGTATTAGCAATTGAAAATCATGAATTTTTCAAAAAAATAGAATGACACTTTTTGGAGGACACTTTAATGGAAGTCTAGTGTATATGAATTGGTACAAGGATGGTTTTGGGTGTTTCTATTGTATGTTATTTGTGGTGATTTCTTTTGCTGAGTTGTCATGTTGAAAATTGTATATTAGGGTTATTAGGATTTAGGGCTCAAAGTTTAGGAACCACAATAAAGAATTCCCAATTGAATGGATGAAACTATCAAAATTTATTTGAAACAATTTCCCTATGGCCTATGCAAAATATTGTCACATTTGCATGAATTTATATAAAAGTGACATCTTCAATAATCTATATATTTATGAATGTGAAGAGGTTCATTATTCTAGTCAAGATTGCATTCCAAGTTGCACTAATAGTAAAGTATCTTAGAAACTTTGAAAGTAAATCTCCAAAATTATTCCAATTAACAATTCTTAAAAGTTAGTCAATGAACAACAAATTGGGCAATGAAGCTAGTGCTTCCATTTTTTAGAAGGACAATGATGGAGTTTGTAGGGACGAGTATGCCAATGTATTGAGGTCTTGGGTCCCTATCATTTTAACTTTGACCTCTTGTATATTTTGCAAAAAATGTTATATTTGAATGTATTTTGTGAACTTCACTCAACATTAACTTTGTAACATTGTTGTGGACATTAAATGTCTAATGCATGACAAAGAATTTTTCTTGGAATTTTTGGAATTTTGTGTAAAAAGGGGAGATCCTGCATATTAGTTTGACCTCCAATGAGTGTTCTTAGTTTTTTTAAGCAAATGATTAGTATGGTACTAAAGAGGATGATTCCTATGGTAACTAACTTGGCACTCTAGGATTAATTTAGTTGCAATTTGACTTTATGTATTTGAAAATGAGAGATACCTAAAGACAATAATGATTATGAAGACAAATTTATTTGGTTTTAGATGATACTACTGGTACCTTAGTGTTCAATTGATAATTCTACTCATCTAAGCAAGGATTAGTAGGTGGCCTCCATTGCCATATCCATGAGGCCTTGTAGGTCAAACTACTTCCAATAGACCTTTTATTCTTGATAGTTATTGGACCAATGTTTTAAGTATTATTAATACTAACCAAAGGCAAAATTATCTAATTTCATTTCATTTAATATATGGATATTCAATGCAAATTTTTGATACTAGGAACATTGAAAATAATTGCATATAATATGTACACTTCAAGCATTGAGCATGGTACTTCCTACTATTGAACCAATTAATTTTTTTAATTCTTTTCACCAATAATAGAGAGATTTAAGGTAAACATGTTTTTCTTAAGTAAATGTTGTGTGCAAAAATTAGAAGGTTTCAAAGTTTTTGGATAGATGACTTGGGCAATGGATACAAGCTCTATTGTTAATTTTGTGTCTATTAAAAAATTCAATGTACACACATCATGAAAGGTTGGCTTTGTGAAAATTTAAGCATAATAAAGAGGGGAGATGTACAATAAAAATATCAAAATACTCTCCAAATTGAATGGATGAGATTGACATGAATCAACCAAATCTTTTAAAGAAGGATGATATTGTAAAATATCACTAGAATGTTGAAAAATTACAAAACCACTCCCATTGCATTTTTCTTCGGTTTGCTAATAGCCTCATCAATTTTTTTGTCATTAGACCTTAGTTTGAGGGAGGGGGACTAGAAAAAGTCTCTTTCAAATGTTGTTGTCTAATATGTTTTTGTACATTTTAGAAACAAAAGAATGTTGCACCATTGTATAACAACTTTTGTATAACTTGTGTTTGATTCTCCAATTCATATACCACTTTGAAGAAAATTAATGGACCTAAAGTTCTAAGGCCTTTTTTCATCACAAAACACTCACAAAATACTCATTTTTATTGCAAAGAGAAAAATAGTTAATTTTTTCCATATTTAACCACAAGATCTTGCACTAGACTATTATAAAAAATTATGGAAGAAATTTCAGAAACTTTGACTATGTAGATTGCAAGATATTTGCATTTAAAAGTGATGAAAACAAGTTTTTTTTGCACCTTGCTTGACTAGGAAGATTTTTTGCCTTTGAATCCTCTTAACTTAAAATTTTGCAATATTGATTTTGAATTCCAAATTTTTTAGGTTTAATAGTTGAGTTGAGAGTTGGAAAAAAAAATTCAAAAAAACACAAACTTGATTTTCCTTCCTAAATATATTGTTAAGTAATGTAGATATGAGATAGAGGGAAAAACTAAATTGTTAATAGTTCTAAGATGGAATTGAAATACATTGATCCCAATGGGCAATTTGTTCTAGCAAGCAAAGTCAACTATGTAGAAGTTCTATTTTGAAAAATTGTGAAAATTGAGTTTTGAAATGAATCCTACAAGTTATTTTCTCATAATGATGAATCAGTGATTGCTTGAAAAACAAGAAGTTCCTTAACTTTCACATTAGTAATCCTAATTGAATGAATCAAAGCTTCACTTGTAAACAAAAATATAATCTTTGAGAAAATTATTTACAATTAAAAAATTCAATTTTTTGTGATTTTTTTTTAATTGTGTGGGAAACTTCTTCTGGGCCCTAGGATAGTATACATTAGGAAAATTCTAAGCTGTAAACAAGGCTGCGAATTTTGCACCCTCGTGGTGCAATTACAGAATTTCTTTTAATTTTTAAAAATTTGGAATCTGACATAGCACTACTAGTGCCACATCAGCGACACATCTGGATGACTGTTTTTTAAATTATTTTTATTTCTAAAAAAATTATTTTTTATTTTTTCTGTACTTGCACCGCGGGGGTGCCGAAAATCTAATACTTGCAGCCTTGTTTACAACTCAGAATTTTCCTAATGAACTTTTGCTCCCAAGCACCAATTGAAATAAAAATTATATTCCCTAAAAGCCAATATGATTTCCTATTTTCAAAAAAGTTTCAGAAAATCATGTTAAAAATTGAGGTGACACAAGCCTATCTAAAATCCCAGAAGTCCTTCCAAAATGGACTGTTTCTAGGAGATTCATTTATCCAACCACTACAGTAGTCTGTTGGAAGCCTAGTGTGGCCAGACCTATGAAACAATGGTTGAGGAAACAATTATGGTAGAACCTCCCATGACCAGCCAAGACCCATAGTCAATATGTAGGCAATGAGAAATTCAACAGAGAAATGACAGATATTAACTATTAGTTTTTTGGTTTTCAACTATCTTCTAGCCATAATTGTTATGACACATGTGCTTTGTTTTCAGAGCCAAATTAGTCTTTAGATGAGCAGTGATGGAAGAATCTATATATTGGAGATGGGAGTAGGCCAACTTTTGGCTTTTGAAATTCATAACAATTTGAGTTTAAGGAAAAAAATTATAAAAATTTGACAATGTCCATTATTTCTATTTCTCTACACAGCAAAAATTTAACAATGCCTTCTACTACTCCAGATCATGCACAAAATGCTTAAGTGACTGGTAATGGGCAGTTCTACTATACAACAAACATTTTAGCAAGCATTCTCATTCTCATGAATCTTAACCATGTACTACGGGCAAGAACAAAACACATCCTTTTGACAAATGGAAAAGCTCTATTGAGGACGGAAAAGCAATTGTTTTTCATCCAAATTTTATTGTACTCATTGGGAGAAGTGGTATGCAAGTTTGGCATCCAAAACTCAGTGAATAATAATAGCAATATTTTTAGAGAAATCACCATATATTGTATTTTGGGCAATTTCTGCTCATTTCTCTAGATCTAAATTAAGGTGATAAACATTATCTTTTTTTAATTTGAGCACAACTACTGAAATGGAGCTTATCAAATAGAATTTCTACACCAATCTGAAATTTTGAAAAACTCCTAAAATACAATGTTTTATTGGAATTTGAACTTTGGGTCTTTAACCATGAAGTGCTAATTTTCTAATTTCTAATGACACAATAAATTCTTTTGCACCATGATGTTCTGAACTATAATTAACACCAATGGAGAAAATCTCAGATTTTGTTGAGCATATATTGTTTTTGATATGAATTTTTTTCACTTTTTATTCAAAAATTCATAGTAATTTCAAGTTTTAATCAAAAAAATCTGGAATTTTTGAGCCATATAGAAGACATGTGACATAATCTCTGAAAAATAATAAAATAAAAATCCCATTCATTTTCAATGACAAAATGAAGCATCCAGGGTTAAGCAAACGGTCATAGACTCCGGGGTTTAGGTTCAAGACGGTTCTCACTGTCTGTATGAGCGTGTTAGGCACCAGGTGGGATTCAGTACCTTCACGACTAATACCCACTGAATCAATATCTATACAGCTCTTCAACTGGCAAAAAGCTTCATTCAGCTGATGAAGAACAGCGTGCGACCATAGTATAAAGCAATAGAACATTTTCTGCTCATCCAGCAGAGTTGAAGAGCATTGTAACTTACACCGTCCCACGAAAGGAGGCACTACTTAACAGATAGTGTCTCTACATTTACGTATGGCTTCTTTGGTCCTTTCGAACAAAAGCAATCTGACAATTTCACTTTGTCGACAACTGGGTACCAGTCTACTAGGCCAAGCTGTACCGAAATATCATATAGACGACCTCAGCAAACTCAGAGCTCCTCCTATGTCATCTGGAAGAAACAATAATCCCAACAATTGTCAGACCACACTAAGTTCAGTGAATGCCATGACCATATCATTTAGACCCTGTCCTTCTAGTTAGTGTTTAAGCAAATAGTGATTAAGCTAGTTTTGATGACTCGTTTTCAGCATTTGAAGAAGACTCTTCAATTTTGCAACATGGAAGTTCGTGAAGAGAACAATGCACACTTACGTTTTTGTGATAACCCTCATTCGAAATTTGAATCAAATGGAACCCCGAGAGGTTACACTTTCAAACGAAGAGATGAAGTTCGCGAATTGAAACTGGGAATGATAGTTTTCCTAGCTTTTCACTGAGAGCGTGCAATCCTCCGTGTTTGGGCAAGGCTCTTGGCATGCGTTTCCCAATTTCACACAGCACCCAACCGGCTACATGCATCAACAACCGTGTTCCTGGTGATTTCATTAGGCTGCACACCTTCTCTTTGCATTTGCTCGTACAAATCCAGCGCCTCCTCAGCACGACCATTGAGAACATAGCCCGAAATAAGCGCAGTCCACGAGATTACATTCTTCCTGGGGAGATTGTCAAACACCTTTCGTGCATCTTCTAAACTGCGGCATTTGCTATACATTTTGATGAGAGCCGTGCCCACTTTCTCATCTGTGTCATACCCTGCAAGCTTAATCTGGTCGTGTAACCATTTGGCCTTCTGCAAGAACTCAGGCCTCGTACATGCCTTGAGCAAAGCCAGAAAAGTCATCTTGTTGGGATGCATGTCAGCTTTCCGCATGGCTTCAAACCGTTCGAAAGCTTCCTCACCGTGACCTGACTGGGCATATCCAGCAATCATAGTTGTCCATAGACCTACGTCTTTCCTTGGAAGTTTATCAAACACTCGACGGGCATCCACCAGACTTCCACATTTGCTATACATTCGGACAATGGCCGTCTGTGTACGAACACTGAGTTCAAGGCCCGACTCGATGATCACCTTGTGAAGACGTTGGCCCTCATCCAAGTGCGATGGTTCATTGCACGACTTCAGGATGCTCAGAAAAGTGGCCATGTCTGGTTGGATTCCCTCAATCCTCATAACCCTAAACGTTTCTAAGGCCCGCTCGCGAAGACCGGCCAGACAGTAGCCCTCGATCAAGGCATTCCATACAATGAGGTCCCGGTTCGAGATGCCTGTAAAAACACGATGCGCATCTTCTGGACTGCCACATCGAAAATACATGCAAATGAGAGCGGTCCCGACACGCACATCCGACTCCAAACGCTGTTTGAAAATGAGATCGTGTGCGCGCTTCCCACCTTCAAGGTCATTAGGGCCAGAAAAAGCTTTCAAAAGGCTCAAGAAGGTGATCCGGTTCGGTCGCAGATGCTCATCCTGCATTCGGAAGAAAAGCGAAAAAGCTTCCCGAGGGCGCCCTTGTTGCGCGAACCTTGAAATCGCAGCATTACACGAAATCAAGTTCCAAGTACTAATTCTCGATCCCCCTACTTCCCCCCTTCTATCACGAACCGCGTTCGTACTGCTGTGAATGCTGTGATACCTCAAACCACTCAACCTGCTATCGACACCCTTGGAAAAATTACTACAATAGCCAACGTCCAAAGTTTCGATCCCCGAAACATGACTAGCACAGAGCATCCTCCCAATCCCACCCTCTCCATTCTGAAGAAACGCATTGAACCAACCTCGAGTCGCTGGAGAGAACGCAAAATTCCACGGAAAACGGTTCTCGAAATTTGTCCAGGAACTTCCAAAGCGCCCCACAAGCAATCCCAACTTGCGCATTGCGTACAACCTCCTCGCACAACCCTCCAAAACAACAACAACAACAACGTCGTAAGCAATTCCCAACCGTCAAGGGGAGCTAGAGTTCAGGAGTGAAGCGAATCCAAAACCCTAATTCTGGGCTACAGCACAATTGTAACTACTTGGCGATGCTTTCACTTGCATGTGAGTAGAGAGAGAAGCTTTGACTTGTTGACAAACTAAAAGCAACCAAAATGTTCAAGTCTAATTTTAACCCCTAAAGAACTAGGGAGTCCACTTTGGATTTCTTGAAAACTTGGACACATTCTATGAACTTCATAATTTGAAATTTTTGCATAAAATTTTTAGGATGGACACTAATTATCCTAATTTACATGTGAAGCTTTGTTTAACCCTTAAAGGACGGACTGGTGATTGTGGAAATCATGGCTTTTGGAACCGTGTGACATCATCTACTTTTAAAAAATAGAAAATACACATTGGAGGTCGAAATATTGTAGAAGATCTTCCCTTTCTACACAAAATTCGAAGGATGAATAGTTGTAGTTTTGTCCTAAATAGAGAGATTCCTTGTCATCCATCAACTACAAAATGGCCATATTGACGTTTATGGGTTAAGGTCATTTTGATAAATATTGCAAAAGTTGGAAGTATTTTTTAATTTCAATGTCAAATTAGGTAGCTAAAAATAAGAATTAATTTTGTTGCATTGTATACATTGATACCTACTCCAAAACCTTTGAACCATTTAATTTCTAACAATGAAGTGAAATTTGTCAAGATTTTTGTATTGCAGACAAGGAAGGTAGAAAAAACTTATAAAGTTGTTTCTTGAATTCAATTTTGATCATTTTCAAACTAAAAAATTATATATCTATGTCTATATCTCTCTCTATATATATACATAAAATTTTCTAGAATATTCTTACCATTGGGATTAACAATTATTAAGTTTTTGTAAAAGTTATTAGTGGTTTAGTTTTTTCTTTCATCAAGTACTACTTGCCACTTTATAATTATTTAAAGATGAATATGAATTTTTTTGGTTAAATTTTTCAACATACATTCTCAAAACACTTTCCAACATATTGGCTAAATTTCATAAGTTCTCAATATATATCTTGTTTTTTTCTAAAGATGTTAAAAGACAAAACTTAACCTTTAGAAAGGACTAGATCAAAAAAGCAACTATTTGAAGTACAATAAACTTGTAATTGATGTGGATTTGTTTTCTAAAATTGCAGGAGAATGTACTTGAATAAGTTAACAAAAGGATCCTATGGTTGGATTTGTTAGAAAATAAATACAGATAAAGATTTTAGCCTAGATTTGGCTACAAGAATTTTGAAGGAATTTTGGGCTTCAAAATACCATTGTATTTTAGGGATTAAGAATTTCAATAAGTTGGAAGCTTGCTTTTTCCAATTTTCACATGCCTTCCCTCAAAATTTTCTTGTTCAACAATTTTGATTATCTTTTTGCAACTATTTCACACTTCCATGTCGAATTCTAGGGCTTAGATTTTGTAAAAATACCCATAAATTTCAAAAATATTCATTGCTATATGGTTGGTTTTCTTGCAAGGGCATTAAAAATTGATTTTTAATTTCCCACTCAAAAGTGAACTCTAACATCTAGTCTAATGCTTACTAATAATAACAATAGCAAAAGATAAATACACCCCAAATTAAAAGTGCACCTGATTCAAACACTATGTTTATATCCTTAAATGTAGGATTAAACTAAGAGTACTAACCCCTAAGAGAGCCGGTAGCCGCTATTTGAAATGGAAATGTTTTTCAAAACTTACTGCTAGAGTTATATGAAATGGATGAAGTACATCCTAGTATGTTGAAAAAGTAATTTTTTTTTACTTTTCATCAATGCAATTAGCATGTCACTTGATGCTTTATGATTATTGTGCAAGGTTCAGAATGAGTTCAAGTAGCGATGGAAAAGGAAATGAAAACTTGCAAAAATGAATATTTGTTGTCTAGATTCTACTACATATCATAATTTGTTTAAACCTAACCATTCCAAATCTACATCTACCTCCCCCCCCCGCCCCGCCTACCGACTCATAGGGGTTAATTCTAATAGTTTTTTGAGTTGCTTGATTTTGGGTGTACTTAATTAACTCTAGAAGGACGGGTTGGTCACTATGAAAATCAACTTTTCTCGTACTGTGTGAATCATTTGAATAGAAAAACTCAACAACATTCATTAGAGGTCAAACTATTGTGCAAGACCTTTTCTTTTCACCCAAAATTCCAAGGATGAACAATTGCACTTTTATCTTACTTGGGAGTATTCTTTGTCATCCATGGGACATTGTGTCCTCAACGTCCTTCTAGGGTTAATTTACTCATGTAAAAATGACTCTATCCAACAACAAAAGTAGTAGTCGACAATAGGTTGTTCAAGTTCCCTACCTTTATGAGAGTAAATTTTAACTAAATTTCTAGGGAAGTCTTGCTAAAAAGCTTGTTCTTCAAGTCTTTAGCTCAATTAACTTATAGACATTTCCAACTTCCATGTCTCCAACTCCATAAGTCTCTTCCAAAACCCAGTTTCTAAAGTAAAACTCTACATTTCATCTCTACGACTCAATAACCATAAAATATGGACGCTAGTTCAACAATAGGTAGTGGAATTGGGAAAAAAATTAGTTGCATTTTGATAACAAAAAATGTAAAATGAGAAGGTATTTGTTAGAGCCAAAAATCAACCAATATAAGGAAAAAATTGAAGGATATTTAAATGGCCTCCTTTCAACACTTGGTGGATTTCACTTGCCATGGGATCATGATAGTAGTTGATATCTATATGGGGTGAGATCCCTAGATGAGGTGGATAAGGGTACCAATTTTCGGAGGGGAGCTATTGGCCTCAAAGGGGTGAGGGCCTAGTCATCAAAGTATTGAACTTAGGGTTACTTAGGATTCTGAGGAAGTCGACACCTTATACAATCTTGCTCCCTCTTTGTGATGAAGATCATACAACAGATTAAAGTCAAACCAAAGCCAATGATATCCCTCCGCAAACTGCAACAATTAGCCAAATTCATTCAAAAAAAATTCTAAGCCACTCATTGGTAACATCATCCTAATGTTCAACATCCCCCAAAATATGATAGTCTAGAGTTATTTAGGATTGACAAGAACAATGCTTCACAATTAATTATAGTCAAAAATTTGATGCATTGCTCAAAATTTCGTGATAAGTTTGAAATTGATGAACATGGAGTGCAAAATATGAAGAAATGGCCTTGCTCAACACATGTAGAAGAAGAAATTTTGAAAAAAGAAGCACCCATTAATTTGGACAATCAAAAATTGTAAAGAACAATAAAGCGACATTGGAACTTCAATACACAAACCCTTGACATCCATTGGCCGAAACCAAATGTGAATCCCGACCATGACAAAATAAGCTACGAAATCTCATCCAATGCAGGATAGATCCTATGCCTAAACCAAGAATACAATATTAAAATAATTAGTACCTTCAGTTTGTAGAGGATTTTAGCAATTTAGGAAGTGTCAATTTGAGTTTGAAGAAAATTGATTGATGAAAAATTGATATTGCAAAAAATACCGATAAAACCAATAGATTTTGCAGTTAAGAGGATGCAATTGATGTCCATTGATGAAATGAAATTTCCTTTAGCTTAACCTTTGAACGTCGACAAGGATGTTTTGTGTCCAATGGATGACAAAGAATTCTCTTGTGTAGGATAGAAGTGCAACTATTCATCCTCGGAATTAGGGATGGAAAGGGAAAATCTTCTACAATAGTTGAACCTCCTATGAATATTTTTGTTTTTCTTAAAGTAGATGATGTCATACGGTTCCAAAAGCCATGATTTCCACGGTCACCAGTCCTTCCTTTTCAGGGTTAAGGAAATGAAACGGGGGAGCTCCTTTTCCCGAACACTGCTGTGACTGCGCAGACGTCCTCCGTGCTGACGCAGAGGCTCGGATTCCCAAGTCTAAACCGAACCTCCATCCGATCCGGTGGCACAACTTGACGGACGTGTGATACTCCAACAGTCATTTACCGAGCCTAGATGTCAGGTCCGTCCCATCCGAGACTCGCTTTCCGACGCCATGAGTTGACAAACATCCCCCGCCTTTATTGCGTAGAGTGCGACCTACCTCCGGAGTCTGGACCCGAAGCATAAGGTTCGGAATCAGCGTCGGTTTCCACAGGACTTTGGTTCGGATCAGCTCGAGTCTTGGTTTCCTGGGGAAGGGCGGACCGGGAGAGAAGCTCTGTCGGTTTTTCGGGCTCCGAGATACGTGAGTCGGGGCACGGTCCGCGACGATTTGTGCAGTTGCGGGTCTGGTTATCGATCCGTGCCTGCTACTTGACGTTTTTCGGTATTTAACGACACCGAGATTGCGTTTTTTGGTGACGAAATCGATCCTCTGCTGGTGTTTTGCTGAGATTTTTGCTTGAGTGCGGAGCAAGGCGGCGACGTGAGCGTTGCGGATTTGTTGTTTGTTGTGTGCGTTTTGGCCGAGAGTTCATTGGAGGAATTGCCTCTTTGGCGTGGTTGTGAGATACTTTCGCATTGAAAATGTCGCCAAGTGGTGCGGGGGGCCTCGGGGGGAGGGTTACTGTACATATTATGGAGGTTTTGAGTACAGAAGTGGCGGGAGCTCGGAGTTTAAAAATTCGCTAACGAGCGCCTGGATTGAGTGATTAGGGTAGAGCATGTGTTATTATTGTTGGTGGCATTGAGTCGATGCGCGGTGTGACTGCGTGCTGTTGGAAGCATGGGTGCGATGGAGGGAGGGAGCACCCGATTGGAGCACAACGAGGTGGAGCAGGTGGTGGTGGTGGACTCTGCGGACTCTGGAACTGGAGGTGAGAATAATGAGGGCGTCTTGGAGGCGGACGAGCTGAGGGAGGAAGAAGAGATCGTTGTGGATGCTGTTAGGGTTTCGGAAGAAGAGCCGGACCTTCCGGCGAAAGCGGTGAAAGAAAGCGCCGAAGATGGCACTGGTGAAGCAGTTTTAGAGGAAGATGTTGATATTTCGCCGAATGGAAACAGCTTGGCCTCGTTGGCGTCTACGCCGCGTGACGTAGCGGCCCGGTTCAGGAACATGTACGTTTATGACAACTCGTTCTCGGTTCTGCCGACTTCGGCGAGGTTGTTTAAGCAACTCAGGAAACTGAAGTACTGGGCGAACGAGGTCAAATTACTACCGGATGAGATCGGGGAATTGACGGAGTTGGAAGAGGTGTACTTGAAAATGTCTCCGACAGGTCTCGGCAGTTTGCCTCCGCTTGGTAAGCTCAACGGATTGCGAGCTTTGGAACTCCATCAAGCACCTGTACTTCCTTCTTCTGCCACTTTGACGCGCGACATTGCTCAACTTCAGTCTCTCACGCGCCTATCTGTTTGCCATTTCTCCATCTCGTAAGTTTTACCAAGTCACTGTACTCCAATCGTGGTTGAAGGTTTGTGCTCGTGGAGTCACTAGGTCGCAGTGTCAAAAGATCATCTACGGAGCGGAGTACTCATGGTGACTGCGGTTTGAGCATGAATAAGAAGTACATTTAAATCGAATTAGTCAATGTATGCAGAATGGTGATGGTTCCTTGTGTGCAATTGAACAGCTTGGGTTCCATGATGTCAATGATGATCGGGTAGTGGGCTGATCTGCGACGCGAGTGCTGGTCTTTGGAGGACGTTAGAAGTGTGAGTGCTGACTATTGAAATTGTTCATTTCGGTCACTAAAAGTCTGCGACTAGCAATGTGTGTCCCTATTTACGAGCTGGTCACAGGTTTTCTCGATGGCTAGCTGTTGATTATTGTCTGATGGTACAGGTGGATTCCTGCGGAGATTGGTTCTCTCAAGAACCTAGAGGAATTGGACCTGTCTTTCAACAAGTTGAGAGCATTACCAAAGGAAATCGCAGGTCTCACGGCTTTGAAGAATTTACGAGTGGCTAGTAACAAGTTGGTAGAACTGCCGTCGGAACTTTCGGAGCTGCCGAATTTGACTAGTATTGACGTGGCTCACAATCGCCTCGTTTCGTTCGATTCCCTTGGTCTGCAATCCATGACCTCACTGAGAGCCCTCAATGCTCAGGTATTTGCTTGTTGCTTGTTCTATGTTCGTTTATCATCTAGTGCGACTATAAATATTAGGCGTGGTCTATCTGAGCATGTGAGAATCCACTTATGACTTAAGAGTAGCTTGTTTTCAATTATACGATTCTAAAGATAAGCAGAACCTTCATCATTGTTTGACTGTATCCTGATGCTTCGGGTCTTGCTTTGATGTGCCTAGATGCGTGAGCTTGCCTGTGATATGCTGACAGATGAAGTTTGCCCAGTGCTATGGGATGGGTGGACAGATGTAAGCTATATTCAGTTGTCAGCTGTAAGATTGAAGCTTTTTAAAATTTTAATGTTATTATTATGCTTTCTTGACGCGTGCGTGCTTACTAGTTTGCGTAATCGTGGTTCTATGTTCCAGTTCAACAAACTGCTAAGCGTAGGCCGGATTCCAGAGTGGGTATGCTGCCAGCTGGAAGGAAATGATACGCTGGAGGCGGAACTGTATGGCGTGGAGGCTGAAAGTATATTCTGCGGAGAGGACTATCAGTTGGATTGGGAGGTCTCTCCGTCTGCAGGAATTTCTCTTGTTGTCAAAGGTGGGGTTCAAAACATGGATACCTCTGAATCCTGTGCCCTGTTTTATGTTAGAAACTTGCAAATTTGATGCTCTGCAAAACAGCATGGCCAGATTCATGGAGATTAATCTTAATCATTAGAAAGACAAGTCTCGAATGTTTAGTTAGTTCGAGTTGGTCTTTGTCCAGTCTGCTCAAGACTTTAAATTTGTAATTGTGGTGTTGCAGTTGACGAGCCTCTGTGTCCATCCGCAAAAGGAAACTCACCAAACCAGAAAGTAACTGCAAACTTGAAACTAAGGCGTGGATGGCGAAAGCAGGAGAATCAGCAGTATCGAGCTCGACAGGATCGTCTAAACAATAGTCGCAAACATCGGAATGATGAGGCCTGTGTTAGCAACGAGGAGGTGAATGTGAGAAACGTGAAAGTAAATCATTTTGTGGAGGTCCAATGGTTCAATTCTCATTGTCTAGGTTTATGATGAAGTTTTCAGTCTCATTTCTACTCGTTACACACGTTTCGAACATGACCACCTGGTTTGATGCGCAGGTTGAAGATTTGGCGTGTGCAAGTTCCAATGCGGACGAGAATGTCATGGATTTGCAGCAGCCAAGTGTTGCGGAATGTGCTCTTGGTGATACGGGGAGAGACGGATGTGGGGAATGTGTTCGCTGTAGTGTTCCGGCAGAGCTGGAACTGAACTCAAGGACGCAATCTGAGAAAGGTAGTTGCTTCAGTGAGTCAGGTTTGAACAGCGGGAATTCGAGAGGAGGGAACATTGGTGGAAAGGCAGATAACTTGACGGGGTCGAAAGATGAGGGTTATCACAGTGATTTGGACCGTAGAAATGTGAAAGACAAAAACAGGTCCAGGAAAGCCATCAGTGGTGATAGGTCTTCTGGAAACGAGGAAGACAAGTCTTTAGTTGATTCTGAAGGAGGCCTCGGGGAGGGCACAAAGGCTGGGCCATCCGTCCATAGTGTAGGAGTCAAGGAGGAGGTAAGATTAAGGCGCCATGGCAGTGATACGGACAGGAATCCAAAGCCAAGTAAGCGGCGGCGCTCTGCTCAAGATTTTTCAGAAGTTTCGTACAAGTATTATAGTGAATCCTTTTGTGGGTTCAATGAGCGATTGCCAGACGGTTTCTATGATGCGGGCCGGGACCGGCCCTTTTTCTCCTTAGAGGCTCTTGAAAAGGAGCAACCTTCCTTCAATTCAAGGGAGGTCATCCTTGTTGACAGGTAGGTACAACGTTTGGACTGCATTTGAGGGGTAGGAGGTTGGGCAGGTTTCAGACACACGCTGGACGCTTCTTGGCTTTGTGGTTATCAATTGCGCTCATTCCTGGCTTCTAGGAGCCCTCCTGCGGGTTTATTGTTTCTCAAAATTTCTACTTAAGCTTTTCGCTGGGTTGTTGCTTTTGGTATAGCTGTGCTCTCAACCGGTTCTGAATGGGTGATGAACATCTAACTATTCCTAATTTCTTTTGACATTATACATTGTCCATGTATTACAAAAGTACACGGAGAATAAGTGCACGTCGGAGATTTGGGGCATACATGCAGTTTTTGAGAATTTTCTGTTGAAACCAGCCTTTTCTTGCTTTTTCTCTCTTGTAGAACCAGAGTTTATCCATTGTACAGTGCATGGATGCCTATAATGATGAAATCACGTATTTCCCCCTTTTTTGGTGTAGGGAAAGAGACGAAGATTTGGATGAGATTGCACTTTCAGCTCAGCAGCTTCTTGGAAGGTTGGGGTCCCCACTGTTTAAGAATGGTGACGAGCAGATAAAGAAGAATGCGATAATGGATGGTTTTCAGAGGATAACAATGTTGGCTCTATTTGTTTCTGACTGTTTCGGCGGAAGTGACAAAACTCAGAATGTTACAAACATGCGCCGAGCTGCACTTGGAGGCACTGCTGGGGCCCCTTTCGTCTGTTCTTGCAGCTCGAGTCTTAGTGCAGAGAGTTCCAATGGATTTGTAGATAGTAGTATTGGATCACCACCTGGGGCTGCACTTCCAAGCGTGCTCTCTCTTTGTGAAGCTGCAGTGAAGTATTTGAAGGTACAGAGGGGATCAAACGTGCTTCCTCTTGGGTCTCTACGATTTGGCGTGTGCCGACATCGTGCAATACTCCTCAAGGTTTGTATAAGGTTACGTTATCTCTCTATGAACTGGGCCTTTTTACAGACTGAGTAATTAAATTCCAAGTAGTATCTCCTTTTTTCTGTTTGTGGTGGCCGTAATGGCTTGACAATGTGAAGTACAATCATCAGCAGTTTGTAGCTATGATTATTTTGAATCTCCTGAATTTTATTGGTCACTTGTTTGTCTCCAAATTTTCACACTGAGTTCAGGTTAGTATACTGTTATTGCCAGGATTAGAACATGAATCTTCTACTAGACACAAAATTGATTGATCGAGTGCATGCGTGCAGTACTTGTGTGACCGAGCAGATCCTATAATTCCTTGTGAGCTGGTTCGGGGCTATTTGGATTACATGCCACATGCCTGGAATGTTATGTTGGTGGAGAACAAGACAAGCAGCGTTCGTGTTTTGGTTGATGGATGCCGTCCGTTAGACACCCGCCATGAAAGCGATCTGGAGTACTTCTGCAGGTATTTTTTTCGACTGATGTTGAAATGTAATAATCGAATGCTGCACTTTTTCAGCTGAAAATATATGGTCTCACACCAATTTGAGTGAGGATAAACATATGTATTTTGCTATGATCAAGGTGAAAAGTTGACTTTGCTAAGTATTCTGGCTGCATAAGAATTGATGATTGCTTATAAAATCGACTGTGTATTCTTGTCATTTTCTGGGGTTTGTGGTGTGCAGGTACATCCCTCTGAAGCGGTTTCTTTTGCCATCCGCTTTGGACGGGGACCAGTTTTTATCAAATAGTGGCATTCCATCTCCCGTCTTGTTTGAAGAGATTGGTCAAGGTGCTTCAGGAGCCTCTGTTCGTCGCTGTAAATTTGGAGATCTGACAGCTGCAGCAAAGGTTTCCACTTTCCCAGAGCATGTATTATTGAAGTATCTGTTGTTGAATTGTTCCTGGTGGTAAATTTATTCTCGATAATCTGGGAAGTGCAATTCAGAGTCTGTTTCATTCTTTTGTAGCTTTCTTGGCGGCATCTATACCACAACACCTCCTCATAGTCGTGTTATAATTCAATAATTGAGAGTCCATTGAATGACCACACTTCAAGGTTGAGATTGGGGTTCAATATATTAGTGATTTATATTTCTTGCAATGATAGCATTAATTTGTCTATTTGATTTAACACCTTACAATCGCTTTGATAGGTTCGGCAACTTACAAGTGTTGGAGAAAGCTTGTCTGGAAAGGGCCTAGAAAGCAGCTGCTTGAGTGAACTGCGCATACTTTGCAGCCTTGGCAAGCATCCTTGTATCGTCACTCTGTATGGCCATCAGTTTGTTTCTCAGTCAGACTCAGGTTCTCAGCTTATCATCTACATGGAGTATGTCAAAGGAGGCTCTTTAGAGGTATTTCTTACTTCCCTGCGAATTTTTCTCGCTTGGTTTACTTCTGGGATGAATTTGGACGCATTCCTTAATATTATTGAGATCTCCCTGTTATCTCTAGTAGATGTGCTTCTGGAGTGCCTCTAAAGTAGAGATTGCCTTATCAGAGAGGCTCTGTAACAGCTATGCTTTGTATGCAGGGTGTAATCAAAGAAATGTCTAAAGAAGGGAAAGAGTTCATGCCTCCCCGGCTTGCTTGCCAGGTGGCAAGAAATGTAGCGTGTGCTTTGGGTATGCTACACTCCAAAGGCATTCTTCACAGGGACATAAAGAGCAGCAATGTGCTGGTTGAAATGGACTCAAAACAAGGTCCTGATGGGGGTCCTGTTGTGAAATTATGCGATTTTGATAGGGCTGTCCCGTTGAGTTCATCAGCTGCCCATACATGCTACTTGGCTCATCGTGGCGTTCCAGCTGTTGATGTCTGCGTTGGAACTCCTCGTTGGATTGCTCCCGAGGTTCTACAAGCTATGTATGGGAGGCTTGCCTATGGTTTGGTACGTAGTTATCTTTCCTACAATGAGCTATTTTATGGCATTGTATTCTAGGTTGTGCTAGAACGTAATGTTCAAGTTGGTTCTGGACACTTCACATTTGACGATAGGCTAATGAGATCTCTGTCCGGGTTTCGTCAGTTGATCAGCGCTATTGTCATTGGATGTGTTCTGTTGCATTTAGAAAGAGTTATTACTCACTTACAAGAACTCATGTTCATATTGTCTTTTTGTCCCTCTCTGTTGTACATTTTCCGCCGATTGCTAATAATGATGCGCTTATTATCTATATTGCGTCTCACTGATGACTTCATATGTTGCAGGAAGCGGATGTGTGGTCTTTTGGCTGCCTGTTAGCTGAATTACTCACTCTCAGAGTTCCATATTCAGGGCTCAATGAGTCGGAGGTCCACTCTTGTATTCAGGTGAGGTGCTTGAACTAAGTCTGGGTAACAACTTGCCTGCAACTTGGTTAGGATTGAGAGTAAGTCGTTTTTTGTGATGACTCGTTGTTCAGAGTTTTGCTTCATCCTACAGAAAGTACAGCTGAACAGGTTTAGGGTATGTGTAAGGTACAAATCACATGACAGGTAGTGGCATTTAGATTATGGCTAGGACAGCTCATAATAGGTGTTGTTAGACTAGGTTTGAGTTGGCATGAGAAGCTTCCAAAAATCTAGCTCCCCAATAGAACACTGGTTTCCAAGGACTACTGGATACTAATGGCTGGTACTTGTTTCTTGTCTCTCTTTTGCCTTGTCGTCACTGCTTTTCACAGAAATCTATGAAACACACATGACTCTTTCTACCTTAGGCTCATCCTCCCTCTTATGCGGTACGCAAAGTAAGAAAGCAACCAATAGTGGGTATCACTGTTAGTGAATGAATCACAGGTTGATGAAGAGAGAACCAATAGCTTGTAAGCTCCTGTTAACAACCCGAGAATTCCATCACCCAAGGGTTTAGTAGGAAGATGGTTCATGATTGAGAGGCTGTGACTTCATCTCCCTCTTCGTAGGGTTCCTTTTCCACCTTCGAAGGATGTAATGATTGTCCTTCAATGATTCCTTTCAGCGAGCCTTCTGCCTGTGTTGACACCCGCTAATGATTTCTTTAGTTTTCTCCGAATTTCTCTTCGTGCGGTCCCTAGTCTAAGTTTGTGTCCTTGCCACCAGGAGTCGCTGACAGTGAGATCTAATATTTAAATTTGCACGTTTGTGGATTCAGATGGGTCAACGTCCACATTTATCAGCTGAGTTAGAGAATTTAGTCGCTCAACCTTTTCCTGAGAAGAATGCTGCAACTGACGATATTGAGATCCTCAGAGTGTTGGTTAAACTTTTCTATTCCTGCACGAAGGCAAGTCCGACCCAACGTCCCACTGTAAAGGAGATCTTTACTGTGCTTTCCGAGGTTTCCAGGCCTGCCTCGATATCTGTGGATCCACCCTTTCAAGAGGAAGCTGCTGCTGCTGATTCCTCGAACGTCCAGGTGACTGGGCCAAACATTTTAAAACCCCTTGTAGAAGGAACTGCAACGAATGAAGCAGGGTTGCCTTGCAGTTGCGGAGGGAAGAAGTGTTCACGCTGTGAATCAGAAGATGTGCCTGAAGCAAAGTCTGCTTGATTTTATCTAGTATGAAAAGTGGGTAGTTGATGAGAAGCCCCCTCTATTCGTTACCAGATTTTTTTCACTAGGTGAAACAGGTTGGAGTTCCGCTGTTGCAGCACTGTGCAGTCGTCAAGACTTGGTATTTGCAGGCCCTGATACGTAGGTCCGGAGCATACAGTATCTAAGGTTTAGAGGTATCCAGTGATGGAACACATTGCTGGTATTCCATTCTCTGCCCTTGCTGGTTTTATAAAATATTTTCCTTTGAGAAAGTTAGTTACCTGTTGAAATTGTGCATGACTTCTCTGTTCCTATTGCAACCTGTTTATTTAGTACAGCTCTGGCGGAGGTACACCTACAAGGGAGAGCAAATCGTCTTGGAAATTGCAAAAGTTGTGTTTCGGTGGTCTGTTATCTTGGTCTTTTCGTGCCTGGGTTGCCGCACCATAGAAATGGTCGGAGAATGTCCATAACTGGTAATGGATTTTATTTGAGTTGATCCTCAAAATCAGTAGTGGAAACAAGTGTGGACTGTTGAGTTGGCTCACTGACGATTCTTCTTCAGGTGTCCTTGAGATCATGTGCAGGCCTTTTGTCGTGGTGGGGAAGTGGACCGAGTGTTGGGGGGAATAGAGTCTGGGTGCCGGGAATAGTGGACAGGGTGTTGAGCGGGATAAGTTAACTTATGGTGAGAGCAGTGTTGTTGTTTTTTGGTTTTCAGACCCGAATGGTCATGTGGCCTTTCTTTCAAGAAGGTTATGAGTTTCTTGGCTCTCCACGGTGGATGAAAAGAGGTTTTGGAAACATTGTGGCAGCAATGTGCAGGGCCATGATTACAATGTGGCATTTTGAAACACATATACCCCCTTTTTTTTCTAGTCTTGAGGCTAGCTACTATTTTTGAGGCAATTGGGCATTAAATTGCCTGAGATAACATTGGATGAGAGTGGTGGAGCAATTGTTTCTTAACCCATACTCAATGTTGAGGATTTTTTTTGTCTAATGGATGACAAAGAATCTTCCTATGTAGGACAAAAGTGCAATTTTTCTTCCTTGGAATTTGGTGCAAAAAGGAGAGATCTTGCATAGTAGTTTGACCTCCAATGAGTACTTTTGGTTTTTTCAAAGTAGTTGGTGTCACGTGGTTCCAAAAAGAATGATTCCCATAATCACTAGTCTGTCCTTCAACCCCTCAAGGCCTAAGCACTTTGTGTACTTTTTCACAAGTTTGAACTTTGATGTACAATATGCATTGTACATCAAACTTATTACATGATGTCAATTGTACTTTTGAACTTCCCCATTCAATATGAACATCATAATATGAATATTGACATAAATATACTTCTCGAAATGTAGGGAAATGAAGTTTTAACTTTGACCTATTGAACACATGAGAGGCCCCCAAAGGCTCCTTGGGCCTTGAGGGGTTAAGGGTTAAAGGACATTGCAGCCTTGAAGGCTTGAGGGTTAAAGGGCATTGCAAGCCTTGTGGACATTTTGAAAGTCAAAACTTGAATTTTCACATAGTTCTTGATTTGAAATGTTTTTTAAACTTAACCCCCAAAGTGCTTCATTGTTTCCTTTTAGGACAATGAACAAATTGAAACTTAAGTTTCATCTTCCTTATTGCTTGGATGAAAGTTATCCTAATTCATGGAGGTACTTTATCAAGTTGTTGTCCTATCTAATGGTCGGATTTGGTGTTACTAGAGTATATATCTTTTTTAAATTAAAAATGTGTAAGAATGTCAAATGGTTGACCAAGCCAAAATTGTATTGACTCATTCAAAATTGGATTTGCCAAAATGAAGTCATAGATTTTAAGAACACAATTTCTTTTTTAAATGACCATATGAAGAGAAACTTATTTCAAATCCATTCCAACAAATTTTACTCAACAAGTAAGAATATTTTGCTTGCAATAAAATTTTGAAGAAATTTTGAAATTTGCTTTTCAAAATTTATAGAAAAAATAAAATATTGGTGATAGCATTGGTGAATTAAACCATACAAATGGAATCTACAACTCAAAATCTACAACTTTTTATTGTTTATCAATTCCAAAATATTCTTCTAAATAATACTTTATAATGATTTTTCTGAAATCGTCAATTTTGGAGAAGACTCAAGACATTTAGGAATTAACTAAGAAAATATAGCTCCAATAATCTACTTTTAATTCCATTTTATTTTCTTTAAAATTATCAAAATTATCATTTTTGTGACACTTTGAAGATAGCATCTTGAAAGCTCAAAATCAACATCACTTTTGAACTTTTTCTTATCTAGTTTCTCTAGGTTTGAGCTCAAGGAATACATTAGTTACACCTAGCTCAAGTTTCTCTAGGTTTGAGCTAGGGGTTAAATTGGTACAAATTGTTGTCACTATGATCTTTATTTTGCTAAACAATTTGTACCAATTTAACCCCTAAAGGACCATTGTCCCCTCAAGGGACAAAATGTATTTCGGGCAGGCTCCTATGACCTCAATTTTTAGTTAAACTTTTTGAAAATTTCTCATAAAATAGAAAAATTGATTATCTTCATGGGAATATAGTTTTTATTTCAATCGGTGCTCGGGAGCAAAAGTTATGCCATCTTAAACATAATTTTCATGTCATTGGGCAGAAAAATAAATCCACAAAAACTTGAAATTATATATATTTTTTTATTTTTATTTTTTTTCTTATAGATTATATTTTTGTCTACATTTGAAGCTTTGATTCATTCCATTTGGATTAGTAATGAGAAAGTTATGAACAATCTTGTTTTTTGGGCAATATGAGCATCTTCTTGAAATAATAACTTTGAATGCTAATATCTTCCAATCTGTACGGTCAAACTTCATGAAACTCTTACCACTTGGTTATAGACAAGTAAAGTACAAGATCCTACGGTTAGATTCTAAAAAAGATATTTTCTTTGTTTTCTTGGGTGAACACACTAGAAATGACAGACTTGAGTGTTTTTTCAGAGAAAAATGGCCTTGGTCCTTTAGGGGTTAAAAATATTTGTAATTGCTATGATTTTCACAAAGAAATTACTTAAAAAATCAAATAAATTTCATTTGAATTTATTTAATTATGAAAAGATGAGGTTCAATTTTGGATATATATTTCTACTTGTGAAAAATATCAAACTTTTGAAATGTGTGTTTTTGATGTAGAAATCTAATGAAGTTTGAGTAATTGACCAAGCTTGGACATGAAATATTTTTTAAGGGTTAACCCTTAATCCTTAAAGGATGAATTGGTGACCATGGAAATCATCCCTTTTGGAACCATGTGACATCATCTATCAATTTAAAAATAAAAATAAAATACTCATTAGAGGTCAAACTAGTGTGAAAGATCTCTCTATTTTGCACAAAATTCCAAGGATGACTGAACAATTGCACTTGTGTCCTACATAAGAAGATTCTTTGTCATCCATTGAACAAAGAATGCCCTCGACATCATTTCAGGGTTAAATGATAGAGATTAAGGTAAGAAGCCTATTGTAGACCATGTGGCCATGGCACATAGTTAACTTTTGAAGGACCAAACAATATTTTGGGGCAATATAGGAATTTTGGGTAGCTAACTATGAATGAAATGTTATTTTTCTTTGAAATTTTTGCATAACATGTGGGCAAGGAGTAGCTTTAAGATGCAACAATTTCATAACTTTTGACTACATGGTTAACAAGTTCTTGTAAGATATATGTTTTTTTTATCAACTTGGGTAGTGCAAAAAAATCATTTTTTAAGGAATAAAAATTTGAAATTGGTTTTTTAGATTTATATAAGGTAAACCAGCCTATGAAAGGTAGAATGGCTGGTTTGCTATGTTCATATGGAATTTTATAAAAAAATCCATATAAAGATAAACATGAGAAATGCATAGAACAATTGAAATTTTATTTTTTTGACAAATTATCAATTTGTTATGATTATTTAAAGTGAGCTACCTTATTAGCCCAAAACAGTCTATAGACTACTCCACCAAAATCACCACAAAGTATACCCATAATGGTCATCTGATTACCTAAAGCAATCTCAAAATTTTCTAACATGGTTACAATATTTTTTAAATGGCCATGACATAAAGGAATAAAAGAATTAGGTCTTGAAATGAATTTTCACTAGAAAGGTAGAAGGTCCTAAAATAGTCACTAATAACTCCATCAATGTCACCCAAGGCATTGATTTCGGCCATTAACAAACCTAATGAAGTCTTAATCCCATTTATTAGCAAAAATCTGCCATAGATTGATGTAAGACTAAAATGGGTGGTTTTCTAGGTGTCTACATTAGGCAATTTGTTTGTCATGGGTTGGTTTACCTTAGACATGGAAAGATTTGAATTATTCCATTTTGAATAATGGGATGAAAGTTATGAGGAGTTTATGTTTGTTGGCAATTGTGGAATTTCTATTCTAAGTAAACTTTGAAGTCCTTTATTTAAAGGAATTTTCAATATTTTTTGAAAAAATTAAAATCCAAGGATGTACATTTTTGTTATTACATTAAAACCATTGGGATTGGCATTTTTCAATTCCATAACTAATTTCTTAACAAATCAGTATTTTGAATCATTATCTACTTTTTCTGATTATATTTTTTCAAGTGTGAATATGAATTAATTTTTTTGAAATTTATTTATACATATTACCAAGTTATCTCTTCAAAATATTATAAAAAGTTGCAAGTTGTAGGATCTATGCATTTTGGGGTTAAATGATTGAAAAATGAAATCTAACCATTTTAGAAGACCATTTGAGAAGAGTTGAAAATACTTCTTTTGGAAACTCAAGCATCATAATCTTGCAATTTGTTAGGTTTTTTATTATGAAACTTTAGGAGTGTATACTAACAAGGTAACTAAAGATGTTACAATTGGTTTTAAAAAAAATAAATATAGATGAAGATTTTAGCCTTGTTTTGGAGACTAGTATTTTGAAGCAAATTTGTGCCTCTAAAGGTGAAAGAATTCAACTTTAGGGATTAAGGTATGGAACCCATTCTCGACCTCCAATCCAATTCTTTGGTTCTCCTAATTGATTGCAAATCTACATGTGTCAAACATTTCAAGACTTGGAATTATGGACTAGTGTAGTTTGCACTAAATCAGGAGAATTGTGTTAAAGGTCCATAATAGACTCCCTACCTTACACTTATTTGGATTTACAAATTATTTTTGCATAAGAATAGTAAATCAAAGAATATTTCACATTTATTTTTATCAACTCAATTTTGAAAAAAAAGTAATACATTGTAAGCAGTAAAAATAAAATCACATAACTTCCCATTGTAGACCGTAGAGGTGACTATTCTTGTCCTTAGGGATGCTAATGTGATACTAATGTGGCTCTATTAATTCCCCACATGGTTCTAATGGCAATCCAAAAGTGTTCCTTTTACATTGTCAAATAATGAATGAACCTCTTGAATTGTGTAGAAGCCTCGTGGTAGTCTTCATTGAATTCATGTAGTGGTGGCTTTTCAACCCTATAAAACTCAATTTCACGATGTAAATTGCATTAGGATACAACAAAGCGAAATTAGATCTTGGACTATGGAATCTAATTGGGCTAGCTTACCTTAAGGGAATCTATATGAGGAGGGCCAATGGTTCAAAGAAAGTTCATTTTGGTAAAACAAGAAATACATGGGTACTATCCCTTCAATGATTTTTTATTTGCCCCACCCATCTAACTCCCTATTTTTTCCGGCCAACCAATCACATTGATTATCTTAGTGTCCAAAAGCATAAAGAATTTCCATCATTGCTAATCGGATTAACTATTTGTGGAAAGAAAATTAGCTTCAATGTAATCATAACCTTAACAACAATAAAATTTCTTTAGTGCTAAAAGATCTTTTGGTAGGGACAAGCAATTATTGTGAAATTTTTATCAAAAAATGGCAAAGTGGGATTTTATTTGGAATACAATTGGCAATGCTATAAGACAAAGCCTCTTGTAGTGTAGCTCCTTATTTAATTTCATAAAATTCTTGTAATTATCAAAAATATTTTATTTATTTATTTATTATTATTATTATCAAAAGTAAATTTACTAAGTAGGTTGTAAGATATTAGTATTCAAAGTGAAAAGAATAGATTTTTTTATATCCTACCATAGGAAATTTAAAAGCAAAACATGTTTGAATCCATGAAACATAACTTTTGTAACTTGGCACCAATTGCAATAAAAAAAATTATACTCCTAAAAAGGAAACACATTCCCTAACCTTCAATAAAGTTATTAAAAATCATAGTGAAAATGGACATTATAGAAACCCACTCAAAATCCATTACAAGACTTCGAACCTTTAGGAGTTAAGCATTAATTATGGCACCTAGAGGTATCTCCAAATCATTAGAATGCATTGCATAAGCAAAAGATTTTAAGTTGTGACTTTATCTTGTGAAATTGAAACAAAAAGTGCAAGCTTTCTTTGACACCTTTTCATCATAATACTACTTTTTTTAAAATTAACTACATAATAATAAGACATCAAAATTCATATCACTACAAAAAAAAATTTCATATGAAAAAATATTGCAAATTGTACAATGTCACTACATGGTTAGAACATATATTACTAAGAGAAAGTCCAATGCAATGCAATGCAATGGTGATTTGAACCATGCAGTAAAAAATTTGCATGTATAAATGGATGGCTTTGTCCTTAGATGAAAATTTGTTGATGAAAATGTGACCAAATGCAAACAAACCAATTTTATGGCAAAGGGTTGTGACAATGTTCACATGTATGTATTCAAAATGTCACGATCTTTTTATCTCATTTGGTTGCTTTTGGATTTCATCTTCAATTTGACTAGATCCTTTTTTTGTTATTAAAACTATGATTGAAAACTCCTAATAAATTTGGGAAAAGTATAGAATGAAATGAATTTTTGGATTTTGCAAGTTTACAATTAGTTTAGGAGTGAGATGGCTTTAAAATTAGTAAGATTCTAGCTATGATAATTTGTCGTTTTTTTGAAGTACTTATTTGTTGAATTCATTTTTTGAAAAGCCATCTTTTTGGATTCGAAAATCCAAACTTTGAGGTACAATATCCTTGCACTTTTTGAATTAAAAAATATTGATTAAGAAGAATTTCAAAAATCAAAGTCTTTCAAATCATGAATAATAAAATAAGAATTTGGAAAATTTGAATGAATGAAAGTATACAAATTTTTGTACTTTAGAAATTTATTTGATTTTAATCATTATCAATAATATGGGTGTTCAAAAAATTAAGGGTTTTAAAATTTTGGAATTTATTAGACTTCAATTAGTTGTCTAGAAGGGTAGAATGGTATGCATTATAGTAACTACACCTAAATCACAAGAATAAGCTTTGTAGCATGATCATCATGCTCTAGAAAATGAACAACAATTTTTGCACATTAGTGAAGGACTATGAATTAAAATGCAAGTGGTTTCATAATTTTTGAACACATTGTGAATTAGTTACAAATTTTCGAAGATACAAGGTGTAGGGTGCTAAAAGTGTCATGGAAGTGATGCCAAAATCCATTTGATACACATCAAGAAATAACACTAGTAATATCGAAACATGTCATAAAGAAGAAGTTAACCCCTTACTACTTAAGGTTTGATACACTATAGACCAACACTAAAATTTGGCTTTGGCATTTGATTGGGGCGGAATCTCCGTGGGGTCACTGTATAGATTGAAAAATGCTTTCCATGCGAGGTAGCTACAACAAACAGTGCAGGTTTGCAATGGTCCGATGTTTAGGAATTTACAAGCAATCGGGGTGGAAGTTGGAGTCGAAGCATCTTTCTCTTGTAGTGTTTGGAAACTGCTTCCGAGTGCTTCGGAATTTGCAATAGACGAAGTGATAGATAGAATTGCAATAAAATTTGTAGAAAAGAGCATTATGGTATGATCTTTCACTACGCAAATTTTGGCAAGCAACACAACATTGACTAAAACGTTTTGTAAGGAGGAAAGCAGGAGAGGCGAGGGTTTGTAGAGGCGAGACACCAGAATGAACTAGCCACCACAGTGACAACAACCAAAAGTACAAGTCCACGCGAAAGGTAGGTTTAGGCAAGAAAGGCAAAAGCCTTTGTTGAATTTAAGATAGAAACCCGTATTCTTCCAACAAAGAACACCAACTATGTGTACAATCTGCTTCAACGCTGCACAAGACTTACAATAAGCAAAGTGCGAATTCAACACCACTAAAAAATGGCCACAACAAGCATTGTAGAGCACCTACACGATGGCTTCCCTTCTAAACACATTGAAAGCATAATGAACCATGACTACCGAACGCTAGTCACTTTGTGAAAAGCAAGGACAAATGGCTATGTTTGTTTTTTCACATCTATTGAATCTTAGCCCTCACACACATGAATTTTACCTCATTATGCACTACCAATTATGCTACAATATATGCAAAGACCGCACTAACCATGTTTTGTAATGGTGAACTTGAAATCCCTCCTTCACTAGCACATAGGTGCCATTGTCTGATCTTGTGTTTAAAGATTTGGTCCCCTCGGGTAGTGAGGGGTTAAAATAACAAAAAGTAAACCAAAAATCAACCACTTCTCAAATTTTCACCTCTACAATACTATTAATACACTACAAGGGAAAGGGGTGTTTTAAGTATAGTCCTAGTAATATAGTTCAACAAGTGTTGACCTCTTGGGAGATTATTGATAAAATTTTACTAGAAATACATGTATTTTCCATAAAATTTTACTAAAAATCTCCTAAAAGGTCAACACTTATAGGACTATACTTAAAACACCCCTTTCTCTTGTAGTAATAGAGCTACATACTTCTCAAAATGGCCCTTAACTCCACCTTTCATTTGTCCTTGTAATGCACATCATTTTGGGTATCCTCCCTATTGAATTTCCATTCAAAGGTAGGTTGTCCACACACCAAGCCGATTGTAGCTAGTGGTTTTGTATTTCACTCCTTTGCAATGAAATTCCATTTCATTGCTTTAAAAAAAAGAAAGTAGGGGTCAATTTTGAGGAGTGGTCCATTTTAGGTGTAGTTAACTTATCCCTTAATGACCAATGTTAGTAAGATCCCAACTAGTTGCAATTCTAATTGGAGTGATTTGCATTTACATGTATAAATATGGAAATCATATATATTATGTGGATGAAATTAAATGATATCTATTTATCACAAAATCATATACAATCATCCAAATCTAGTGTACATTCATCCAAAAATGACAATATTTTTCCATTGAAGAATTGATTTGAGTAATAATTCTTGAATTAGTTACTAGAATTTCAAAACACTTGAATTTCATAATTATGAAAGTCACACTTAGTGTAATATGTTGATGAAATTCATATCAATGTCATAAGACAATAATGAAGGGCTTTTTTTGAGATGATTCCTATATTTTGTATTCCCTGTGTCTCAAAATAAATTTGTGGATTCTTAGGAAAGGCTAGATTATTGTGTAAGGTGCTCCTATTTACACAAAAATATGTAGTTATTGCAACTTCCAGTCATACCCAATTGGTGTCAAAGTTTCAAAGTTTGTAGCCATTAGGATCATATTCAAAATTGTTGCCAAATTTCTTCTATTATGTAAACAACTCCACTATATTGATCTACATTTAATTGGGACTTGCAAGTGATCAAACCAATTGGAAGAAAGATGCGAACCTTCATCTATAACTCTCTCAAAAGGACATTGACTCTCTCATTGATGCTACAGGAGAAAGCTTTTTGTAACTTGGACAAAGAAAAGCTGAACAACATATATTTTTCTCTCATGGCAACAATGCATGGTCTAAGCAATCACGACTAGCTATTGCACATCAACAAGGACAAGTTGCAATGTTGAGAGTAACTCCCGATCACTCTATAGTACCTAGATGACAACATCAAGTAGGCCCAATGTTTCATTCCTATCGGCCATTAAAACATCAAACTAAATCCTTAAAGGACCAACTAGTATTTGGGGGCAACATAGTGTTTTTGGTCATTCATTTACAAACTAAATTTTCATTTTTTTTCTTTGAAATTCATACAATAAGGGGTTGAGGAATGGTTTTCGAATGCAATGATTTTCATAACTTTTGACTGTATGATTAAAAGGTTTTTGTATGATGAATATTTTCTTTTGGAGCATGGCAACTCTCAGAAAAATACTTTCTTAAGAAATTCAATTTTGAAATTGGTTTTCTAGATTTATATATATGTGTAAAGCTTTGAATCATTCCATTTTGATGAATGAGATGAAAATTATGAGGATTTTTAGTTTGTAGGCATTATAGTGAATCCTTACTCTAAAATAAAATTTGAAGTCCTTTATTTAACCCAATGTTTTATATTTCTAGAAAAAATAAAAATAGGAAATTGATTATTACAACATTACAACCATTGGGGATTGACATTTTTCAATTTACAAAAGAATTCTCAAAACTTTAGTATTTTAAATCATTCTCTTAGCTTCTTTCTAATTACTTTTTTTTTTCAAGCATGAATATGAAATATTTCTTGTTGAAAATTTTCATATGTATTCCCAAATTTATTTTCTTCAACATATTATGGAGAGTTACAAGTTGTAGGATCTACATATTTTTGGGTAAAAATTTTGAAAGATGAAATTAAACCGCATGGGAAAAGTTGAAAGCATTTTTTTTGAAGTTTTTGAAATCCAAGCATCATGATCTTGTAATCCATAAAGTTTCTTAGTTTGAAATTTTAAGAGGGTGAGCTCTAACAAGTTAACTCTACATAATCCTACAATTGGATTTGTTAAAAAATAAATATAGATAAAGATTTTAGCCTTGCTTTCAAGACTGATATTTTGAAGCAATTTGAGGCCTCTAAACATGAAAGAATTTTAGGGGTTCATTCAAGACAACTAATTTTCCGCAACCTCAAATCCATTTTGAAGCATAGGAATTAGCAACATAGTGATTCCATCCATTGAGGAATTCAACATCTATCCCCAAATATTCCCTCAAAAGAAATTGGACCCCTTTCATTTGTAGCAATAAATAGTATAAAACACCTTCAGGTTCTAATTGAAATAGGCAAAAAAAAATGGAGTAAGAAATTCCTAAATATACCATTGCACAAGACAATAAAAGCGCATATTATCACTTTAAAGTTTAGAGAGGTTATTGACTTCCAGAAGTTCACTTTATAGAAGTTCTACTGTATTGGCCTTTGACAATCCTGAGCTTAAAGGTATGAACCGAGTCAGTTCAACTGTTCGAGATTCTCTCCAAAATAGAGTCAAAGACTGTTTCTAACCTGCAAGGGGCAAATTATTGGATATCCACTCCAAATCCAGATCTCTTGCAAAATGCAATCCCTGAATGACGAAATCCCCATCTGAATAAAATTAAATAAGTATGCAGAAGATACACCAGGACACGACACCAAGTTGCCTAGGAACATGAACACCCTTTTTCTATATAAATTTATACCTTAAGATAGTCTGTTTTGATTTGTTTTGTTTTGTTTTGTTTGTTACGTTGAGATCTCCTGGACCGTGTGTCTCCCGGTCCAGTTTTTGGTACCGTTGGAAAGCCCTCCGAGAGGAGGGATGCACGGGCTTTGTTTCACCACGTTTGGACTTTCGGTGTGAAAGTTAATGGAATTTCAAAGTTTTTATAAATAAAAAAATTAGAAAAATTCTTTTAAAATTCTTTTATTTTGACTATGGCAACGACACAAGGCACACTAGTTACTATAAAAGAAAAATGAGTTCAATTTGTTTAATTTGAAAATTAATGATACTACTCCCACCCCCTTTCTAACTCTGTAAGAAAGTTCGAGGATGGCGATCACTTAAAACTTGGTTAAGCATTGCATTTCTACAAGTCATCCATCTCTTAGACTGAAAAACACTTTTTAAATCACTTTTTCATCCAAATTTGGCAACTTCATCCACATTTACAATAGAATAGGAGAATTTTTGGCAAAAAGTAGCTAGATATTTATTTGGAAATGGTGCAATCTGGCCCCACGGTGCCAAAAGAAAAAAGAAAAAGGGGGGGGGGGGGCGCTGGATATTACTAACCCACCCTGCCACCCGACCAATGAGATGGTGAGTAATTTAGCCAGCGGTACATGAGAAAAAGGATGAGACACGTGTCGTGTTCTTGCTCCATGTTGGTCTCTTTGGTTGCGTTCTCCGTCTCTGGCTTTTCTTTCACTCGGCAAGAATTTAGTTTTTCAAAGCTAATTTTCATTTTGAATAAAATTCAAATTCAAATGTGTGAACCAGACGACAGGATCTTGGGGCGGGGGACAGGCTTTCGATAGTACGCTCTGTTGTCGCACGTGCAGAGGGCACCTGGCCGGGCTAAGAATGTCGAACTTTTATTAAATGCATGTGCTCCTCCGGCAGTCCGGCCCTTTTCTCTTGAATGCCTGGATTCGAAATAAATTTGGATTCGCTTTCCATCCAGTGTTTTGGGTATGCACGATTTTTCGCCAATTGACTAAGGAAATTTCTGTTGCAAAGGAAATTTTTTCCATTTATTTCGGTCACAATCATTTCCAGTTGCATTCATTTTAGGACCGATAGCCAAATTTTACAAATGATTTAAAAAAAAAAAAATGCTTCCATCCGGAAAGCTCGATCTCGCCCGCAATTCCGCTCCAGAAAATGAAATGAAGATTCCGTTGCAAAAGGAGTGTCCATGCTTAAGGCTGGAGTGCAAGGCTGGAGTGAGTCTAAGGCTGCAATCAAATTCCAGGAGCTCCACAATCTGATTTTTGAGGTTCGAATTAGTGGGGTATATACGGAGGCCACTTGTTGTACGTGCTCCACTCAAGCCCAATCGAAATATCGTAAGATATTTATTATTAGAGCATCTCCTCATTCAAGTGCATGAGAACGAATCGAACTTCATCAATAATCACCCATTTGGTGTTGGATTTTGTAAGAATTGGATTCGGTGTTTAGTTTACCGGCCTGCCCCATGCATCTCACTACACTCGTTTACAACTAAGAGAATGGCGTGCTCGTCTTATGAGGGAGGCAGCAAGAATCGGAAGGTGCATGGATTCAACCATTAATTGCACTCTTTTCCACCCAAAGATGTGAAAGTGGTGGGTTTACTTGGAAAGCCGCGCTGATACTCTTATGTCAACTTGTTGTAGAAGAACAAGTCTTGTCAAAACAGACATTTCGTTAAAATGGCGTCATTTTATCGCCATTTTTTCATACATTTTCTAGGACTGGAATAGATTTCAGACCACATGATCTTAAATCTAGGACCAGCATACATTTAAGACCACATGGTCTAAACCTAAAAGTGCCAAGTTTGAGGAATACCGCCATTTTAACGAAATATCCGTTTCAACCACGTGTTTTCAGATCAAGCCAGGGACAGAAAATTTGGATGTGGTACCAGGCATTAATTCCGCAGTCAGCACCCGAGATTTGAAGATGCATGGTCTTTTCAAGCACTCTTGTGAGTGCTTTCACCTACGATCTTAGTTCGTTCGAGGAAGAACTGTCGATCGACAGAAAAAGATTATTGTTCATCCGATCCCTGCATGTAAACGATCGAAACACTTAGCAGCACTGAACACTAGCTCAACATCACGGTCGGAGACCCGAAGCTTACTTGTGACGGAGTTTGAGGAACGCTGAACCGTTCATAGTTTCCTCGTAACATGGTCCCGTGACGATCTGGTACTGTTTGGCACAGTAATAGTACTCCCCTATATTACGGCATAATTTTCGCTAGCACCGAAAGGGTTTAGGCAAAGATAATCTTTTGATTCAGGATCACCTTGCCTGACGTAACAAATTACACCAGTTCAGAATCTTCCACTTGGTTTGAGAGAAAGACATGCTGAGTTCAGCCCATGGTTACAGTCCCCGTTACAGAAGCTCCAAGTCCAATGTAGGAAGGATTATGCATCTTACGAGACCTACAGATGTCCGTGAGAGCAAAGTTAGATTGGTTAATACATCTTTTGAATTAGAAGATAAACCGCCAGTCCTCGTTGATCATGAATACAGGTCTGAATGACGTAAATCAAATTTCGCGAAACTCAATGTCTAGTTCTAGAAGCTTACATTCATGCCATTGTCTGAGACCTGGAAACTTTAACTAAAATAAGAGCCCGTTCTACTCGAGAACCAATGACTAGTAATCTGGTATACTGGGAGACGGACATGAGATCTTGAGCAGTACTCGCTGGAGGATGTCAGATAAAACTGAATTTGACAAAGGCCATGTGATCGTATGAAGTGCTTCCATCGTCTTGAAGAAATCTTCTTATCAGTGTTTCTCCGTAGATTGGTAATTTTAGTCGGCTTGCGTGTTCCACGAGCACATTTATTTCGCAGTAGCTATCGTTAGAGCCGTAGGCTCCTGTTATGAAATATTCAAGGTAACTGAACGTTACCATGAATTTACACACAGAGGCCTACGACTCTAAGGATGTCTACTACAAAACATATCATATGTTACTGCAACTTCTTGGCCGAGAAGCAAGAACACTGATCCAGAGCAATCTGTCACAAACAGATGCAAAGAGAAAACGAAGTCAAGATTTACTGACTCCTCACAAACCTCATCGATAAGTACTTCAAAACTCACAGAAACGTCATAAAAAGTTTTAATATTTAAGAACGAATCGAATACGCTTCACACTGAATACTCTTAAGAAACTCAAATGAACTACCAAAGAATGCCAGAACGAAGATGAGCTACAGCTAGCTTAGCTCGCCAGCCAGTCAAAGAACCAAAACTCCCGCGTATCACAACACTCGAGAACATGGAAAACGGAATTCCATATATCACAATTCAATTTTAGAAATCCCAAGCACTCATTAAAGAGATTAGCAGGTACCACACCACACTCAACTCTACGGGTTAACACACAACACTCATGACAAGCAACTTCCCGTTCTAGCTCAGCAATGCATTTCCACCGCTCTACAGTTAAATCGTAGACATTGCAGCTCAAAAAAACAAAGAAGTTAGCTCAATCAGATAGTAAAAACACAGTCCGATAACTCGAATAAAGGATACTCCACCGTACACTTCACAACAGCGCACAATCCAACAAAACGACTCCGCACTTGTACCACAAAGAAGCTCCTTATATCGCTGTGAGCCCGGCCGGTCCGTACACTCCACCTGCCACCAGTACGACCGGTACCACTGCATCAGCGCGCACAAAGAAACACATATATCACCGAACAAGAACCACATCCACTATTTGAAAAAGAAACAAATCACTGCAGTACCACCGTCTCAACCACTGAAGTGCGGCACTGACAGTAATAATCACTTGAACAACCAAAACAGTAACAAAACATGATGACAATACATATCCGAAATTAAACCAAAAGTGAGAAGAAATCCTCGCACAGCTTACAGCTGGAACCAAACCAAATCAAGAACAAACAAAAAGAAAGAAGCGCAAGAATCGCGATGAGTGCGCGTGTGATTGGAATGGCAGGCTGGAGCGGAAAAAACGACTGCAAGCGGTTATTACAACTTACAACCGCCGGCGCGGCGGCGAGCGCGCAGAAGCAAAATTGGAACTGAACTCCGAAGCAGCAACGGCAACTGAGTCTTCAGCAAGGAAAGCTAAGCCTATTGTACCGGCACTTGCACCGCACTCACTGCGCAAGTAGCATCTCGGCCCGTAGCTTCGGCTTAGCTCTAGCTTAGCTTAGCTTAGCTTCGCTTCTCCCTGACGGTGGCCACCACACGATAACATAAGCAAATTATGATGAGCGAGCGAGCTCCGAGGAAGACGAGCCAGGCAGCAGCAGTGCGGCACATGGGGAATGAACTGAATGGCTATGGCGAAGTCGTGTTCCTTATAAGTACTGGCTGGCACGGTCAACTTCTTATAGGGCGCTACACTACCTCCTTCAGTCGCAGCTCGGAAGTTGGACCCCCTGTCGCCGTAGGATCTGCTCGGATTGGCTGGTTAGATTTTATAGGTGAGTATATTTTATTCTATTTAGTGTAGGCTGTCGTTTAGTCTGGATTAGTAGGAATTTGGGGGGGATATTTCCCTGCATGTGAACAGGGACTAGGACGGTTGGATTGCTGCTAACCGTCCAGATTCGGGCAGTAAATAATTTTTGACCAATAGGGGGCCTTGAAATTTTGGAATTGAAAGGGTTCTCACTTCTCAGGTCTCTACTATAGTCTCCACTCTCTACTATTTGAAAAGCCCTCCTATTTTATTTATTTTATTTTATTGACCATTGTAAGGTCTACACCTGTCACCTACGTGGATAATTTAGTTGCTTTTTTATTGAATAAATTTGTTCTCAAGGGGCGTCATCATCAAACATGCAACAAATATAAAAAAAATCACTCAAGAGACATACAATGGTTCTCATGAGTTTTTTTTGTTTTTTTTAAACATACAACCTTCAAGGCCGCAGCTAGACTGACATGACTCAACCAAGGCAACATGGTTTATTTTTGCCAGGAATTACAAGCCTTAGGTATCCCCGTCAAGAACAAGTGGAGCAACAAATCCCCTTCCCAGGCGAACAAAGCAACACAGGGAGCCCCATGCAAACAATGTCAGCCTGGGGAGTTGAACCAAGAACCTCTTGGTTTTCACGGAAGTCCCTTCCCCTTAGCCTTCACCCATGGTAGTTCTCATGAGTTTTCATACACTCTAAAAAGAATTAATTGAGAAGTTTTTGGATTCGGACATTGGAAAATGCAAAAAAATACGCAAGGTAGTATGCTCTTAACCCTTAAATGTGAAAGCAGACCTTTTGTGTCTGATGAATGACAAAGAATCTCTCTATGTAGGACAGAACTACAACTATTCATCCTTCGAATTTTGTGTGGAAAGAGGAGATCTTCTATAGTACTTTGACCTCCAATGAGTATTTTTTTTAATGTAGATGATGTCACATGGTTCCAAAAGGGATGATTTTTACGGGCACCGGTCTGGCCTTTAAGGGTTAATCTTTAAATGCCGGGCTGATGACTATAAAAATCAACCCTTTTGGAACCATGTGACATCATCCCTTTTTAAAAAATCAAAAAATACTCATTTGGGAGTCAAACTATTGTAGAAGATCTCCCCTTTCCACCCCTAATTCCAAGGATGAATAGTTGCAATTTTGTCCTACAAAGGAGAATTCCTTGACGTTCATCGAACAAAAAACATTTGCCGCATCATTTAGGGGTTAAAGCAACCATTTAAACCCCAAAAGGACCATTGTCCCCTTTGGAGACAAAATGGATTTTAGACAAGTTCCTAAAACCTCAATTTTTAGTAATTCTTTTTGAGTAGGCTAGTATTTTGGTTGGGAGAACTAAAATAATTCCTTCTAAAGGCATATTTTTCCAATTTTTTTTATTTTGTTCTCTCACTACTTTACAATTTCATTATGTTACAGTGGTTATATATCGTAGCCCTAGTAACACTTTACAGCTCCAACCAGACTTCAAGAGCCCTTTACAGCTTTCAAGGCTCACCATGCTCCAATACCGTTATCACTTAGGTCCAACTAACTAGCATTGCACATGCCACGCATTCATAGCATTAGTTCCCATTTTCAACTCAGATTGCTAAGTCTTGGTGTCCGGGACTTCTAGCACGCACTCCACTCGTGGTAGTTGGCATGTCACTTGGTGACATGGGGCGGAACTTCCATCTTACTGTGCTAGGATTCGTGGTGGCACTACTCACCACGGTCCTAACCGCCTTTGGTTGTCACGTGTCACGCCTCTTAGTGATACTTACCACCTTAAGTTCTCTTCCAATGCTTCTCAAGCACTTGATACTTTAGTGACACCGAGGGTCACACTCTTCTAACACTACACATGCCACGCACATCCAATGTTAGTCCCCAATTCCAACTCTTTGTACTAAGTCCCAGTCACCGGGACTACTAACATACACACACACACCCATCATGATACCAGGGCATGTTACTTGGTAACATGGGGCGGAACTTCCATCTTATTGTGCAAGGACCCATGGTGGCACTACTCACCATGGTCCTAACCGCCTTTGAGTGTAACCCCAACTCCATATTAGGCTCCTTGTATATTTGCTATTTTCTACTTCATTACTAATCGGGACTCACCATTCAGGACTCACCATTCGGGAAACCTGACATAGCCTAGCAAGGAGTGGGACTCCACCCAACCGGTGCCACGGGACACACCCAAGTGTCCCATGGTGCCTTGAAGTGGTGGTGACCCTACACCACCAACCTTGAGTCACTGGGATTTACCAAGACTTCAAGAGGGAGTGAGGAGGGAGACCAACCCCTCCTATAGTATTTTCTGTGGGATTCGGCAGAACACCCCCCCCTTGTATGTTAAGGGGAACTCCCAAACACCCTTTGGTTTTGGAAGACCACCCTGTTTCTCCCAATTCGCGCTAGTTTGGACTCCTGAACTTCCACCCGGCATAACTTTGCAGTCCGGGATCCAAATCGCACATGCGACCCCATTTTCGACATCTACGCGACGCGTAGATGCCGATGGACTACTGACTTGCTCCATTCGGACAAGTACTCGCAAAGTTATCGCCCTCCAAAGATTCGGGACACTCTTGGCGTGGTTGGGACACTCCCGGCGCGACCAGGACACCCCCAACTTTGAACGCCCATAACTTTTGACTTGCAAGTCCAAATCACGCGTTCTTTAGACGGCTAGAAGCGTCTTCTCAAGACCTTTCCAAGAATGTATCACATGCCCCCAAATTCGTCCGGATCAGAGCGCTAACACGCTCTGATCACTCGGGACTCCTAGTCCCCCTCACCTCATCTCTTGCAAGGCTTGGGGAGTCACCCCCAATGTCCCCCTTGCTCACTAAGGTGGCACGGGCACGCCTTGTGATGAGGGTCGTGACATCACCCCACTTCATACTAGGCCTATTGTGCATTTGCTACTTTTATACTAACACTAATCGGGACTCACAACTCGAAACACATTACCAAAGGCCTAGCAAGGAGTGGGACTCCAACCAACCGGTGCCCTAGGACACACACACAAGTGTCCCAAGGAGCCTTGTAGCTAGTGGTGAAGTTACATCACCACCTATGAGTCACCAAGACTCACCAAGGCTCCAAGAGGGAGGGAGGAGGGAGACCAACCCCTCCTATAGTACTCTCTGTAGTCTTCGGTAGACCCCCCCCCTTGTGGATTAAAGGGACTTCCCAAACCCCCTTGGGTTTCGGAAGACCACCCGTTTCCACCCAAAATCCCCAAGTTCCCACTCCGTTTGGACTCCCGAACTTTCAAACGGCGTAACTTTGTCGTCATGGCTTTAAATCCCCCATGCAAGCGCATTTTGGATATCTATGCGACGAGTAGATGTCGATGGACTGCTCACTTGTCCCATTTGAACAAGTTCTCACTAAGTTATGGCCCTCCAAAGATTCGGGTTCACCGAGAGTGGCGTCACGCTTTCACCACGGCTCTTCTCTTGGCTGTAACTTTTGGCTCATAACTTAGAACCTCATAATTCTTGGCATTCTAGGTTCCTTGTCTTTGTAGTTTTCCAATGATATGCTACATGCCATGCTTTGTTGAGTGATTTCTTAAGAACCCCTCACACCTAGCCTTTCAATGTCCCAGCACCACCGGGACACCCCAACTTTGAACAGCCATAACTTCTAGCCTACTAGTCCAAATCATGCGTTCTTTCAAGAGTTAGAAGCATATTCTCAAGAGCTTTCCAAGCATGTATGACATGCTACAATGTCCTTCATAACCAAGGCGCTATTGCGCCCTATTTGCTCGGGAGTCTCTCATTTCTCCCTTCTTAGCCTGTTGTAAAGCTTGGGAAGTCATCCCCAAGGTCCCCTTTGCTCACTAAGGCACTTCAGGCACCCCAAAGAGATAAGGGCGTGACATTATGTGTGGCAAGAGGATTCTAAGTAATGTTCAATGGGTTACTAAGCTCAAAAGTTCCAAGTGTCTTCTATGGGAGGTTCCTATTATCTCAATTTTTGATAGGATTTTTTGAAATCTTTTTTAGAAATAGGAAAATACAAATTTTTTCAAATATATATTTTTCTTTTAGTTGGTTCCAAGAGCAAAAGTTATGCCACCCTAAGCCTCCCAAACAATTTGTTGAACAAAAAGAAAAACCCCATAAAACTTTAAATTTAATTTTTAATTTTTTTCTCATAGATTATATTTTTGTCTATTTGGAAGACTTTGATTCATTCCATTTTTATTTGTGATGTGAAAGTTACGGAGCTTCTTGTTTTGTAGACAATCACTTCATCTTGATGAAAAAATAAAGTATTAGATTTGTTTTTGAACTCAATTTTCACAATTATAAAACAAACGTTCCACAAGGTCCAATTTACTTACTAGACCAATCTCCTTGTTGTGCCATTAGTGTGTTTCAATTCCACCCAAGAGCTATTAACATTTTTATTTTCATTCTATTTGCATCTACTTCTACATAAGAATTTTTCAAAGAATGAAAATCAAGTTGTTGTTTTTGAAAAAATTCCAAACTCTCAATTCAATTCTTCAAAATAAAAAATAGAAATGGAAAATTTGTAGCCTTATAATCTAGTCATGTAAAGTACAAAAAAATGGTTTCTTTCATTTTAAACACAAATGTGTTGCAATCTTTGTATTTTAAGTTTCTAAAATTTTATGCACACATTCTTTTTGTAATCTAGAACAAGATTATAATTGTTAGATATGCCCAAATCTTTATTTATACTTTTTTGATCTTTGCAAAAGAAATGGGAGTTTTGAAGGAAAAAAGTCCTTAAGACTTAAGTGTGTAATGCTATTGTGTATTTTAGTGTTTACTATTGGATTGTGGTAAATTAGCAATGCAAAGCCTGGTATCTTTCACAACATGGATTCAAGTTCTAATTTCGGTATACTTGTATTCACCCTAGATATGTGCTTGGAATATCATCCATGACCTAATTAATTTTGAAATTTTTTAACAAACCATAATTGCATAATAAACCTTGTTTCTTACAAAACTTTGAAGTATTTGTTAGAAGAAAAGGTATTTAGAGCTTATGATTAGAGAATATCTAAATGGTGAAATTTCAAAATTTATCTTTACATTTTTGTAAAATTAGTTTAAAGCATCTGTTTTTAACATTCACAAAAAAATCAAAGTACATAATATGCATCATTTTGGGTTTATGGCTAAGAGTTGCAAAGGTGAGATGTAAAACCCAATGAAACTCAATTATATTGTAGAAGAAGATATTTAAATTTAATTAGATTGTATGCAATCCATCCTTCTTGTAAGCAAAAGAAGAATTCAAGTGCAATTAGAGAGAAAAGTGAATGAAAGAGCAAATCAAGATTGACATTTGATGAGTCTAAGAATAACTCTAATGAGGTGAAATTTTAATAATAATAAGATCGCATTAAAAAAATTTGTGCTACATTATAAAAGAAAGTTAGATCTCATAGAAGAATGAGAAGTAGATATGTACAAGGAAAATGATTAGGTTCTCTAGAGATAGACAAATTACAAAGACAATAGTTTTGAACTACAAATCATTGTAAATTAACCTCTAAAAAGGTCTTATGTTTTTTTAACAATTACAATTTCTTACAATCTAAGGAATATTTTAGGTTTTCAGAATTGTAAAAATGTATTAGTAATGCAACTTAGAGTAAAAATTAATGATGATTCTTAAGCAAAAGTTTTAAACTATAACCCATGAAAAATAGAATTTTCTTTTCAAGCTTAAAATACTTGGTTCTACTCCTATTGATATCTTAAAATGTTTTGTTTTTCTTATTTATTCGAGTCTTTATCTTCAATCATATTTTAAAGTGGAAAAATTATTTTACAAGGTCAAAGCTACTAATAGCCCTTGAACTATAGGACATGTACTTGGCTAATGGCATTTCATTCCAAATAATTAGGGAAAGTTGGAGAAAATGGTTTGCCATGTTTTTTGAAAATAAAAATAAAAATTTTCCATGTTTAAAAATTTTTGGCACTTTATATGTGGCCACTTTGTCCATCTATACCTAACATATCTTCACAAGCCACTAATTGTTTGATTTGCAAAGAAAAAAGATGTACTTTATAGAAAATAGGGAAGAGCTTGATTACTCTTAGTCAAGTCAAAATAATGCAATTATAATTGTTTTTACAACTAAACTTCAAATCTCTATAACTTTCTATTAAAGACTCCAAATCATAAATGGATTTTAGGAGGTGAAACTTAACTGAATTTTCCATATTTTCGTAGTCGACACCATTCTCTTATTTTATTTACAATGCTTCAATGAGGTTTGAAGTTTTGACGTGAATACAAATATTTCATTTTTTCATTGAGCTCCTAACTTGCTTAAAAATCCCAAAACCATTTAAGAAAATTTGGGGCCTCAAGAAGGCCACTAGATTTGGAACAATAGTGTAAATTAAAAAATTAAATTTATTTGCACTTTCTGTATTAGTGGTTTAAAGTTTGGTGGCCTCTTGAGGCTCCAAATTTCCTCTAATGCTTTGAAGATTGATGAAGAATAATGAACTTCACTACAAAGAGGACCTCTTCACCCCTCTAGCTTACAATACATGAATGAAGTTAGCCCTTAATATCACCAAACATAAATATTTTTTATATTTGATGGTGCATGTGATACTTTAATAAAAATTAAACTATTAATTTTTTGACATCAAGTGACTTGAATTTCACCATTTGGACCATTTTATTTTAAATTTCGGAATTTCCACTATTTCATTTATTTTGTTTTCCAACTCCTCCTACAATAATGTCCAAAAAAAAATTCAATTCTTGTTTTTTTTATTAAATTAATATAGATGACTCTATTAGCAAGGTACAATAGTTGTAAAGAAAAAATTTGTTAATCCCTAAAAGGACTAAAGAATCCACTTTGAGATTTGGATGTACTCAGTTAGACTTTGTTGACTTTATAATTCAGAAATTTTGCATGAAATTCTTCAAGATGGATGCTAATTATCCTATCTACACATGAAGCTTTGTTATGCATCATTCCATAAATATTGCAAAATTTATGAGTTTTTAAAAATTAAATGTCAAATCAAGGAGTTGAAATTATATTTTTAAAGTAATAATAATAATTTTGGATTTTATATATTGATACCTATTCAAAAACAATTGAAGTGAAAGTTATGAGGAGTTTTTATCTTGTGGGCAATGAAGGTAGAAAAAATATATAAAGTCATTTTATGAAATATGAACTCAATTTTCAAAATTTTCAAATTAAAAAAAAGATACTAATTGTTTACTAGAACATTATCATCATAGGGATTAACAATTCTTAATTCCATGTAAAAGTTACTAGTATTCTAGGATTTTCTTTCATTTAGTATTGTCTACCTTCCACTATTAATTTTCTTAAAGATGAATATGGGGTTTTTTGGTAAATTTCTATCTATCTCTCTCTCTCTATCTATCTATCTATCTATCTCTCTCTCTATATATGCATTCTCAAACCATTTTCCAACATATTAATTGAAACATACAAGTTATAGGACATATTTGTCTTTTTTCTAAAAATCTTGAAAGACAAAATTTCACCTTTTGGAAGGGCCAGACAAGCCTACATCATGAAGTTTAGGCACATTGAACTTGCAATTAGTGGAAATATTCACTCCAAAATTTTGTAAGGATGTACTTTAACAAGTTTATTAAAGGATCCTATGGTTGGATTTGTTAAAAAATAAATATAGATGAAGATTTTTGCCATTGTTTAGGATACAAGTATTTTGAAGCAATTTTGGCCCTCAAAGCATGTAAAGAACTTTAAGGGTTAATCTATATTGTACAAGTGTAAGAGAAATAACATGTGAATCTTCAAACATTTAAATAGTTGAAAAAAATCACAACTATGAATGCTTGGGGACATGTTTGTGTTTATTTTTTGTCCAAAATTTGAGCATCTAATCCCTAGTGATCCTTAGGGAGTATACCTTCAAAACAAACAAGAACTATCGAAAACTGAAGCAATTTTTTTGCTCAGTTTTTTCTTGAGATCAAATAAAATGTAAGCATAAGATCTTGAAGTTCACATTGACAGTGAGCCCCTCAAAAAATTCAGATTATTTGACTATACAGTTTAGTAGATATTGAAGTTTGAAGTGTTATTTGGGTTCATGGAAAAAAATGCAGTACACTTTGAAGGAGCATATCTTATGGTGGAAGCACCCAAAAATGTCAATATAAGTAATTTAGCATAGTTGGAGGCACCTTTTGCTTGAAAAAACATTTTGTAGTATTAGCAATTGGAAATTATGAATTTAAAAAAAAATTAGAATTTTCGAGTATGTCATGTAATTTCTAAGATGCTCCCTAGACTTTCAAAGTGGTAGCTCTCCAAACCACTGAAACCATCATATAGGTGGATCTAAAATCAAAATTTGACAAAAGCGACAATCAACTAATCAATTGTAAGTAAGAAGACGTTTTAATGACTTTGTAGATGGACACTGTAAGGGAACTCTATTGTGCATAAATGTGAATAGAGATGCTTTGGGGTGTTTCTACCTTTACGAGAATATTTGGAAATGCAGATAATCTTTTTGTTCACAGTGAAAGACAAGAGAGTTAAAAAGTTCACCTAAAATTTCACAACCTTTTGAACACTTTTTTAATTCATGGCAGAGCTTGCAAAGCATAGTGATAAAATAAGAGTAGGGTTTGTAAGAAAAATAAGAATGGGACACTTCTCTTCTCCTTTTACTTGTCAGATTTGTACTTTTCAAGGTGGATCTAACCTTTATGAGGTGGGCAACAATTGCATTGGTTGGCTTTCTTTTTAGTCTAGGCCCAAACTTTTCAGTCTATACCCACTAGATTTATGGCCAAGGTGAATTTTCCCCCTCATTGCCCCATAGACTATCCCTAGGGAAAACACTGGAATTTTATTATTCACAATACACGATACAATTTGAAAATTTTGAATTCATATTTGCCATTGGAGACTCCAAATCAAGTAGGAGAGAGGAAGAAATACAAAAAAATGCACCACGAAATAGGTCAAGAAATTTTTTCACAATTACCCCTAGATGATGGGGCAAAGAGGATCGGGGTGACTGACCCCCTCACTCGTCCCACCCTAGTCATTCTAGGGGTGCAAGTAAAATAAAAGACCCCCTATTTTGTGCTTGAAAACTTTATCTTGTTCATCAGTCCTAGCTAGTTTGGGGCCTCTGATTGCAAATATGAATTTAAAATTTGCAAATTTTTTCATGTGTGTCAAGTAAAAAAATTTAGCGTTTTCCCTCAGGGATGAGCGAGGGGGTCAGTTCACCCCGGCCCAATGAGGAGGGGGGGGATCCTCCCTGGCCCTAGATTTCCCGACAGTATTCGGATGAAAGTTACAGATGAATGATATTACATGGGTTTTATGGATGAACATGCAGTGATGCCTGATTCTGTCCATTGCATGTGCGTGATTCTACCATAAATCCCTTACTTGCATGCATGCACTCCTGGGTACGTGTCACTCCTTCAATGGCCCCCACCGACATTTTCAAGTAAAGCCTGCCTGGACTGGGGGGGGGGTCAGTGCTCGGTCAATAAGCTTAAGGGGGACAGTACCGGACAGTACCGGTACGGTATCCGTCCCTTTGGGGGATCACCGGTAAATCCTAAGGAGTATAACGAGCCCGACACCTTTTGCCAAAACCATCATCAGCCGAGCTACAAGAAAAGGCACTGAAAAATCAATTGGGTACATGACTACAGCACACAATTGTGCTGCAGTGCGGCATGTTCTCCTCATGTAGACAAGCCTATTTATAAAGTACCATGCACACGAGCAATCTGAATTGATTTGATCTTGGGGCCAACTCCAATTCCTGAAGGGGCATATGTTTAACCCTTGAAGGATGGATTGGTGACCGTGGAAATCATGGCTTTTGGAACTATGTGATATCATCTACTTTTAAAAAATTAAAAATATACATTGGAGGTCAAAGTATTGTAGAAGATCTTCCCTTTCTATACAAAATTCAAAGGATGAATAGTTGTAGATTTGTCCTAAATAGAGAGATTCCTTGTCATCCATCGGCCACAAAATGGTTGTGTCAACGTTTATGGGTTAACCCTTAAATGCCGGATTGGTGCCCGTCGAAATCAAGCATTTTGGAACAAGGTGACATCATCCACTTTAAAAAAATCAAAAATACTCATTGGGAGTCAAACTACTGTAGAAGATCTCCCCTTTCCACCCTTGATTCCGAGGATGGATAGTTGCAACTTTGTCCTACATAGAAGAGAATTCATTGATGTTCAGCGGACAAAAAACATCCGCCGTGTCGTTTAGGGGTTAACCCTTAATCCCTCAATGCCCAAGGGGACCAAAAGTGTCCTTAAGTGAAATTCAAAGTACTGTAACTTTTTCATCCGATGTCTGAATTCAATAAAACTTGTTGGAAAATTTGCGCTCTATCTTCTAGTTTGTGTGGTAAAATTTTCAGATCAATCCAAGATGTACTGAATTTTTGGAAGCCAATCGAAGTTCACAAGTTCAATTTGAGTTCACCAAATTGCATTTGATGGCTGTAACTTCGGGGGCTTGTATCTCCTTCATCCAAAGTTCGTTTTCAATAAAATTTGTTGGGTTATATTCCACTTGAAGTCTAGTTGTTGTGGTAAAATTTTCATGTCAATCTAGATTGTTTTGAATGTTTGGGAGAAATTCGAAGTTCAAAATCCTAACATTTTTGGATTACAGTGAACTTTGGCAGCTTGTTACTTCTTCATACAATGTTCATTTTGAATAAATTTTTTGAAAAAGTTGTGCATACTAGTCTAATTTGTATGTATAAAATTTCATATCAATCTAAAAAGTTCTAAGTGACTGAGAAGCATTTTAGTAGGAGGTTCAATTTTTGATGTATTTTTTGCAAATTTTCTTGCTATTTTTTTGACATTTCAAAGACATTTTGCAGATACAATGAGTTAATTGAATGATATTTTTTTTCATCAATGTGTTTTTATGATGATTTTGAATCACTTTATAGTTTAAAGTTTCCTCATTTGAGTAGATTTAGAAATTGAATTTCGCCTCCAAATGTATTTTTAGGAAAATTTCAGCATCCTTTTTCAACACTAAAATGTTATAATCTTGCAATCTATGTGGTCAAATGACACCAAATTTGGTGCATGCAATCTACAACAAGTGCACTACAAGATTGTACAGTTGAGATCTCTATAACTCAACAAAAATTATATCTATAACACTTCAAAAGAAATGTTGTTTTTGAACATGTTCAGGCCTTGGGCGGTGAGGGGTTAAACGCTAGACTGGTGACCGTGGAAATCATGCTTTTTCAAACCATGTGACATCATCCACTTTAAAAAAACAAAAATACTCATTGGGAGTCAAACTACTGTAGAATATAACCTTTCCACCCCCTAATTCACTAATTCCGAGGATGAATAGTTGCAATTTTGTCCCATAGAGGATAATTCCTTGTCATTCATTGGACAGAAAACATCTACAACATCCTTTATGGGTTAAGATATTATTCAAAGGTGTGCACTTGTTTCGCAAATCAAACTCAAGTGAGATTATAGTTTTCCAATTAAAATTCTATTTTTTCTAAGAATTTTTGGAGTAGTCACTCTGCCTTGAAATTACAAAACCATTCATAGAGTGGAGTCATGAACATCTTGTAAAAATACCCGTAATTGTTCTCCCATGTATCCAATTGGTACTTAAGTGTTCTCCATTGAAAGGATGGACACGTTACCCTTTAGTGGCATTGATGCAATGATTTTGTTAGAGAAAGGACAAATATGAATGTTTTTTTGGATAGAATTGAGGCCAAAAGTTGAATGATGGAATTAAACAACAATTGGAAATGGGTTAGTCTACCTTATATAAACCTATAGTAAACTTGCCAATCACTGCACAAACAAAATTCAAATCCTTTTCCACATAAATATACAAACTTGCATGTTTTGAAATTTGGTGTGATTATTAAATGTCATGTTAAGATTCTCATGTGAAAAACAAAATGAAAAATTATTTCTTTGAACATTTTTTCATACAAATGTCAGCTTGTGAAGTGTGGCTTTGTGGGGTTTTATAGGGCCCCCAAAAGGATTTTTGTCAAATGCTAATATCTTGCAATCTACATGGTGGAAATTTTTGAAATTTTTTCCACCTCTTCTCAAACCAACTTAGTACAAGATCCTATGGTTTTTTGTGTCTGAAAAATTAAAAAATAAATAAAATTGATACTTGTACTAGAAATGACAATTTTAGAGTGTTTTTGGTGAAAACATAGTCAAAGAACTTTAGGGATTAAAATATACATTCAAAATTTTATATTATTCTTATGTAGTAATAGATATTGATAATTAGAAATATAAATATGAGATTTTAAGTCATTTCTTTGTAGAAATCATAGTAATCACAAAAATGCTTTAAATTGTATGAAGGTTGTTTGCAAGAAACATTAGTACTTAATTATGTCACATAAAGAATGAAGGAGCTATCTTCCCCTATAACTTTTGAAATATGAATCCAATGAACTTGAATTCTTTTATTAGAGATGATTGTCTTGATTGTGATTGAATACGTTATTTTTTAGAACTTTTTAAAAATCCTTTTATATTTAAAAGTCTATTTTGTTCATTTATCACACTTTTAGGTTTAGGAATTTTGAGTACTATTGAGTACCCAAATTTATTGCTTTAGAATTGAAATTTTGTGGTTTGTTCCCTTAGTAGGTGGACATCTTCCCATCAAGGAGCATCTAAAAATACATTATTTAAAGCCTCTATGTTTGTGCAAATAGGGCTCCTTGTTGTGTGCACTTTTTAACATTGAAGATGGTTTCAATCTCAATCTTATGCTAAAATCTCTTCACCATAAAATACTTACAAATGGCCAATTTTTAGTTTACTTGTAAATTCCTTTCCTATTTCTTACAAAGTAAAACATTGAAGTACCTATTTTCTTGCAATTCTACAATTCTCTAGTTCTCCTACTTAGAGAAATTTTCTATATTTTTCTTTTCTAGTGTACCTTTTTCTTATAGGTATATACACTAGCCATATTTTTCATATTTAAAATAATATTTTTTTAATTTTGTAGTACTTCCCCCTAATAGTATAAAATTGCCAAAACGGAATAGAATCAGCCATTCATTCTTGCATCAATCTTGAAATTTTGACAAAAATGATAATCTTAGTAATAAACATTATGGTGTAATTGATGTATTCTTTAAGCTCACACCAAGATAAATTCGATTGAAAAACTTCAAAAGTAGTAAAGATTAAGCTTTCAAGATGCTACCTCAAAGTGCTACAAAAAATTATAATTTTTTAACAATTTTCCATTAAATAAGATGGAATAAAAAGTATATTATTAAAGCTACATTTTATTTGATAAGCTTAAAACATTTAATACCAAGAACCATGTGAAAATTGATGTTTGACTTTCAAAATTCCCCTTGAGCTTGCAAGTCTTTTAAAGATTAACTTGGAAAGCTTCATTTAACTAATTTACGTTTGGAATCAAAGACCCAAAACTCGAATTTCATTAGAAAATATTCAAAATAGTGTGTATGCAAGATAAAGTGACCTCGAAAATTACTCTACTAGAGTGGAATTATTTAAAATTGTTCAAATGTTGTTAATTAATACCATAATGTCTTTAAAATGATTTTCACAATAAAAATACATATTTTCATTTTAATCATGATATCTTCAAATTGTTCAACAAAAATATGGACTACAAATATGCCTAAATTTCATTTTGGAGGATAATTCCATTTAACCAAAATATTTTGAACCTAATTTATTTTTGATATTCTATTTTTTATAATGAAATCTGGGATACCATCCCCCCCCCCCTCTCCAAAAAAATATATCTTTGTCTGTTTTATTGATAGTAGTTAGAGTTTTGTACATACTTTTGGATTGTTTATACACTATTTTTTATTTCTTAAAGGTGCCTACAATCCTAAAAAAATGAACAAAATTTTTTATGGTGTTTTGAAGAAAATAAATACTTGACTTTGTCAAATAGCATGTCATTTAATAGAATTTTTAAAAATTAAAAATTAAAAAATTTAGTTTGTAATTTAGAATCCAACATGATTGAACCTTCTATTGTGTGATGAATATGACACTTCATTGGGCATTTCATCTTACTTTCTCCAAGCAACTATTCAAATTTGTTTAATTCAATTAGTGTAGCTATACTATTGTAATAACATCCAAATAACACTAATTCCCACTAATTTTGGAACTAAACAAATTTGTAAGGCACACTAATATAGAAGTTCACAATACTTTGGATACAATCAATGTAATTCCTACACTATTTCTACACTATTTCCAATATTAAGAAAATTTCTCATCCACTCTTGTCTACATACACCCATATTTTATCAAAAATTTAACCATCTTCTATTTCAATTTTGCTCAAATGTTTCCTCTAATGAGACACACTCATCCAAGTTCATCCAATTAGTATGAAACATGAACTCAAATTGTTCCTCACTCTTGCTCTACTTAAACTAACTTAAGAAAATTGATGGATGCATAACTAGAAGCCCTCCCCTAACTCATCTCCTTGAAATCGTAAACAAATTTGTCATAACTGCTACACAAAAAGCAAGACACCTAATTCGAATTCGGTGAACTTTACTACGCGGCTTTGGAGATAGAGAAGTCCTCCCCCAACTTGGTGAAGGTTCCTCAATGCTACCTTGACTCCCCCTAATATGACTTGAACTTCACTCAATGATGTCGAAACAGCCCACGAAGTCGTGCCTAAAACATCCTGGATGAATATCATCTATTTCTCTCTGTAATAAAACTGAAGGGATGTTGCCGGAACATTCATCAGTCACGTTTTGGCTCCTCCGGCGTTTCACAGGGTTTCTGGGTAACATTCGAACCTAGCTACGGGCGTAGAGCACAAGCGGTGTCTGCTGCAGCGGAGGAAAGTCTTGGGTTGAAATATTGGCGGTTTTTAGACTTGAAATGTCTGCTTGAGACATTTGCAATTACACGCATCCTTCAGTTAGTCGGTTTGACAATCCTTCCCAATTCCTGAGCCTCTCACTTAATTAATTACGAAACAATTGAAATCAGAGGACGACGGATGAGCCGATGGCAGCAGATGGAGCTCAATATTTTGAATGGGAATTTGATGCAACTTTGAACCTTGTGGGCCACTCAATATTCTAATCCACCAACTGCCGCGTAGGACATTTGCTTGAGTCTCTCTTTAGTTGGGAATTATCAATTTTACAACAAATTTCAATTGCTGCGGCAGTGCGACACGTGTTTGTTTGTTGTACTATATTGAGAGCTGGAATATTCAGTTCAGAGGTAACAAATGCGACGTTAGAAGAAAGCAAAGGCTGTGATGATTGGTTCAATTCCAAGTTCCTTGGAGGAAATCTTGTTATTACTTTGTTTGAATCCGAGAAAACTCACGATTATTATCCAGTGCGAGTTTGCAAAATTTTGAATTTTGACTGATTTGAAGGACTTCACTGAGAATATTCGATTCAGTGAGAAGACAACCCTCAGAATGCAACCAATTTTTATGAGCGTTCAGAATCTCTACTGTAAGGTAGTTGACGTATAAAACTTCAAAGTACGAAACAAGACATCCACGTGAAGGTGATGATAAAAACAGGCCATATCTATACTGTCTTGTTAAAGAAATTCTGTACACGGCATGCCATTGGAAAACCCAATGCCTGTCTTCATGAAACTATGGTACAAGAGGCCTCCTATTGCACTATTACCCTGTGTACAGTAAGCTACTAATCCATAAAATCTGACAGGAACAATCTTCTCTATACATATAGTGACGTTGAAAACTGGCCGTAAGAAGTGAAGAAATATGAACAAGATGTGAATCACATCAAATAGGGATTGTCAGAGCGTCCAATTTGTAATGTGAGAAAAGGAGAAGAAGGAGAAGATGAAGAAGAACTTTAGTCCTAGGACCACCATGAAATTAAAGAGGCGTACTCTAGTGGGATTGCTACACTAACTCACAGATAGCTAGTTTCAAGATCCCACGCTCACATTACTTCCGAATTTTTCCCCACGCGATTCTCAGTTCTAGCTAGAATCTCATCCCAAGCAAAATTAATACCACCCTTGAGTTGATAACTCTACTTGTAAGTGTTTGAAAATAATCCCCGGAATCAAAACTTGAGGATGTATTCAGTTTGGGTGTCCCACCCACGGCCGGCTAGGTTGCATGCATTGCTCCGAATTAAATTAGCGCATGTAATCCGACCCCGAGTGATCCTGATGAAACCAATCTTCAAAATCGTCTTGCAAGAGTGACCCACCCCCGGAGGTCCCGGAGCTATCAAAGGGGCCCGTTGTTGTGGCGGAATTCATTAAAAGGCTTTGCAACTGCGGCTGTGGCTGCGGTACTGCATCCCACCACGTCTGAACCGACCCCGACGGCGCCGACACCAATTGCGACATCGTGCTCGCAAATGCGGATTCCGAAGAAACTCCGATTCCGGGTTCGACTCCTTCTGCCGCCTCGCTCTTCATGAAATTCGGATCCATGTGCGGTTGCGGGTTCCAAAACGCAGGATACAGCGGCGGAGGCGCTTCAGTGATGTGCAGAAGGGAGTTTAGCAGCTGCGGACGCGGCGAGGGCGGCACCCGGGGGGCCGGTTGCGCTGGGGGCCGGAAGAACGGCCGCTGCGGCTGCGGGCGGACGGGCGCAGACACCAGCGTCGGGGTGGGAATGCCTGTCAACCGGTGCACCGTCTCCCGGAAGTCGCTGCATGTCGCCTCCACCACCGTCGTCGGGACGCGACGCGACGCGCGCGAGCGGCGCTTCATCCCGGTTCTGGATCCCGACCCGCGGAGAGTTTGCCGCAAGGGGTCGCTTCGGCCTGCTGCTGCTGCTGGTTCTGTGGGTGCCGCGTTCGCGAGACACGTCCGAAGGGTCTCCACGAGCGTTGCCGGCCTGTCAAGCTCTGCTGCTACTGCTGGCGCCTCGTGGCTACTTTGGGAGCTTCCGGATTGCAATGCCGACGTCTGTGTACTGCTAGTTGGTGGTGCTCGAGAAGATGACTCCCACGGCCAATTCTCGGCCATGAGCTGCCTTTGGTTCCAAAGGCGTGGAAGGGCGGCCTGGTTTCTCCACACTGTGCACCGTCTCGGCTTGAAGCATTCTCAACTTAATGCTGTCGACTTCGCTTTTCACCCCTTTCAAAGTACAGACAATACTAGCAATTGTGAGCTCCTAGAATAGATAGAAAGAGGGTATCCAATTATCCTAGGAATGACGGTATGAATTGCCGAATTAATGCAGATGATTGAATCTTTCTGGGGACGAAGTTAAGAGTAAAAACAGAATCAATAGTTGAGCAATAACTACCTGCTGCTAGCTCGATCGCCCACGACGCAGAAGAGTACTAATGACGTTCAATGTGACTACCGATTTCTAGGTCTCTCGAATGATGGTTAATCTCTTGATTGTCCCAGCCAGTGATAAATCCTTGGCTCCCACCAGCTCAATTCCCTCCCTCTATCAAGCACCCAATCTCTGCAATTCCTTCTGACTTTGAAGTCAACTAAGGCTTCAATGTGGTTCATCTATATATGTATATATCCTCACCTATCCGGCTACTTGTTTCAAAGAATCAGCAGCAGTGACCACTTAAGTAGCTGTTTTGAGTCGACATTCAAGAGTACAAGAATGGAATTTTCTGACCAGAAGCTCCAGGTATATAAGCAGGGGGCAAAGAATCGCTACTACGATCACTAGTTTCCGGTCAAATGCAAACGCTCGATCTAGCGTACTGACTGGAAAAATACACAGGAGAAGTTGAATTAACTTCCAAGTTCTTCAACAGAAGACACGAGAATTTCTCGATTTAGTAGTCAACAACACTAGAGTTGACACCGTGTTGACGTGTATGAAGTCCTACCGACTTCCGACAACCTTGGAGCTTACGTCTCTCATCACTACTTGCACATTCCGGAGCCCAAACAGTCCATGCTGCCGCAATCCGATGGCAAATGCCATGGCGTATCAGCCGTTGGGTCCTTGGTCGTCGTCGCTGGGACCTTCGATTCCGCGTGGACCGGGTGACGGACGACGAACGAACGACGACTGAGGGTCGACGAGCAGGGAGTGACGTTCTCTCCTGTGACGGACGCGTGCTTTCTCGTTCTCTCGTCGGACGATGGCGTGCTTTCTCGTTGTCGTCCGCGTTGTTCGCTGTTGCCAAGTCACTTTATCTTCGGGTGGTGTGTACTGCCAACTTGGATTTTTTGACGGTTACTCTGATGTGGCCGAGCATCAGAAGAGTACCTTAGGGGCTTTTACCCACGTTTTTATGAAGAGTGTTTCGGAGGTGACCTTTTTTTTAAAATAAATATATCGATTTTGTGGCATGGATGACTTGGCACATGTGATTTAATCCAAGTGCTTAAATGGTCAAATGTGGTTGCTTTCAAATATGCCAATATCTGAAAGTGTCATATTAGCCAAATAGTTTAGAAAATCCACTTCATTCAATTGATAATTTCTTTAAAAAATTTAGATTTTTTTTGTAATACAAAAATGGAAAGAAAAAAAAATCCCCTTTGTTATTCAAGTTATTTTTTCTTTCTTCCTCTGTTATGTTATAGAAGATATTGAATAGGAATTATTCTATTATTTAGTAGGTGTTTGTAATCTATGGTATGTAAGTTTTTTTGGTCAAAATGCTCTATTAAGTGGTAATTTGATCAATTTTAAAATGCCAATGGTAATGAATCTCAATTTAAAGACAATTTTAGGGAGAGCGGGATCCAACAACCTAGGCTATATACCCCATCTTACAAATGATACAATCTCCAAGCACCTAAAATTAAGAAATTTACACCAAAAGAGTTGTTTGTCATAGTGCATTAATTGTGGATACTACATTTAGAGATTTCCTTGAAAAATGTTGAGAAAGTTTCAAAATTTTAATATAAGTGGCTTCATAATTGCATGGATTATAATTCTTTGTGTTTGTGCTATATTAGGGATCTTTTGACTTTTTATATTTGACTTATATTCAAAACCTTAGGTTATTTGTATAGGTTTAGAAAAACATATTTGATGACTTTTTTGTTTATTTAAATGTCCATTTTTAAATATTCTAAAGGTGGATTTGTCTTGACTATTTTGATGAAGGTCATGAATTATATTTGGCAAGAAAGGGTGATTATGCTAGTGCACTTTTTAAACTAATATCAAGATTTTGATGCAAAGGTAATGCAAATCAAGAATTTCAATGCTCTTCAAGTGCATGATGGGAGATTGTGTATTGTAATGTACATTGACTTTAGTATAAATTTTTTTAGTGCAAACTTACTATTTTGAATTAGAGAATTTTGAAGAAGATATATATTATTGTAATATATGAAATTTAGTCAAATTTTCTTTCATGTTTACTACAAAGTTTTTTTGCCAATCTTCCTTTTCTTGCCTTCCAATTAAAAACTTTGCAGCTACAAAGTAACAATACCATTGGCCACATGGTCTCTATCGATCAACAAAATGATCCTCAAAACAAGTTGCACAATTGTAAATCTCATATTGGTCATTTCCCTAGTTAAAATAGAGCATGATTTTTAGTATTATGAAGGTGAAAATTTGGTGTTAGATACCATATTGGTCTCACTAAAAAAACATTTTGTGGAATTTGGTGCAATATTATAGTATTTTGACCTACACTAATGTCTTTCTTTTGCAAATTATGTGAATTTTGTAAATTAACACCACATGCATTAGAATACAAATTAGTCTAGAGTAGTGCTAAATTATAGTTGCATTAACTTTGAAAATGAAATTTTATGTTTGTGATGGATCAAACTTTAATAGCTTTCTACATTAAAACACACATCTCAATATTCTGATATTGCCTTCGTGTAGTACAACAAACACAAACATATATCATTTATCCTCATTTTTTTAATAATTAAAAACTCCCATTAAAATGATTCTTATTTGGTTTTCTTAAAAGTAATTTGCTTGAGTTCACATTGAAAGAAAAATTCATTAGAAAAAGATCAAAAGTGATGGATTTTAAACTTTCAAGATGCTACCTTCAAAATGTTAGAAAAATACAATTTGAATAGTTTTGAAAAAATATATAATGCAATAAAAAGAAGAATATTGGAACATAGTCGAGTAGAGAGGCCTTGCCTTAGGAAAACGCGGGCTTCTAATTGCAACTAGATGTGGCCCAGATAATGGAAGATTTCATAGTCATATAAAATCACAAACATAATAATAAATCCTCAGATGATGTCATATGAACCAAAATACTATCATATCTTCATATACCCCTCAAAAAATGTCATGGAGTTTCAATATACATCATATGTGGTAAAAAATAGTAGAAAAAAACACCCATATCCTCCATAAACTCCCCTCGAAGAAGTGTTTGATAGATGAATGAGTGTCACGTCCGCTCTACAACTCCAAACTAAGAGTGTGATATGTCCCTGAAAAGATAACAAAAAGTTCTACAACCTCTTCAAAATTCACTCAAAACTAAAATATTTTCTGACTTTTATGATCAGTCAAAGTTCACCCTTCCAAACTCAAAGGCAACTCATCTATACTTCACTCCCAAGCTCATAAATTTCACATACTAACTCCAAATCAAGAAAATAAACTCATTTTGGAAAAATAACATAATTATCTATATACTCTCTTAGTTTCACTCAAATCTAAAATATTGTCCACCTTTTATAGACTACCAAAGTTCACTCTCTTGAAAACTGAAAGTAGCTCTTCACCTCTTCACTCTTAAGCCCATAACTTTTACATAATAATTCCAAACCAAGAAAATAAACCCATTTTGGATAGATAAAAAAGTGTCTACACCTCTCTGAGTTTCACTCAAATTTAAGGTATTGTCCACCTTTCATAGACTATCAAAGTTCACTCTCTTGATACTCGAAAGTAGTTCTTAATCTTTTCACTCTCAAGCCTACAACTTTCACATACTAAGTCCAAATCAAGAAAATAAAATCATTTTGAAAAGCTAATATAATTATCTACAAGCTCTCTAAGTTTCACTCAAAACTAAGGTACTGTCCACCTTTTATAGTCCACCAAAGCTCACTCTCTTGAAAGTTTGAGGCAGCTCCACAACACTTCACTTCCAAATTCATAACTTACACATACTAACTCCAATCTTAGTGAGTGATAGCTTTTTGAAAACACAAAAACAAGATACACAAGCTCTCAAAATTTTATTCCAAAAATATCCATGTACAAAGTTTCATCTCCTCTCAAAGTGACGGCTTCCCCTAAGCAAATAAGGAGGAGGAAAAAGAAGACCCTCCACCTCAACTTCCATACCATCCATTCAAGCTAGTGGATTTTGGCCACTAAGATGTCACATGGTCCATAATACACTTATGGCCACCTCCTATCCTCGATAAGTCTATCTACATCATCTATGGGAACTTCTAATCCATTAAAAACAACCAAAGAAAGGTAAAACAAGCTTTATCTTTTCTTTTTTTACAATTTCAAACAAACTAACTAAAATATTTAAACATCTTCGAGTATAGAAATAAAAAAACTCAATATTTGTCAAATAGAGGGAAAAAAAAAAGTTCAAGTGGAGTATGATTCCATTTGTTTCTTCAGACTCTAGAAAAAAAAAACTTCAATTTAACAAACAATTATGTATTTTCTTATAGTGAACACATTTACAATGCGACAATGTAAAACATTTTCTTAGTTAAGCTTAATCCCCCAAGTCCCAGAGTCCCTATAGAGGATTCTTTAGAATTTGGGTAGGCTTGTGTGACTCTCAATTTTGACATGATTTTTTGAAACTTTTTTTGAAGATGAATATTCAGATTATCTTCCTGGAATATAATTTTTTTTCAATTGGTGCCTAGGAGCAAAAGTTATGCCATTTTCAGTCCAAAATGAAGGTCAAGGGGCAACCTCCAAAAAATCATAGAAAATGGAATTCTTATATTGAATTTTTTTTTCACAAAGATTATTTCTTTGTCTACTTTTGAAGCTTTGTATCGTTTTATTTGGACTAGTAATGAGGGGTGATTCCAAAAAGCACTTGTCCTATTTTTATCCCCTTGTCCTCAGATTGGTGGTTTTTTGTTTACAACTTTTCTATTGTTTGTCTGTTTTGTGTGAAATTTGGATTCTATGGTTAGATATGCAAAACAATAGTTTCAAAAAAAATTGCTCTTTGCACTAGAAATGGCAGTTTTGAGTGTTCTTTAATGGAAAAAAAAGCCTTAGGCTTAGAGGGGTTAAAACCATTTTCTATTAAGAACTATCTGCAAAATCAAGGTTTGACTTTCAAATGCTCCTTGTTGAACTTGCAATGTTAATCCTTTACGGGTTAGCATTTCACTGTAGGCAATTTGGTTCCAAAACTATCCTTTTAACCCCCAAAGGACCAACATGTGTTTTTTGGCTACACATTAATTTTCGGTAGGTATGTGTGGTTGGAGATTTCCATATTTTTGGCCCAAATTTTAAGAGAAGGTGGGCACAAGGAATATCTTTCATATGCACTAAATTTCATGACATTTGGAAATATGAGGCAAATGTTATGTCCTAATATGTTACTTTTTTTCGTAAATGGGCAATCCAAGTAGATTAAAAAATTCACTTTTTTCACAATCAAAAATTTGAAATTGGTTTTCTGGAGTTATATATAAAGCTTTGAATCATTCCATTTTTGTCAAGGAGTCAAAAGTTATGAGGATTTTTCATTTGTGGGCAATTATGGATTTTGTACTCTAAAATAAACTGTAAAGTCCTTTATCTTACTCAATTTTCAGTATTTTTGGAAATAAAATAAAATCATAGGATGTAGACTATTTATTATAACATTTCAACCATTAGGATTTGCATTTTTTAATTCCATAATTAAATTCTTAACAATTTAGTATTTTGAATCATTCTCTACTACTATCTACTTACTATTTTTTTCCTATATGTTGTACAATTCCAAATGATCTAAAATTTTTCTAGCATGTGGCCAACTTGTTTGGGAAAAGAATCCAAAGAAGCACCACCACTTTGGACATTTTTTCATTGAAAAGTGAGCTTGTGAAGTGTAGTTGCCCTGTTTTTTGCAAGGCCAAAAAAATGATTTTAGCAAATTTAAATGCTTGTATCTTGCAATCCATGCAGTGGAAATTTCTGAATTTTTTTACCACATGCTCTCAAGTCAGCATACTACAAGATCCTACAGTTAGATGTGTCAAAAAAAGGGTTTTTTTCAAAAATTTGGTGCTTATTCTAAAAATGGTAGTTTTGGAGCATTTTTGATGAAAACATAGTCATGGAACTTTAGGGGTTAATTAAGCCTAGCCACCTCATCAAAGATAGTAATAGTTACATCAAGGAAGATGTCACTCATTCCTGGATAGGGGACACATTTTGAACACAATTGGTTTATGGACCTCCTACCTTGACGTATAGGACTTGTGTTTTGTTGAAGCTCCATTGCGCAAGATAGGGTGACCTATTTTCATGAATGAGGGGAATATGATGTCAACCAAGGCCTTCATTATTGCACGACAAATAACACATTGACACCTAACAAAGTTTCTAAGACCAATTTCTAATTTTATACTTCTCAGAAATAGGTTTGACTACTAGTTTGACTGTAGATCGAGAACAAGTCAATTTGTAAATAAACTTACACTTCCTTAACCCTTGAGTGCCCATTGTGAATTCCAAAAACAATCTACAAATAGCCACTCAAGTTGATCCTACGGATTAAAAAATAAGATCCAAGAGACATAAATGTTGAGATTGCAAGAGAAGTAGAGAGGGCATCTTTAGAGGAAACTTATCGAAGTTTTCACTGTACAACCTAGGATATCATAATGGTCAAACCTCTCATAGTAGGAGGCCAGATTTGGGGCGATGGGGCGCTTAGGGGTTAATTTCTACTAATTCCAATTTGAGAAAATTACCCCGCCCCCTACCCTAATATCACTCAAGTTATTGGACATATATTAAAACATTGAATATTGTCAAAAATAGGTTGTAAGGTAGAACAACCCATTGCGATCACAGGACCCATAGTAGACACTTAGGGAATGACTCCATTATGGGGGTTTTAGACCCCATCACGGGTTTTATTAGTAAATGAGATTTGGGCTTCAATCAATGTCTTACTTGACAATAATTGAGTGATTAGTGACTTCATTAGGAACTTCTAACTTTTTAGTGTAATTTCATTGTAACATAGGAAATGAATTTTATAGGCTTTCCACATTAGAAATTATTGTGACAACTTTAGGTGTGGAAGATGAGCATTATGGATCCAGATTTTATTGGTTATAGGGTATTCTAGAGACTCTTTTGGGCCATGATGGGTTGAACACCTCAAAAATTCATTGCAAATTCATACTTTGTCAAAAAATATATAATTTCAAATGCTCTTAAGGCATACGACCCTCTTCCAACCACCTAAGCAATTACACATATATGGAGCGCAAATTTCTCAAATGGGGAAATTTTCCCATGTAGAAAAAATAGAGTTTGGAAGGATTCCATAATTTTTCAAAATTTTCTTTCTCTAAACATAATTTCTGTGAAATTTTTAGCTCAAGTTTTTGTTTGACCAATATTGGTCATATAGGCCTTCCTATTTCTGACCAAGGTCTGATTGCAATATTGAGGGTCTTGGAGCCAATCATAATGTGCCACAACTACACCAGAAATTGCACCTTAATAAATCACTGCTCATTAGTACCTGAACAGAAAGAAACCAATCTACAGGGCGAAAATGTGTGTGTGTGTGATAGGAATGGGGTTGGCTACCATATTGTTTCTCAAACTTGTCTTTACGTGGGAAGACAATTCAAAATTTCAGCAATGGCTTCAGTACAAACTCCTAATTTTTTATTTTTTATTTTTTTGAAACACATGGACAATTTCCATTGCAAGGGGAAACAATACATAGAACCAGAGGAAACAAACCTCGACAGAAATATTTACGTTTTCAGACTAAACTCCTAATTTTGACCACAATGGGCTGTTTTACCTTAACAGTAAGAAGTTCCACTATTTATCTTACCGGACAGATCCAATTGCAAATTAATTTGTAATGTGAACACGGATTGCAACGGAGTGTGTTTCAGTGTGAACAAGGTCATGGTGAAGAAGGGCTAGGCCCTAGACCTTTTCAGCCCGGAATATATCAGTTTAGGGTAGTGCATGTGGCCATGTATCCTGGCCGGGTGACCCGGGGGAATTTCTAACTACTATTGCCCTTGCTCGCCAATGGATAACCTGTGGTACCAAGTTGGTTGCCGTCTTTCCCATTCCCATGACGCCGGATGCAACTTGAGTGCCAGTGGGCCATGAGTTCATGAAAAAAACATACAGTCAATGGTGGAACCCAAATTCCCAGTTGGTCTTTCTTTGTGTAAATTTTTTTTTTAAAAATAATCCGGTTGGAATAAAGAAACACTAAAGAATGGTGTCGCCATGAGGTTCTGTCTGTTGTAATTTAGTAGGTTAATTTATTGATCAATCGAATCCCGACATCCCCACTCCAACCAAACCTTGACTGTGTTGTAAGCTGTGTGAATGCGGTTGTAAATAGGATTTGAAAACTCAGATTCAAAAATCAGAGCCCCACATCCCCCCATAAGCCCCACAACCCCACATCCCCCACTCCAACCAAACCCTAACTGTGTTGTGTGTACAGTGTGAATTTGGTTGTAAATAGGATTTGGGAATTGAGATTCAAAAACCAGAGCGGGTGCCATAGTGAGTCTCCTCTAATAAAAGCATCTACTTTGTCTTTTTCTATTCTTTTCTTCCCTTTTTTTCCTCCATGAAACAAGACCGCCAAAGTCTGGTACGAAGAAATTCTAAGTGGACAGCTTGTGGCAGAGCTCTCATGCCATGTGAGTTCAGTTTGCAAAAAAAAAAATGACTATAAGCTTAAGTTATGTTGTTACCTTTGGGCAATAGATTCTATTTGTTTAGAAAGTAAAATTAAAAGTTGGAAGAAAAAATTGTCATTTTTGGAAATACTGTCTGTGTTTCCCTTCTTTGCATAATAATCTTATTGTAAAAATAGCGGGTTCCTTTTCGGTGTGTGCCTCCTGTAGAAGTTAGAAATGCTCCTATGCATCTGACATAAGTGTAAAAGTTGAAATGAAAATCAAACAATTATATGCACTTTCATTCATGCATGGGATTTAAAGATAAAACTATAAGAAAAATCACCCGTAATTGATACAATTGTGACACTAATTTTGTAGATCTTACTACTTTTTGCATCATTGCATTTAAATTAATATAACTTGATCTCCTCATGAAGACAAAGACATAGTACTTAAATGAGATCCTATACATAATAGATAACAATAAATCTCCAACTAAGAAAATTTTGTGTTCATCATTCATATGTATGTGATGATGTTGCTTGTCTATTATATTATAGAACTTCTAAAGAAACAATGTGATTTATTTTGTAGACATGATATTGTGAATCATGAAGCTTTCATTTGTGTATTGTTCTCCATATGGCAAGGTAATTTCCATGATTGAAAAACAAAATATTTTTAAAACAAACTCTATAATTGTGGTGATTTCAAAGGCAAAACTTGAAGAACTTTGTAGATTCACATAAGTGTTTACTTAAATCAAGTTCAAAAAACCAGCCCATGTAAAATTGAAGTAGTTTCACTTGGATAGATTAAGGTCTTATACATTTATTGGTAACACTTCAATTGCTCCTTGACAAATTGGGTCACAAACAAAATCAAGTCGTTCTACTAAAGCTATATGCACAAATCACATCCCCTAAGTTTTTACAAGAGTTCTACTCAATAGTATTATTAGAGAGGGTGGAAATTTAGTGCTACCTACAAAATCATCCTTTTGTGTAAATCGGTACAATAAAATAATATTTCAGTCCATACTAATTCAATTATTATAAATGAAATTAATATCAACATGGTTCCATGTCCCATATTAGAAAATTTCGTGCAAATGAAAAAACCTCACATGAATTAGAGTCTAAGGAAATTTGATTTTTTCTACCAAACTTGGGTGGGGGACTCTAAGTGAAACTATTTGGAGGCCCTTCCTCCACCCACCCTACCATGCTCTTATATATATATATTCAAAAGAAGAAACTGTAAAAAAATTAATTCAAATGTAACGTGATATCATACTTTGTTAGAAATTAGAATGTGTTGATTCAATTGGACTATGTCCAAAAAAATATTTCTTCAATTCTAACTTCAAACATTGTAATCTTGTAATCTTCATGGCTAAAAATTCCTAATTTTTGTTTAATACCTTTCAAAAATAGTCTCATGTAATTTAATATAATTGAATTTCATAAAGAAAACTTTTAGTTTTTCATTACTTTTGCATTGGTCTAAAAATTTATAGTTTCCAACACTTTCTACCCAAAATACTTCCCTATCCTAAAGGAATTTAAATAAGTATTCTTAGCATGAGTACACATACTAGGTTTTGTAGTCAAGGATCATTGGTATTGTTACCGTGTCAATCAAGGTAAGTTTACACAATTTTCTATAAAATTCTCTTAAAGGAAAGTTGATTTTTTTTTTGGAGGGGGGGTTCTTCATCAATTTTTTTTCGTTTTCTAGTAAATCCATGTTTTTGAAATCTCCTTTCACTCAAGTGCTACACTGAATAGGGGTATTAATCCAAAAAGGACGCCACGGATGTTTAGTGTCTGATGAATGACAAGGCGTTTTCTTATGTAGGACAGAAATTCGACTATTCATCCTTGAAATTAGTGGTGGGAAGTGGAGAGTCTTCTACAATATTTTGACTTCAAGTGAGTTTTTTTAATTTTTTTAATACCAATTATTCCCACGGTTTTAGAAATGATGATTTCCACATAGACCCCCCGCGTCCTTCTAGAGTTAAGGGGACCAAAAATTAAAGGGACTGATTGTAGAAAACTGTAGATGTTTGAAACATGATGTACATCCAATGGACACTTCAATAACTACTGATGTACAATAAAGGTAGATATTTATATAGTGTGAAATGTCGATTAATTAGTATGGGTCCCCTTAAAACCCCTATTCATTGTAGAAAAGAATTTGATACTAAGTTACTATCACTAGGCAAAGTTAACATTTGGCATTCAAATTGTATTGATTATCATTCATGAAAACCAGTCAGTATGCCCCAAATAGTAGTTGCATAAGTACGCGTCTTCCATTGTTTTTGGAGCCATCAATTCCCAATTCACAGAAACATGAACTCGTCAATGGTCAACGCAGCGTAAACTTTGAGCTTTTGGAAGTGAAAAGTCAGAAACCCAAATTTTTGACTACCGCATCCTGCGTAATCAGATTCGGAGAAATGTATTTAAAAAAGTTCCACAACCATAGTTACCTACATTGACAATACTATTACTGAATATAATTTGAGTTCGTGGACATGAATTATTAACTATGAACAGCAAGTTGGCAACCCTTTTGCAAACAAACAATTATCTAAGGTGGGCACCTGCAAATGTGCCACTGACACTAATTAAAAAAATTGTCCATCTTCTTTCCATATATATCTCTCGAATCAATTATGTACCTATGTGGAAGAAACGGTTTTAGAACCAACCTTTGTTCCTTTGTAACTTTTGCATTTGGTATCCAAATGTTGTTTTCTTTGGTATGTTGGAACCTCCTTTCACTTGCCAACAAGAAAATTCAAAAATTTGAACAACTTAGAGTGGGCAGCACCCTCAAATGCACCACTAACCCTCAAACGCCATCTTCTCTTTCCGTACATCTCCCAAATCAATTATGTACCTATGTGGAAATTGCCATCTTCACTCTATGTACATTTCCAAAATCAATTATGTACCTAAACTAATTTAGAACCAAACTTTCTTCCTTCGTAACTTTTGCGTACGGTATCCAAATGTTACAAACTCTTCCTTTTCACTTGCCAACAAGAAAATATGAAGAATTTGACCAGTCTCATAATAGCAACTAGCTACTATAGGTACAATAGCAATCCCAAAGTGGTGGTTTTGGGGGTACCCACCTATGTAGTGAATGGAAAGTACACACACTTTGAAAGAAAATGAAAGACTTGGTCAATCTTTGAATGTTGGCATATGCTTGGCAGTCCGAAGCATAATGTGGAAGGAATGAAGTCTGGTCTTGTGGGTCTTGTGGGTCTTGTGGGGCTGTGGGGCTGTGGGGCAAGCAACGCAACTCATTTGCAATGGAGCCCAGCTCGTCAGCCGTACTTTGCTCGTAACATAACAAAAACGAGGGATGGACTGACAGACCAGTTAAGGTAAATGAATATTAATACTGAAAATAATTACATATTTTTTTTCCATTCAAGTTATTTTATCTTCTTCAAAGTGCTAGTCAATGTCTTCAATCTGGTAAGGTACTTCCCCTCGGGCATTCTCATATTTTGGCCACATTCACTAAGAAAGCGGGATTGGCTAGTCAACTGGTACGTAATTTGTATTTTTGGAGGAGGAGGAGACAACATCATAACATTGTTTACCAATAAGGCAGGGGTCCCTTTTGCATCCTTGAAAAGGGAGATCCCAACAATGAACCAAGCCTTGCCTAATGTATGGCTCCTCAGCCAATCTCAATGGCCTTGAATTACCTGATAAGTTCCTTGTACTAGGTGTCTGGCAAAGCATAATTATACCTTCCCATCATATGGGGAGGACTATGCATAATTGGTTGGTTGTATAGTACAATTCTTATGATATTGTAAGATAATATTATATGATGATTCTTATTGCAAGAATGTTGTCAAGGTCTTTTTGTGGAACTTTAGTTTGATTCTTGAGTTTGAAACACCAAGGTCTTATTGGTGGTTGTTGAAGGATGTGAGAAAAAGGAGAATTGCCTAATTCCAGAAATTGACTTCTATGACAAAGAAGATAGAATTTGGAAATGCCTATACAATGGTCAAAATAGTCAACTATTAAGTGAATGGTTAAAGACTTGACTAATAGTGCTTATGTAAATCATAAATTATGACATGAGATTAGTAAATAGATAAAAATCTTCATTCATTAAGGAGGTTCTTTAACCCCTTGAGGACTAGATGTTCATATTTTGAACAACATAGGAATGTAGGTACATTCCAAGCTCAGAAAACATGTTTTTTTATCCATCAATTTTTCAGAAGATTCTTGTGTTAGATCTTCAACATTTGTATGGTATAGATTCTAAAGACTTTACCTTGCACATATTCTATAATTCAAAGGGGATTGGTTAGGTTTGGTGTCAAGAATTCTTTTCTTTAGTTCAAGAAATGACCCTTCAAAAATGACTAGAATAAAAATAAAGTAAAAACATTTTAAAATCACTATGATTAGATGTGAATATTTTGAATAGAAAGGAATATTTTGTGAAAATCACAAAGATCCAATTTGCAAATTGATTTTAGAAGGAATTTTGAGTTTTTGGCTTCAAGTTTTATTAAAAAATATTTTTTTATATAGTACTTGATCTAACTATATGGATATGATCTATATTAGAGACAAGGGAAATGTGTGCATGATTTGAGGGAGTGCTTGATTTACGCTTTAGGTTTTCATTGTAAATGTCAGATGAAATAATTGGATGATATTTCTCCAAGATGAAAGTGTAACAAGTTGGACAAGGGTCGTGACACAATGCACTTTATTTAATAGATTAAAATAGCAAATAGGATATCATTTTTTATTAGAACAAACAAGTATGTAACAAGAAAAGAGACTCTATTCCTCTTTACATTAGAGGCCAAAGGCAATAGACATCAGTGACAATATGTCTTTGAAAGTTTTCAAGATGGATAAAGAACTAAAAAATGTAAGTTTAGCAAAAAATTACTAATAAACAATACAAACATTCTTTATAGAGGAGAGGTGAAAAGATATCACGCAAGTTGCTTAAAGTTTCCAAAACTAATCCAAGATGCCAAAGAATTTCATTATACATTTGGGATTTCTTGTCCAAGGTATTGTATTTGCAAAGGAGAGAATAATATTATTAATATTTTTTGCTTTTGCTACTATATTGTAAATATATTTTGAGACTTCTAGAAATACTTATAAAATTCAACCTTTTTAGTGTGATTGAATGCAAATTCCAAGGGATATTTGGTCCAAAATACACACCACCAAAGTACCAATGTAACCATTAAAGGAGAACTCCAATTCCTATGTTTTTAGAAATACAAGAAAAATGTAGGGAGGTCACTTTGCGGTTATTTCTTCCTTGCACTACTTCTAAATGGAGGGCTTTCAAAAACAAGCCATGAACCTTGAGAATTTTTTCTCAAGCCTCTCAATTAAAATCTAAAAAAGGTCTCTAATTTAGAAATACAATCTATAAACTTTTTGCAAAAATGCATTCTTTTAGAATTAACAAGCAATGGACATTTTGGGGATCTCAATTGACTATTTTAGTGTTCATAAGCGATAGTTTAGAAGGACTCAATAGTTGTATGAGGGATATTTGATCTTTGGGCATATGACAAAAAAAAATGTGGCAATTTTGGGGCTTTAACATTCAACCACCTTTACAAAGAAATTAAATGTACCAATCATTATTTATGATGTCACATAATGGGGCATCAAGGGCCACACAAAAACAAATGATATTTTGCCCAATAGATCACATGGCTTTTGTTAGTATTAGGGAGTTTTGACCTAACTTTGGGCTTTTAGGATTTGGAGGATATTGTAGTGAAGGCTCTTTTAACTTGGCATTCTTGCGGACTTAAGTTTTTAAGTTTTTTTTTTGTTAAGAGAGCTCATTTTGTAAGTTTTTCATGGCTATGGTAATTTAACCTTGTAGTAATAATGATTTGAGTTGATTTTCTTGTATTTGCACTCTGGCTTGGATTTGTTTCTTTTATAGAGAGTGATATTTGACTTGTTGTATTTTGGATTCTTAAAACATTCTTTGATAGTGTATTTGTTATTCTTCTTATATAGATTTGATTTCATATTCAATGTTGGATTGTGGCACTTGATATGTTGTAGAATATGATGTTTATTTATATGACAATGAAGATACAATGAAGATTCAATCTTGCAAAAAGAAAAATTTAATATGTCAAATCTACTATGATGATTTCATATAGATCATTTCAGAGTTATTTTGGTTTATTTAATCCAAATTTGAATTCAAATTCTTTAATTATAGACTACAGGGCACGTCTTTTTACTATCTTTGAGATGAATCTATGGATATTTATACATGTCCTTCTTTCAATTGGTTAAAAGAAAATAAATAATGCAATTGACCAAGTGAAGGATATTATATGTGGCAATTTTGTGAAAAAATATGAACTTTAAAAAAATTTAAATGGATGAAAATAATTGAGAATCACTCAATTTTTCCAAATTAGGATGAATATACCTAAATGTGCAAAAGTAAATGATGTTTCATCCATATTTTGTATATTTATGGATCTTGATACCTTCATCCTTCCATCCAAGATCACAAATGACCGACCTTGAAAAATTGAAAGCAAAATCTTGTGAACTAGCCATTCATTAAAACCTTTCTAATTTGACCCTCTCTTCAATGACATTCTAGAATATCCTACATGCTTGCCATACTATCATTGCCTAAAGCACATCACTTTCTCACATTCAAACTATTTGATATGTAACATAAATATCTTCCAAACAATCAAATTAATCCCTTAATTCCTCAACATCCATATAATTATAGATGATGAATATAGTCCTTCAGCACAATGTTTATTTCAAATTCCCTTTCTTTCATCCTAAGCTATGTTTTGAATCTTTGAAAAAAGGACCTTTTTTCATGACCAATTTGATGAAATTGAATGAATATACTATATTTGTAGAAATAAGCAAAATTGTGTAAAAGTGTTCTAAAATCCAAGTGGATTAAAGGGATAAACTTTGAGCGTTCCACCATCCACTAGTTGCATGATGAAAGTTGTGAAAGTTACACTTCATTCAACAAACACCCATTGATAGATCTTCAAGAAAAATCATTTAATATATCTATGGAAAAAAAATTCTCTACATGAATCAAAGATATTAGGTGTATTGAATGAATTCAACTAATTATCATAAATTCTCAAAAGTATTTTTATTCTCTTTAGTTCAAGTATTTACGGGGGTTTGAATATCTAGTATCCCTAAAATAAATGAGAGACAAATTCATCCAGAATTCGATGAGGGAGAACTTCAGTTCATCCAAACATCGATGAGGGAGACATTCATCCAAACATCGATGAATTGCGCAAGGATGAATGAACAAGCTCAGAACACACTAGAACTCTTCATCGGCTTCTTCTTCGCCGTCTTACTGCGCTTCGTGTTTTCCAGTGAAGGTCTTGTCGCAGCGAAACGTAGTACTGCTCTGTTCTTCCCAAACCCTAACGCCAAACCCTAACTCGTTCCGATATTCTAATCTTGCCAAATCCACAGGTAGTGAGTTTTCTCTCTTTGGGAGCTTCCTATTCTCAACATGGCGGACGTTGCCGACGATCTCTTCAAGGAGAAGAACCCGCCTCCACTCGATGAGGACGACATCGCACTCCTCAAAACCTATGTAAGTGCTCGTTTGCCAATTCACCGTGTCTTTTCACGCATCCTTGTGTTGTGTTTTTCGATCACCGATTTGGTCTTGGCTTTAGCCACTCGAATCAGGGACCTCTAGGACACTTAATTAGAATATCCAAGTTTTCAATTTTCACTGGGAATTCTGGAAGTTGTCTTAGTTTTAGATTTAGAATGCAGATTAGAATACAGGATACGACTTTGGGAGATGAAATTCTGTGCCGTTTACCCTCGGAACGTGTTTGGAATGGTGATTCTGTCCACTATGGAGGACAACTTCTCTAGTAATCTTCAATGTGTTGTATTTTTGGATCACCGATCTGGTCTTGGCTTTGGCTACTTGAATCGGGCACCTCTGTTACTCGTAATTAGAATATCCAAGTTTGTAATTTCCACTGCGATTTTGAAGTTTGTCTTAGTTGAAGATTTAGAATTCAGATTAGGATTCCGGATTCGTTTTTTGGAGATGGAACTCTCAGACGTTCACTCTCGGAACGTGTTGAAGTGGTTATTCTGCTCACTAGGGAAGATATCGATTGAATCTTCAAATGTAGAACCTAATTTCGATGGAGTTTGGCTTGATAGACATTATGAGGACTTTTTTTTTGATAGATTGTCTTCTTCTCGAGATTTAGGGTTTGACCTTTGAATTGATCTGTTATTTTTGATCAATAATAGCATGGATGTGTGAGAATTGTAGGGATTGGGTCCGTATGCGAACCTCATCAAGAAAACCGAGAAGGATATCAAAGAGATGGCTAAGAAGGTCAACGACTTGTGTGGTATGCTACTGTATGTTCACATTTTTTAATCCGAATTCTATTAGTTGTTTGCATGAATTGTGAAAGCGTTACTGTTAAAATTGTATTTGTAAGTGACTTTCTTGGTATTAGTCAATCGAGAGAAGTATTGAACGGCCACTATTTCAATGACATTTCCACTTACATTCCATTTTGCACTTTGTTTATTGTGCAATGGTTGTACAGGAATCAAGGAGTCAGATACTGGGTTGGCAGTGCCTAGTCAGTGGGATCTTGTTTCTGATAAGCAGATGATGCAAGAGGAACAACCATTACAGGTTCGTTAAACATGTCGACCTTATTTCATACTTTTGACAGTCTTCCTTATAAGAAGTTGAGTATCATGACTAGTTTTACTTTTTCAGGTAACATTTAAATCCAGTATCTCATATTGGTGTTGATGTCAGGTTGCTAGGTGCACCAAAATCATCAATGCTAATACGGACGATTCCAAGTATGTCATCAATGTCAAGCAGATTGCCAAGGTATCAATTTGTTCTAACATTTATATAATTTTCAATCAATCAATACTAAGCCTTATTACTATCACCAGTAAAGAACGACATCTTGAAGTTTTGAACGATGATTTGATTCTCTTGTATTTAAAACATAGTCTCAAAGCCCCTGCATTTATTTACCGAATCTGCTTTGTTATCCGCTTTCAATGTCAAGGATGGATAGGAAATCCTTTCAACCCTATTTTTTTTTATGTGTTAATTCAGTCCTTGAATCTACCGGTATACGGTGTTGAGACTCTTCCTTAGCGATTTTATCAAGAATTAAATCATTGAGTTTGTATTGTGGGTATGTAGTTTGTTGTTGGATTGGGTGAGAAGGTGTCTCCCACAGACATTGAGGAGGGTATGCGTGTCGGGTATGGTCTTCATACCTTATTCCATTTTTTTTCATGCAACTTATCATGTCAATATCACAATCTGAGTCTTGTGACATCTTCTGTATTGGACGAAATGTTACAGCAAGTTCAGGTAATGACATTTGAAAGCTGGTATCCTGATATTGAAGCTTCTGGTGTCAATTTGCATTGCAGGGTAGACCGTAACAAGTATCAAATTCAGATTCCATTGCCACCCAAGATCGATCCCAGTGTAACGATGATGACTGTGGAGGAAAAACCAGATGTCACCTACAATGATATTGGCGGCTGTAAAGAACAAATAGAAAAAATGCGTGAGGTTGGTGGAACTGACTTATTAGCTTTACATGTCTTGTATGAACGGTCCCTCCGAATCGGTAATATTTACATGTAGTTTTACAGTGATGCATTTTACAGGACCTCGTGATGTTCAATATAGGATCTATGGATGCTATTTTTAGAATATAAGGCCAGTTACAACTGTTTTTGTGTGTGTTCTTGCACTTGGAGCTGACTTTGATATCTATGGTTGTCATTAATAGGTGGTGGAGTTGCCAATGTTGCACCCAGAAAAGTTTGTAAAATTGGGTATCGACCCTCCCAAAGGAGTCCTATGTTATGGCCCCCCTGGAACTGGCAAGACTTTGTTAGCCAGAGCTGTTGCAAATCGGACAGATGCTTGTTTCATTCGTGTTATTGGGAGTGAACTTGTTCAGAAATACGTAGGAGAAGGAGCTCGGATGGTTCGTGAACTTTTTCAGGTAAGATGAATGTCAATATCCCTATATGTTTTGGTATTGTATGGATTGGTAATATTGTGGTAGTGATTAAGTTTCTATGATTTCATTCACATCTGGTAACTTTACGATTGTCAATTTCTGTTAAATTGTTGTGAATTTTGGAATCTCTTGATGTGTTCCTTCACAGATACTAGTTGGGGATTTATATACTTGCAGTTTGTCGTCCCATAGCTAACTCGAATATTTCTCATGGTGCAGATGGCTCGTTCAAAGAAGGCCTGCATTGTGTTTTTTGATGAGGTAGATGCTATTGGAGGTGCTCGGTTTGACGATGGATCAGGAGGTGATAATGAGGTTCAAAGGACTATGCTTGAAATAGTCAATCAACTTGATGGTTTTGATGCTCGTGGTAATATCAAAGTGTTGATGGCAACCAACAGGTAACATTCTTGCTAATACGTGTTTTGTTTTTGCAAGTTTTGGGGGCTCTTTTCTTGTAAAGCATGAATGAATTGCACATTGTTATACTCGCATTGCCCTACGTCCTTGGAGGATGAACTAAGGAAGATCTCTGAAAGCCGACCATGTTCCCAGAAGTTAACTCTGGAATGAGTGGATGCTTGTTGCACAATGTTCAACATGTGGACATGGAATTAGGGCATGGTTTTAGGATATCTACCAATTCAACTTTGACATCTTATAAGTTTTGCATATTATATTTAAATGTCTCTCTTGGACTTCACCCAGCATGAGAGTTGTCGTAGTTGCGATTTGTCTTTACGTGACTAAAGAATGAGAGCACCCGGACCCACAAAAATGGTTCTGGAGAAATTCGCTCGCTTTGAGGTGATCCTGCCTTTTTCTTGATTGTTTCACTAAATCAAATTGGTGCAAAGCAGGAAACTTATTATCTTTGCCACCAATACTAAATTGAAAATTGTGTTTTTCAGACCTGATACCCTGGACCCGGCGCTTCTACGACCGGGGCGGTTGGATCGTAAGGTGGAGTTTGGGTTGCCTGATCTTGAGAGCCGATCACAGATTTTCAAGATCCACACGCGGACTATGAATATAGAGCGGGACATTCGGTTTGAGCTTCTTGCACGCTTGTGCCCCAATTCCACAGGTTCTTTTTTTTTTTATCAAATCCTCGATTTCATCTGTCTCTAGAATTAAGTTTTTCTTAGAGTGGAATTTTATTTATTTATACAGAACATGGGGACTTCACCCAATGCATAGGGTAAGTAAGCACATGAGTGCAAAAAAATTTACTTGTCTTGTACATGGACTTCACTATACTTTTAGGCTTTGAAATTTTTAACATCTTTAATTAGTAAACTCATCTTTCAATCTGTAATAAATTGAAAACTACACTGATTTGTCCTAGTAGTGCATGTGACACTAATTTACCGAAGTCACCCTATTTGTAAATTAACTAAACTAGTGTAGGCTTAAAAGTTACTATATTTTACCGATTTCCTCAAAAATAAATTTTGAATTGTAGTTGACACTAGTTTTGTAGTTGACTCATTTTACACCCTCACTTTTAGGTGACATTTTTGTGTAGTCGGGTTAAAAGGGACATCTAGAAATTCGGTCCCAAGTAAGAATTTAAATGTTTCGTTTGCCTTCTAAGGAATCATTCAAGAGGAATTGTACAGGGTATAGTTTTGAAGGTTCTACGAAGTCAAATTTAGGTTCAGTTTAAGGTGTATATTTTAAACCTTTTCTTGATAGAAGAAGTATTTAAACATAGGGGGTGGAAAGTTTGCACTCACATGGTATATACCCTGCACATGGATGAAGTCATTGGCCTAACAAATTGTTATTCCAGGTGCTAATTAGAAGAAAGAAATTTAAATAAAACGTAGCTTGACTGAAACAAGTTTTGTTGCTGTTCAGGGGCCGATATTCGGAGTGTTTGCACAGAGGCAGGTATGTATGCCATTCGGGCTCGCAGGAAGACGGTGACTGAGAAGGACTTCTTGGAGGCCGTGAATAAGGTCATCAAAGGGTACCAGAAGTTTAGTGCGACACCCAAATACATGGTGTACAACTAGTCTCACTAGCTTATTACTTGAAAGTGTTCATATAAATATTTCTGAGATACCTTGGTGCATTGGTTGCCAGAAATTGTAACCTGACTTTGTAAAGACGCCCAAGAGATATTCTCTTGGCAGGGACACAAAGTAATTGTGGTCCTAATTTTCACTTTGGGAGATCATTCGATCTTTACGTCGCACCTCAAATTTCCTGCCGTTCAAATTTGTATTGTACAAGATGGAAATGTAATGCATGCTTTCTTACGATCTTTATGTGACTTTCTTATTAGTTTTATATATTAATTGGAATTTTCAGTAAGGTAGTTTTACCCAATACTGACCCCTGATCCAATACCCAAATGTAGGGCCCTCATTGATTGTAGAGTGAGAATGTAAAACTATAATACTTGTCTTATTGTGAAGTTAAGGTATGTAATGCTCTTATAAATTTTCATTATAGAGTCAATGAGGGCCCTACATTTGGATGGTACTAGGTCAGGGGTTGGTAATGGGTTTGCCTACCTTAAAACATCCACATTGCACTTGCTCAAGACATGGGTGCCAAAGAGAGGTTCTTGTAGGTAGGTTTGAAGTGTTTGATCTCATTGTTCCTCTTGTGTCCTTGGCAGACATGCCACAAAGGAGTGCCAAGAACAACATTTAATGGAAGGGTAGTTTCTTTTCTTAAAAATCTAGTTGTAAAAAATTTAAATCGTCAATTCATTAGGAGTATTGAATTTGTCATCAACTCTACAATATTCCAATACCATTTTTAATGGAATTTGAGTTTCCAAGGGAGAAGGGAAGTCCTTCATAAACATACGAGGTGTTTGGAGATAGGACAACCCATGTGGGATGTCCTATCTCCAAACACCCCATGTTCATATAACGAGCTTCCCTTATGAAAAGTCAGATTTCTCATGAAAATGCTCTCATCACAATTCATTTGACACTACTAAAGGAAACTTTATTGTAGTTCAAAATGCAATTTTTGTGAGCTATTATTATGTCAATGAAGGAAACTTCATTGCAATAATAAATGACTTTCAGCCCATTTGGAAACTAGCTTGGATTAGTACCAAGAAGGCAAGGATGAAATTCAATGTAGACTTATTGGCTTGGCAGGCTGAATCTACACTACATGACCATGCCCCCTAAAAATTTTAGTGAGGCTTGGTTTTTTTTCCACTTGGGGCGCCTACCATGGGGAAGAAAATGAGCCCATGTATGTCCAATGAGAGTGTTGAGTTTGTTAGTTAGCGAGCTAGGGTGCGGATGCTCTTAGTAACTTTGTGAAGTTGCAACTTCCGACAAGTTGTGATTTAAGGATATTTGTGGATTTTTAGTTTTTGATTATTTTCAAGAATGGGAAACTTTTCATTAAATTAATATGGAGTTCATATGAAATTTTCATCTAGTATTATATTGAATTTCATACCTTGAGCCCAAATGATGAAGTTTATAAAAAATGATCCAATTACTAGATGAATTATAGGTATATTCTTTCTCTTCATAAACTTAAAAATCATTGTTCAATGGACTCACATTTTGGGTCCTCTATGGAACTACAAGTTAAGTTCATACAAACTTCATATAACAATGACAAGGGATTGCTTTCCCAAAGTCCTAATACATGTAAACAATATCTACAATGGATTTTCATTTGCTTACTAAGGACAAAAGAATCTTAATTTTCAAATGAACATTTAGCCTCATCACATTGTGGGAACTTTTACATAAAATCCTTAATAAATCATTAGATTGATTGAAGAACATAGCATGTGTTTGATCAAAAAATAAATATTTGACCAATTAAACATTTCTATACAAGTTAGACTTAAAAATTGCATTTAAAACATTGGGCCACATATGGAGATTTATTTATCCTTATACAATTAAAGTAGGCACCCCCATGCAAAGCATACAATCCAAACCTCAAATGGATTTTTCCTCATTAGAAAAAGGAGAAGGAGAGATTCTACATTAAAAAAAAGATCTTTCATTTAAAGAGGGAAGATCCAATTTATTAGCACAAATAACAAAGCTTGAAGAAGGTATGACAATTATGACTTCTCCTATTGTGAGTAAGTTCTCCATATTTTGCCAACTTGTTGGGCTTGAGAAGAAAAATAGTAGGTCTGGGAATCAAAAGAGACCAATACCGTGTGCATTCAGGGGGGAGGGGGTTGGATAATTTAGTTGCCTAGTCATTATTCTGTTGGTGTGGTGGTTTCTAACTGGTCTACATTGGAGCTATTCTTATAACTTTTGCATATATGATATCCAAATGTTGTGGTCTTTGGTGCATTGGAACCTCCTTTCACTTGCCAACAAGAAAATATGAAATTTTGACTAGTCTAATAATAGTCACTATGCACATTAGCAAAAAGTGGGTTTTGGGGGGGGTGCCCACCTCAAACCACATTGTTGCGGGAAGGTAGTGAAGTATCCTTCAGTAATTTTCTTCGTTTTGTGATTGGATTTGTGCAGTAAAATGACCAAGTGCGGTACCCTAGAAGCAGATTCTCTATTTGATTGTTCGACTGGAGAAATATATGCCTGAAATTTCCGCATGGGATTCAAGTGGGTCTCCACCAATTTAGGAAGGAGACAAGGCAGCACGGAAGGCAATGTTACGGATTCTTTTTTTGTCCAAATGGAAAGACTCTCTGGTGTTCTACACACTGATAGTCAGTCTCCATGGAGCAGGGTTCTAAATCTAAAGATGTTAGGGTTCTAGCATGTCGAACAAGTGCTCTCCCCTTGAATTGCAATCGTCCTCCCCTTGCTGCTTGTTATAAAGTGCAAGCGCGTACACAAGCAAGCTCAACGAATTATCGACTGAGGTTGGTACGATTTTGTCGGTGAGAACTATCCCACGCATGTCCTTGAGCATCTGAAAGCCTACGTGTATTATGAAACTTACAGGTATATATTCTTAAAGTTTGCGTCAACAAAGATGTTGTTCGAAATTCTAGCTCACAAATGCATGCGCATTCCTGATTCCGAAATTGTTTTCGTCATGTTCGAATTCGAGAGATTGAGGTTCACTTCCAAAGGACCTATAATTCAGGGTATACTTCCGTCCGAAGCAGCTAGGTACGTAGATGTTGCTAGGTCGAATGTTCTAGGGTTGATTTTCAATACGGCGTAAACTGCTTCTCAACAATAATTTCTGAGGACAGTCATAGGCGAAGCGGAAACGTCTATTGGCCCCTATCATCGTTGAATAGCTTAGGTAACGGGTGTCTCGTGGTAGCATGCGAGGTCCGTCCAACTTGATCAGGGGAGTATGGTCCTTTTGCAGTAAATGAAGCCCTTGCGTTGATCCAAGGAGATAGCAGTAACTCCCTAATTCGGGTGCCAACGCTGTAGCAACTTTAGTAGGCCCAGCCATCAGGTTAATGTAATCGTATCGAGTAAGCGGGAGGCTTAGGTTCAATCGGCTCGCAATCACGCTACTTCCTGCACGAAAATCTTATAAATTAGTCGCAAGTGTATCCAAGATCTACAGTATTCCAGAAATGAATCTGCAGTCCCCTGTATGCAAGCAATCGGATACGATTTGCCAAAATTTAAAAAGGATTGTCTCACTCACCATGGATTGGACTGCATGTTCGGAGAAGAACTAGGTCCCCAGAATCATTATCACCAGCAGTGATAAACATGAATTGCTGGCCAAAGGGAAGTATGCAGGAGACCAGGACTCCTGCTGGACTCCTGAAATCCGGGGGTGGATCTCGAAACCTGTAACGAAAGATTTCCTCACGTTCCTGGTATGCCTCTGTCTCCACAATGCGTATGACCACATTATTCTCTCTGCAAATCAAGAAGTGCCCCACCAATTCTTTGGCAACTTCCTCCACCGGACGAGGTTGACCGGAAGGTGTAAAGAAAAGTGGAGCGCGGAGGCAAACTTGATGAGTCATAGAAAATGCCTGCACTCGTCTTGTCAGATCTTCATTTTGAACTCGCCGGTTTCGCTGCTGGGGCGTTTCGGTCGCCACACTCGCATCGCTGGGCGGGCTACGAGCGCTGGGCGCGCTCGTATACAAACACACAAAAATGGAGCTTAATGAGAGGACACTCAGGCAAGAAACTGCTTGAGACTGTAATCCGTCAGGATGAGTAGTGACGAGGAATGGCATGACGGTTGAAGATGCTATCGATATCGCAGAAGGGATCAACTCCATCTATTATCATCTACAATAATTACTATGATACGTGGTTCGTTCAGAGAGGTGTTTAATTCCTCTCACAACATGCTCTCAATCTAGCTCTCCTTTTTCTGTGGATGAGTGAAGGAAGATATAAATTCTAAAGGGAGGACAATTTCGACGCTGTGACAGCTTGAGTTCCTTGGTTCGAGGAAACCAACGTCCGAGGTCTCTACATGGTCTTGCCATGCTCTTTTGTGTCTTTTTTTTAAAATAGCTTTATTGTAAGAAGAAAATAACTTTCCTATAAATATTTCTATCCATAGATTTGGAATACAAGGACAAGAACCAGCACATCATCAGCACATAGCTAGCCCAAACAAGTTCTAGATTATTCAGCACTACCATCTTGAAGTTCCTACTCCAAATTCATTAACCGATGTTGTAAGATATCTCAATAGAGTAACATAGTAACCTCATTGGCTATAAACCGTAATTTGGTCAAATTTGGCGTGATTCTGGTATCAAAAATTGTGACCTGTACTTTAGACAGGTCTAATTTCAGGTCACAAACTGGGACAGGTCCCGAGGACATATATGGATTTATGTTTTGAGGCCGGGCGTCCTGAAACGTGCCGAGGTATTGGAGTACATAGTTTCTCTGTGTGCTCCAAAGAAAGAAATTATTGGAATACCCACAATCTAACGAAATTAGTGTTTACATATGAGCACGATATTAGGATAATCAAAAACTGAGGTGAGATTGCACCAATGGGTTTAAATTACGCAACAAGAGGCACTTCCGCTTAAATAAAAACATTTCCTCACAGAAATACGGATCATCAGGTTTCAAGGAATTGAACCAGCAATTATTAGTATTAATGATTGCTGTCATCCCTTTGAGGGTTCCATGCACTATCTCACTCAATTTGGTTTCCATGTATATGCATGCGTTTTCATTCGTTTTCAACCACTAGATAGCACTGCGTTATCATTATTTGTCATTTTCACAGATAAATAGTAGTATCCTAACAAAAGGAATTGAAGGCAGTGTTTACATTGAATACTTCAATAATAATAATAAAAGCAAACAAGAGTTCAAAGTTCTATTAATGTTGTGTCACCAAATGTCATCGGTGCTCTGATCCAATATATATGAAGAGACTAAAGAAGATTGAAACTATATTAATTTCAGTTAAATGTAGTGTAATTTAAAATCTAATTTCCACTAAAACTTTAAGTGTCCGACTCAATTCCAGGTTCAAATAATGTTTCCAATAGTGTGATATATATTTCGACACAACTACGTGCGGGAAATGTTCTTTGGCTAGAAAATTGCACCAAGTAAACGCAATTCCCGAGCTTCCACCACAAGTACTACAAGAATTAATGAGCACGTTCGATCAAACCATTAATCATTTGAGGACAGTCAAATTAAGAAACTTGTTGACGTCTGCAGATGAGAGGCGAGTAAGTTAATTAGTTCTCAGGAAGTACGCCGTTGATCGATCGTTTCTCAAGAGCTTCAATTCCTTCTGGTCGATTGATAGACCAGCCAGGCAAGTAGGCGCCGATCTAGAGACTAATAATCAATCCTGACTAAATGAAGCACAACCAAATTTATTAATCGAACTACACTACTCGCAAGAGAACTCTGGTTGCAGTATTATTGAGGACAGCTAGAGTTGCAGCTTTCTTGATGCAATAAGAAACAGAATACCTAAGAAAACACATGTACAGTATGACTGATAGGTCATGAGTACTATAAAAGAAACCGAAACACACACACACACGTACAGATTAAAATTATATATAATATATCTGCTATACGAGGATGCGAGGAGATTTATCGAGTTGGTTACGTTTCTCAATAACTTCATCGACGACCACGGCACCTCAAAGGATCTTCAATTCGTGCCAATCAAGTAGTGGCAGAAAGATCGACAGATGCAGAGCAAATCTAATTAAGCCGATTTTAATTTCTAATGCCCGCTAGGAGGGCGGAGCTAGCACAAGTAGCAATTTAAACAAAATCCCCGAGAATTAATTAGATCGAAGCTAGATTGTCCATTTCCTGCCTCCTTACTACAAACACATACGAATTAAGTACAAGGCGAAAGAAGCTTCGAACTTCATAGCACAATATATGTGCTGTGTGCACACCAATCGAGCATCCCGTCCACCATACTGAGTACATCATTCTTCTTTAGTTTTTTCATGTTTCTCCTCGGATTCAATTACTCGATCACATATACCAACTGGCAACTATAATATTTACCGCATTTACAAATCAGTATTCAAGAGATTTGAGGCAAAAAATCAAACAAGTTGAAGCGGAACATGCACATACTTGGCATTGCGCCCCGCATTGTGCCCCGTATTGTGCGCTCGTCTCGGCCACCTCATTTCTATCAATCTCGATCGGCACCACAGTACTTGTGTACTCTCAAGACAATTAACCAACTGAACTGCTTGTTTTGGTACAAGCAGCGACTGGTATAGCTTCTTGCTCTGTAATTTGAAATACTTCTAGAGGGCGCCAAAACAAACTCGAAGACTTACAGGGCCAACGTTGAGGGGTCGCCATTCCTGTCACTGTCGGCCGCTTCTCCTAGCTCCGTCTGTATCGTTCCGGTATTCATTCATCCACTTATTTTCATCCATCCACTCGCATTCATCCATTCTTCTCATTCAGACATCCACTGCCGGTACTCATTCATCCTGTGGCAACTCCGTTCAGACGCCATCAGTCAGTGACTCTGAACCCCTGAAATCTTTCATTGACCAAATGGGTATTTGCATTTTGGGCAGCCTCCTATGGATGTGATTCTTGATGGTATTATTTGAAATTTTAGTATTGAGTGGGTTTTTTTCAAGCTTTCCAACATGCCAATTGGTAGAAGAAAAAAATTTGCAATTAGAGATTTATGGCACTTATTTTTGTTTCCCACAATTTTAGGGTAATTAAAAAAGTGTCTAAAGAAATAAAAGATAAAAGTTCTAGTAAAAATTTAGAATAGACCTATTTCATTACAAAGAATTTTTTTTCATTCCATCCTAAGGAGAGAAGAAAAATATAGGAGAAATTTTCTTTTCCATACAATCATGAAATGTCCCTCCAAAAATAAGTGTGAGTTTTGTTTTTGTAATATCTTAAGTGGTATTCTTGGACAAAGTCAACCTTTCATCTAACAACTGAGATAAAGACTAATGCCATAGCCTTAAGTGGATGGTGTTTATGTTCTTTCATAGCATAGTTGTAGTGCAGATGTATAGCGTATTAGAGTTGAACACTTTTGATTGAGGTATTTTGCAGATTTATACTTAAATTGTGTTTAGGAATGCATACAAGTTGTGATTTTCTTGTAAGTATTTTCTAAATAAAGACACATATATTTGTCAATCTCAAGTCTATTGTGACTATCGCACTTATTTATTGATGTTCAATTCTCTTGATGAAGCGTACATGTTATGTGTTCAACCCTTGTCTAGAAGTTTGAATTAATCCAATAACATCATTCTTAAACAAAACATGCAACTATCTTAATAGTATAGAGAGACATAAATGAAATATAAAAAATATTGATGAAAATACAAGCATTCATCTAGAAGTGTGAATTCTTCTACAAAACAATACAAGTTCCTACATTTTGTAGCCATTTCAAGATTTCATCCATTCAAAATATAATAATCTATTACCAAAAAAATTGTATAGCTTTTGAATGATACATGCTCCCCCCTGAATTTATACAACTAAGGAATGCACAACTGAATTTGAATGTATGAATAACTTTTCATCCACTACAATTCCCATTTTTAGTTTTGTAATTGTTGGTAATGGCAATAGTAGTAATTGATTGAAATTAATTTGGGTAGCAAATCCAATCTCTAAAACCTTCTACCAACTATAACACTTTTATTACCACAACTACTAATTCAAAGGAATCAAGGCAAACAAACACATGAAGATAACATACTTGCTTTTCCACTACTGCTTTCCATTTGGGTCTACATCTATTGAAACTATTAGGATTTTAGGGAGAAACAATGTTTGTGAAGTAATGTTTACTTTTTTAAACACACATTTCAATAAACTAAATATTATATATAATATTTCTTAATTAAAAAAAAATACTAGGTGCAAAATATTATAAAAAAAGGTAGAAAATTAAATAATAATAAATTATGGTAATATTAACTTTTCTTAAAACAATGCTATTGGAATATTCTTGAAGATCAAAATATTTATTGAAAACATGCAATATAAGATGGGAGAAAATGTTCTTAGTGCAAGGTGCAAATGTTGCAAAAGTAAAGTTGTAGATTTGGCTACATTAGTAGCAACATTTTACCAATGTTTTAAGCAATATTCATTGAACTTGGTTTTGAGGTCCTTGTAGTATGAAAAACAACACCGTAACAATGGCATCCTCCCCCCCTCCCAATAACCAATTGAGCTACTTGTTTTAGGGAAGAAGAGACTAGTGTAGTAGAGCCTCTCTAGAGTAAGGGTTGGGAATGACTAACTATTTGACATTAGGGAAGGTCATTTGCATTAATGACATTTATGTAGAGCCCATGCTTGGACCGGAAATCAATATTAACTTAAAGAGATTTATTGCTTTAGAGAGTATTGCTATAGAAAGGTTCCATGGTAAAATAGAACCTTTCTTGAGTAATAGAGTTGAGATTGGTTTGAGACATCACATTAGAGTGGTTATTACATTAAGAAGGGTCGTTTGTATTCATGACATTTGCATGCGGTCTAGGTCAAGACTAGCAATCAATATTACCTTAGAAAGGTGGTATTACTTTAGAGAGGTTCTACTATATGCTCTTCAATTTGAAAATATTTGTTGAGGGCACCAAGCAATAAAAAAGAAGCATTGCTAAAAGACAACCCCCTTGCATTTCGACTTCTTGTCCCTAACAATGAATAGGTCCTTGTATAAGAATTCATACATCCATGTGGTAACTTCATTGGTCCCTAAAGTACAAACTAAGTCAACATTCACTAGATGGAGTATGGTTGCTATCAAGAGCTTATAATGCAAGCCACAAAAAAACGATGAAATGGATTTTTCGTTGTAAACCACCTATAGAATTTCAATCCAATGATCCAAATAACAATTTTAGGAATGTAAATTTTATCTATTCTTCAACTATGTACATGATCACACATGTGGGCAACTTAGTCACATATTAATGATTTTTGTACATGGTTTAGAATGACTTCATGTGGGGATGGAAAGAAAATGGAAACATGCAACAATGAACTACACTATTGATACACTCTTGATACTTAGTGGCACAAATAAAGTGGCTTTTGAATTGTGCAAAATGAATCAAGGTTTTGATAGTGCTACATTTAGAACCTCACCCATCAAATTTTATTGGACAAGTATCACAAGCTAAGGATTTATTGGTTTCTAACCAAAGGGGAGGAAGCTTTGAATTGCCAAAAGCTACCCTTAGGAAATTTGAGTAGTTGCCTTACTCAAAGAACAAACAAGTGCTACAAGGTCAAGTTGCTTATTTGCCTACTATCTACCCTCACAACATCAATGATGACCTAATTTGAAGCTCAATAAGCTTCCAGTTGTCCATAGGTAGCTTCAGGTTCTATTTGTAAATGCTAAGGGACCTACACCTAAAATTAATCAAATAAGAATCTTTTCATTGTTCCTATATTAAATTGCTGATATTTGAGAGAGGACTCTACACTCTTACAGCATACAAATTTTTGGACACCCTATGAAGAGACTGACATTTCTAATTGATAACACCCAAAACAATCCATAGGTACTCGTAATAGACTTCTGCAAATGGACACTTGTTATCTACAGTATCAATGAAACAACCCCCCAATTTTGCTCCAAAACTGATGCACACTGACACTAAATCGAGGAACTACACAAAAGAAAGTGGAAGGGTCGAGTGACAGTGAGGGCAAGTACGTCCTTCAGCAAGTTCATTATGTCTTCCATACAGGCTAATTCCGAATGGCCTAATACCGGTATTCTGCAATGGCAAAGAATCAAGAGCAAGGAACAGGTTTATCAACAACTAACAAATTACAAACTATCCAGAAGAAGCTCAGAAATCATTCTCGTTGGTGACTTTGATCGTACTCAATGAAACAGAGAGCATCGTCCTTTGAGATGACATCAACACGGCTCACCCGATGCTTGTGTGTCACTCCGTAAACTCTTAATTTCACCAACTTCGGCCAAAAAGTAGTTGTGATGAATTGGTGATACCCCCGCATCAGCCTGCCGCTTAATCATGTCTGAACAATAGGTTGAGTAGAGCTGCTGGAAATCGGCCAAAGCGAAGGGCAAAGTATGAGCTTCACAGGAATTTCACAAATGAAAGAAATGCCCGTTCTTTCAACTTGAAGACATACAGAACGAAGTCACATTAGCAGAAAATCTATATATTCCACATGCAAATTTGGACTTCATACAATAAAGATCAGAGACTATGAATGAGTACCTAGAATGCTAGAAAGCCACAAGATTTTGAAGAAGGAAAGAGGATAATGCGCACTGTTGTCCAACATTGTGGAAGAAGTGCAGCATCGAACCAGTAGAATGGTGCGGGACCGCATCTTTAAATAGCAAAAATGAGTGTCAGTGCCACCACTGCTTTTTGGCCTCCTGAAGCTGCTTCATTGACAGGATCCCTCCTTGTCCAGCAAAGAACTCCTGCTCACTGACGTGACATGTAATCCATGAAGATCTCAGGTAACTACACCTAATTGTAAACCATTCTCAAGTCAACCCCAATAAATTCTTGCCTAAAATGTACTCCCCGTATTATGAGAGTCTAGGGTCGGTTTTAGAAACACCGCGAAAATTCATCCAGTTTCTGTTAAATGCATAAAAAGAGAATCTAGAATGCACTTAGACTTCCAACACAATCCAACCAGAAATTAGGCAATTTGATAGTAATAGTAGGAACAATGCTCAATTGCTTATTCAGATGCATTTAGGTATAGTTACCTTAAGAACTAGAGGCCTTTCTCCAGGAGCAACGTTTGGAACTGCTGCCAGCTTAAACCCCTCCCCCCCCTGATGAGCAGCACTTTGGCAGGATTATATGGCCCCCGGATGCGGTCGATGGCTCGAATGGTGGCGGAGGCTGGCAACACGGGCTCAGCAGGGTCGAAAGCTGTGGCCCTCATCAGTGACGAAGAAAATCCCTGCAACCATAACCCATAGAATAGCGGCTATCCTTAAACCCCAGCACTCGATACTCACAAGCTCACGAAACGGAACACACCTACTCCTGACTTCAGGAATACAAAGCTTCCAGACCTGTCCAAATGGTCACAAGGAGAAACCTCAGCAATGTCGAGCTCATAATGCAATCATTCTGTACCATAACCTGTACCGTGACATCCACCAACTAACTCTTGATATGATTGTAACTACGTTATCCTCAAACCCTAGCACACAATGCTCACAAGCTCACGAAATGGAACACTCCTACTCCTGCCTTAAGGAATGCAAAGTTTTCTTTCCCGTCCATTCGACCACAAAGAGAAACCTCAACAATGTCGAGCTCAAAGATTGGTTCCATGAGCAATAATTAAGAACCATAATCTGTAACCTTCGTGACATCCAACAACTCAATCTTGATATCATTGAACTAATCGTTCTCTAATACAGATGAGCATTGACAGGAGAAAATGTAACTGCCAGCATATAGCAACTCGTGGACAGGGTGCTTGATAACCTACAGTCACCCTGCCAATACTTTCGGCAAATTGCGGAGTGCCAAGCATCTCGATTCTCCCCTTGTGACCAAATTAAAACTTCTAATGTTTATGAACTTGAGAAATACGGTATGTGGTTCCATGAGCAATACGAGAAAGTATTGCTCAAGTTCACAACCATTAGGTACGTAGAAACAAACGTTCTTTAGCCGCAACAAGCATTACGTAAGTCGAAACAAATATTATGAAAATCGAAACAAACATTCTGCAAGTCAAAAAAAATTGTGTATGCAGAAAATAACATTGAGAAAGCAGGAACAAAAATCATGTAAGTTTTGTAAAGTCTCCATTCACCATACAGTACATGCTCCACTGACCATACAGGTGAACTTTGAGCCTTTGCCTACAACACTCTAGAAACTTGTGTCACCTAACGTTTGCACATTTATTCTGTGTTGAGCTAAAAATTAACTGTAAGAAACTAAATGTCCATAGATGAAGTGTTCACAAACTTACTACAAATCAAAGTTCACCTGTATGGTCGATGGAGAATCTAATATACTACGTACTTAATGGAGCCTCCATTATAGAATCAACCATTCGTAAAATATCGGGAACACTGATGAGTCCAAATTTCAGACCATCACATTGCATTTCTTCATCAAATCGTGAATAGAAGAATTGGACTAACGAAATTTCCCCATGCTACGAAGTCAAAACTACTGAGACAAAATGCTAAGAGTGGGCGAATTTGGACTTTGCGAGAGTAGCACCTTGAAGATGAGCACCTGGTCGTCCTCCCCGTCCACCACGGCGTGCACCCGCAGAACCTCGTTCGTCACTTTCTCCGTGTACTGCTCCAAGCGAGAGATGTCGAATTCCGCCCCACTCTCGTCCTCAGAGTAGCTGTCATCTCCCTGCGCGGCCAGGCGCATATTGTTTCCGCGCACAGAGTACTGCGAGCCAGGAAAAGAGAATGGGAAAGCGAATGGGGTTACGAGGGGTAGGGGTCGGAATCTGGGGAGCCTGGGGAGAGAGTGAAAACGGGGAGGAGGAGAAGGAGGGGAGGCTGGTGGGTGAAGGAGCGGAAAGGCGCAATGGAGGAGGGAGGACGCCATAGCTAGAGAATGGCTGCAACAGACGAAGAAGCACAGACTCAAGCCCAGGCAGGACAGGAAAGCGATCATCAGTGCAGTGATGAAGCTATTTACATTCACGGGAATGGATGAAACTTGCAATGGATGGACGAATTTTTTTTATTCATCCAAAGAGTGTACATTCATCCAAAATAGAGTGATACCATCCCAAGATTTGGTAGTAAAATTGTGATTTGACATTCATTGAAATAAGAAGAATATCTTGCCAAAATTCCCAATAAAAAATTTTATATCACTTTTTAGTGAAAATTCACTCAATCCCCCTTGATTTTGTAGTATTGAACAATACAGAAGGGTCTAATGAACTTACAAAATTTCTTCAATTAGTTTTCACTAGATGGTTCAAAAACTTTACTATCATGCTAAAAAATGGACGGATATCCAAATTATAAGTTGGGTTGGAATTATAGTGAAGAATACTTAAGCAGCATGACAAATATGTACATGTAAAATTCAGAGTCATACAACACTTTGGATCTTTTGTGTACATTATCTACCATCTAATTTCTTTAAGGAGTTTGTTGAATTGAAAACTCAACTAAAATATTTGTTAATCCCTAAATGCCCAAACCTTTTCAACTGTGTTCTGACTATGAAAAAAGAACATTGGCTCATAGTTATCCTCAATGAAGCAAATTGTGTTTTTTTTTTAAATCTAACCATATAGATGTTAATAGAGCTTGATTATTAGTGTGCACACCAATTTTGAGTGCAAAATTTCCTAGGAGTTGTGAGATTATACCAAGGGAAATATACATTTTCTATTTTTAGTATATTGTCTTTGTCCACAATGTTTCAAAAATTTGCATATATATGTTTTTTGGGATTGGAGGTAACATGATCAACTTCAAAGAGTGTTAGCACACTAAAATGTACTTCTAAAAAACTTAATTTTACATGAAAAGACATCAAACTCATTACACAATCCACCTTGCAATTGTTTAAATGTAATTTTTGCTTATAAGTAGAAATTGCAAATAGCTTCAAATAAACACTTGCATGTTGAAATTTTCAATGGTGAAAATCATGAAAAGACCTTAAACTTTTCATTGGGACCATTCTCAAAGCAAATGGATAAGTACAATTTCTTAGATCTCAAATCAAATGAAATTGCCAAGCTTTGCATAAAGCCAGGAAATGAGGTAAAATTAGCAAGCTTTACACTACACTTTTAGTACACATATGCCTTTGAAGACCTTTGAAAACCACACCTTGTCTAAAATTTCCATCATCACTTTGTAAACATCTAAAAAAATCATTATTTATCCATGTAGAAGAAATGATTCTAGAACATCTACCCAAAAACTTTGAATTCTTAGAGCACCTCCAATCTAGAAATAGAAACAAGGACAATATTAGAATTTTGAAGTGGAGTGAGACAAACCTCATTTTGTTCTAGTGACTTTTAAAAAAATTGATCCCACAAGGCCTTATTTGTTAAATTGAGACAAAATGACAATTTTGAGACTTTGAAAAATGGATGCAAAGCTCTAGCGAATTAAGAGTTGTTGAACCCAACGATATATAGAGCCAGCCATGTAACAACGATAGAAAGCTTTGAACAAGCTGCCCCAATTGACTTGGAACATGAGATTTTAATTGCATCAATACAACAAAAGATGTGAGACTTTCTTTCAGATAGAGGACCTGAAGTACTCGGTACAAAGAAAGGGAGTCATTTTAAAGGGAGTAAGTGAGTCATTTTAAAGGGAGTCATTCTACATCCTTGTCATCATGTTGAGTTTGCAATACGACCAGAAGAGTAGAAGCGTCCATCCATGTGTGGACTTGGAATGTATTAGTCCCGAATTGATCGATTCCTTCAACGCCAAGATCAGTACTCACATGAGGCCTCAGAGCTTCCCTCTGGCAGTTCCCCATGACATTACTTTCTAGCGGTGACTCTAACGTCATGGGCGGCAGGGTTGTTCTGTCGAATGTGTTTTGGGGTTTGGGTGTCAAGTTGTTCGTCTGATGTCGCATGTCGTATAAGACGAGTGTTGCATATACAAGACAAATTTGACGAGCGCGAAATTAGGGTTTAGGGTTTTCGGGCAGGGTAGCCAAAAATTTTATCTTATGTGGCGGGTTGTCAACAGTGATGTAGAAAGCTTTGACCACGTCACCATAGGTGACTATGGGTAGGGCGCGTGCGGGTAAGGTGGGGCGACCACGGGTCCCAAAATGAGGGCGACTGCGGGTCCAAAATCCAGGGCGACTATGGGTAAGGTGGGGCGACCGCGGGTCCCAATACAAGGGTGATTGCGGGTCCAAAATCCAAGGCGACTGTAGGTCCAACCCAGGGCGACTAAGGGTGTAAAGGCGACCGCGGGTGTAAGGAAAAGGGCGATCTTGGCTTTATCCCATATGTAAGGAATTTCTTTTGTTCCGTGGATGATAAGAACTTCTAATATACAACATAAATGCAATTGTCCATCTTTGAAAATTGGGTTCCAAAAGAGAGATCTTACTGAGTCCTCATACTAGAAATGAGTATTTTTGTGAGGGGAAAGGCAAGTACATTACATCACATAGTTCTATTGGAGATGATTTTCATACTCACTAGTCCATCCGTAAAAGGTTAAGAGCAACCTCGTGTGCTGTTGCAATTGCAAACATGGATATAATGACCATTTCAATCTTGCTCACCATTTAGGATCCTTCAATTTCCATGTGCCATTGCATTCTCCTAAGCCTTAAATTAAGTACTTCACATTCTGTGGTCATTCACTCATTCATAGGAGCCTCTGAGTTCTACATGTTTTTATTACATATGGTTAGGAATTTCTAATTCAAATTTTCTACTCCTATTGAAGTGTAGAAGCCAATATCGCAATTGGATATAATAATTACACCAAAAATAGATACAAAAACAAGAAAAAAGTAAGGATAATTAGTATTATTGTAATTATAAGTTATACACACTAATAGAGTAGTGACCCAATCTTATAAATGAACTTCTACTTCAATTGTACTTCCATGAACTTTGTTAAGATCTCCACGTCTATACCTGTAGAAGTCCACACTAAAGACACTGAACAGAACTTTGTAATTCTAACACCATCATGCTTTCATACTAAAGTAGATACTACACAAAACTCATCTATAGGCTATTTGCCTATGAACTTAAGCTGGAAAACTTCAACACACTAAAATTATGCAAAAGCATTACATTACCACTTCACTACCTCTAAATCTATATTTATAAAGTTACGGTGAAAATGTGTAATCACTAGGCACCTCATCAGCGTCAGGGTTAGAATCATCATCCGACTCCTCCACCCTTTCATTATCATCACGGTTATCATTCTCGTCGTCCTCCCTTTATACTCGTTCATTTTGCACTTCATGTTCTACCTCTGAGTTCACGTTCCGCACTTCAGTATCCACGACGCCGTCGCCGCTAGTTTGCACCAATCGTTTAGTCAACCTCAATGCATCTCTTGTTCCATCAAGGTTGGATGCAAGGTGTCGTCCGCCTCTACTGGATTGCCCGATGTTTCGATTCGAATTGGCTTCACCCATGATGAATCTTTGGACAATATGGTTGTGTCGTTTGGGATTTCTTTGCAACCTCTCCTGCGTCTTCCTCAATCACTTTTTCTGTCCTCTTGTGCCTTCACGCACGAGCAAGGATGATTCTCCAGGGCCAGAAATAGAGGAGGGTTGAGTGGGTTGTGGAGCTGAGGTATGGACTTCATTATCAATTGCCCTAAGAGGACTATTATGCAAGGGCGGCCTAGTCGCATGGGTTGGTATAGACCTAGTCGCCCTAGAATTGTTTGCGTTTCCTCCTCCACTTAAGGGCACCGTACGATTCCGGTTCATAACAGCTTGCAAAGGCAAGTTTGAATCATATTCCACATTTTCTATTCTTAAGGGGCTCCGTAATGGAGAAAGTGGAACGCTTGTATGTACAACATCTTCGACGTGTGTTGGCAATGTTGCCTCCTCTTGCCTTTCATTTACCTCAGCAACTCGAGTGGTGCTTCATAGGTTCATTACCCTTGTAGAACCCTGATCTACAACATTTGGAGATCTTGCTTCCTCAGATCTTGTGGGCATTGGACTATTTATGCCTTCATTGGGGTTGTCGGGACTACTTGCCCTCGTCAACGATGAATTTATTGGAGGAGGTACATTCCTATCCCTAGCAGAGACGTAGGGTTGTGGGGGCCTTTGCGGTGCACGTTGAACCTCCTCCTCTTCAAAGTAGTACCTATTATTCTCAACTGTAAATGTATTTCCATAGTTGTGTCTCCGTGGAGGACTGTTTTCTCTACGAATCAGTCTTGTTCAAATATTTCCACGTAGGCGCTCTTCTGCCAGCCTAACGTTTTCATTAGCTTGAGCCATTATGACTGGGTCGCCATCCCCTGATGATCCTGTACCTAATGGCTCCTCATTCTCTTTCGAGGTATTTCCATCTACAAGGTACTTTTCGTAGAACATTGCAAGATTGCATCCACATTTCTCACGTTCAAGTTTACTGTTGGTGTAGATATACACCAATGCTTCTGCCTTAGATGTGGTTAGGCGATATCGCACTTTATTGTGCACAAATGAATACATGCTCCAATTCCTTTCACATGATGATGCTGAGCACGTCAAAGATAGAACTCTCATTGCAATTTTTGGGAGAACATTAGCACCTACAAGATTCCCCCATTGATGAGGCATTAGTTTACACTATGTAATATCAGGAGCCTCTTCTAAGGGGTCAAAAGGGCCTGTCTCCTCTTCGAATTGCGTGAGCTCCTGCAATGCCTCCATGTATGATAATCCCAATGACTCGCTCATTTTTCGAAGCACTCGATTTAAGGCTCTTTTGGCCACACCGTCGTTACGAAGGGTTCCTACTTCAATCAAGAAAGGATTTAAGAGTGCCCTTGCATAGTGTAGGTCTGTGAGCATCAATTTCCAACGAGCCTCAAAATGCTTCTCAAACTTCGTTGCAGTTTCATCATTCAGAAAAAAAAGGTTTGTTTCTCAAGTTCCACACATGCTCTTGAAGAGTCTTCATAACCAACCAAGCCTTAGGCATTGCCGGGGCTTTCCCATCAAACACTCGGAGAGCAATAATGACGGGCTCCACCATGTGCAAAAAATTCTCACACTCCACCCAAAAAGATTCCACATGAATGTCATTCCATGCTATAGTGGCTCACACTCTCAGTATATCTCCATTTTGGCGACGTTCCAAACTAGCCTCAAATTGCACATATGTCTCATCCATTATCACTCGAATCAATGTTGACTTGCACTCCACCACACATGATATCATGAGGAAGTTCACTGCAAAGTGTGTTTGAGAAGGCATTCGTAATGCCTTGACCGGGGAGTACTTTCGGAAGAGAGCCAATGTAGAATGGTACCTCTTGATGTACTTTACTATCTACGTACAACATCGTACTATTCTTGTCACCTTGACATCCTTTGCCTAGTCTTCCGAAAGCAAGTCCAAAATGTGTGCTGCGCATCCTTGGGTATACATGTGAGGATATTTCTCTTGTAACACCTTCAAAGTCCCCGTCATGACAGAGGCATTGTCCATACATAGTTGGACAATGTTTTTGGGGCCAACCTCTTCTATGTATTGCGCCATCATATTGGTTGTGTACGCAATGTCCTTCTTCTCCCCCGTGGTGTCCACCGATCCAAGAAACACATCCCCCGCAGGACACATGAGCATTAAATTCAGTAATGGATGGCTATTAGTATCAGACCAACCATCTAAATAGATAGTCGCTCCGTAAACTTCGATAGAGTACTTTGTCCGCTCAGTGACCATTTTAGAAACACTTTCTTTCTTTGGCTCTATCATTCTTGTACGCAAAGCATTGTATGAGGGCGGTTGGTATCATAGTCTTGATGCCTCTGTCTCTTTCACTGCTTTCACTGCTTTCACTAAGGCAGGATGGCGCACAACATTGAACGCGATGCTAGCCTCATAAAAGAAGGAAGCCCACATGGTATCCAACTTTGCTTTCGTGCTACTTTGTAATGCCTCATCCATGCTAGTTTGCCTAGAAATAGAAAGGTTATTCTTCCTTTTCAAAATTGTTTGAGGAGTGGAATCTACTAAATCTGTACTAGGAAGCATTGGTTCATTCGTAGCACTAGGCTCCTCTGACCTCTCCCTACCCCCCTCCAACATAGGCTCTACCACAGTCTCATCTACAACATCAAATTCTAGAACATCCTCATGCATTTGTTCAAAGCTCATTTCCTTCGGAACAACCCCACGACAAGTCCTAAACTTTTGCAATACTACCCATGGGATTTTCTTACATCGCTCCGATGCAGTCTTGCCGCCAAATCCAAAGTGACAGAATGCCCACTTTCGTACAAACACAGAGGTCCACACACAAAAAACACATGTTCATGTGTTCCTGCAAACTAATGGTCAATGTCTACAACCAACCAAGGGTCCCACTCCTTCGTGGCTCTCCTTGTATCGTTAATGGTAGTCCTCCTCCCCTCACCCCGACTAGCCATATTGTTCCTCGCCTATGAGTTCTTAAAACAATATTATCATATGAATCAAAGCCTTGATTTAGAAAAAAAAAATGGCAAAGACACTTGCTTTGAACGGTCTTTTAAACCACGCAAACCAAGTCGTTGCCCTCCAAAGAACCAAACATCTGCAAGAAGCCTCTTTTGAAGATTCAAGCCATGAGTTCATCCCCGAAGCAAGGTGAAAACCAAAGTCCGGGCCTTCAGCTTTATATTGCCGTCCTGCTAGCACCGCAAGTCGCCCCCTGAGAGCCAGAATGCGTGCAGGAAACGAGCGACCTCGTAACAGGCGCACTCACCCTGTGGGCGACTGCGGATCGACGATTCGCACGAGGAGCGCATGTGCAGATCAAAGGGCGACAACGGGTCCAAGGGGGGCGACTGCGAGTCGAAAAAGAGGCGACTGCGGGTCTGGGGGGGCGAGTACGGGTCTCGGGGGCGACTACGGGTCTCGGGGGGGCGACTGCGGGTAGAAGGGGACAACCGTAGGTCTCAAGAGGCGACTTCGGGTACTTGAAGGGCAACCGCGCTTACACTTAGGATCCAAGGCCATTTTTGTTATCCCGTTAGCGTTCCATCGCTGAATTTCTAGATGAAAGTCATCCTAGTTTAGATAGAGATTTTATTAAACCCTAAATGCTATCCAAGGGTTTGACATGGTATTTATAGATACTTCAAAAAAGGATTTTCAGGAGTATGGTCGTAGACTTAAAGAATACAATTTTTTTTTAAACAACCAAATGAAGGGAAACTCATTTCAAATCTATTCCAACAAACTTAATAAAAAATAAATAGAATTAGCTTGTACTCAAATTTGGAAAAAATTAAGAACTTTCTCTTTCAAATTAAAAAGAAAAATGGAGGACAACATTGGTTAATCAAACCATATACATGGAATCCACAACTCAAAATGTATAACTTCCATTTCTCTATCAATTCCAAAAGTATTCTTCTGAGTACCTTTTTATGATGTTTTTTCCCAAATTATAAATCTCAAGAAGAGTCCATACATTCACGAGGTGAAGGGCATGGGAATGTTGTCATTTACAATATGTTCAAACCATATGTTAAAATACAGAAAAATGCAACCATATGAACTTATATTGAAACTCTCATGGATGATGTAGCTTAAATTTATTGAGGGTTCTTTGTGTAGACTCAAAGTTATTAGAATTCTTTTTTTTTTAAAACACTGCACAAATTTTGCAGGAAATTAACATTCACATAACTTGAAATCATCAAAATTTGTCAAAAATTCAAATGTTTGGATCAAAATGCAATCACATTTTCATACACAAAAAATAAGAATAAACATTCTTGTATTTCAACAAAAATAAGGACAAAGCCTTTTTCTTCATATATCTTGGAAGAAGTACATAGTCATAAAAGAAACAAGAGCCACCTAATTTATACTCCATCCATTTCCCCTTGTTCTTCCCTTTTCTTCTTTTCTAGTTCTATTTGGGCTCTTGCCACTCTCTCTTCCCTCTTCAAAAGAGTTAGGTCATGGTTCCACATCTTATTTTGGATCCACCACTTCTTGAACAATGACATGAACCTGATGTGTGCCTTCGGCCACGACATCTTTTCCTCCAACTTCTGTTCCAATCTTTTCACAGAAGCTAACTTCATCTTCAACTTCTCTATTTTCATATTGGATGACGAATCTTCATCATCCACAGACAATGAATCCGATTGCAACGACCAATCAATAGGATCTGCATCCTTCATCTCCTTCAAGCAATTCAATGTCGATCTTGCCTTTTCCACACCTCCTTTTTCAATGGCAAGGTTGTTTTCTTCCATCCTACATTTTCCCATTATTGTTTGAAGTCGTTCATCCATAACAAGATTGACATTTGAACTGGAACCTCCATCTTCTCCCTTATTGAACCTGAGGTAAAATTGTTCCAGTTGTTCCATTTCTCTTTGTTGGGCTGCCAAACGAGTTTGTCCAGCTTGAATTAGTTCTTTGAGGGTGCCCACATCCTCAACCTGAATCTCTTGTGCGCTTCGCTTCTCAATGATCTCACACTCCCTTTCTTTTTCTTCAAGATCCTTTAAAAGCATCTCCAACTCCACTTTATAGGATTCTTTTGTTCGCCGATTATTGTCTTCTCCAAGTACACCTTGATGTTCTTGTTCCATTTCACGCAATCCTTCCATGGAAGGCAAATTCATCAAGGTCAGAGGAATCTTTTCTTCAGCTTCACTCTCTCCATCCAATCTATCTTCATTAATTTCTTGCAAGCGAGCTTGCACGTAATGGAACACTTCGTCATCTTCAAGACGATGGACCCCTATCGGTTCCATAGACATAAAAGGTTCTCTATACATTGGTGTGGTCCATTGCATGTTGCCTTCTTCTGATACCACCAATGCTAAGTTTTCTTCCATTGATGTATCTTCCATCCTGTCCCTAGGTTTAGGCAATGGCTCTTCATCGGAGTCTGATTCTCCAGTTGACGTTGACCAAACATAATCCTCATCTGCCACTCCTTCTATAATGTTCTTTTTGGGCCCTAGCCCATCCTGAGGATTATTTGAAGGACTCGCTCTTGGAATGTCTTTTGTAGTTGGAAGCGTGACATTCTTGGATGTCTTGAAGGTCATCCAATCTACCGTTTTCCCCAATTGTAACTCTGCATATACCATTTGGCATATGCCCATTGAGACTTCGCTCCGTGGAATTTTTCGCTTTTCGTACAATGCTCGGTACACTTCAATACATCTCTAGACAAATGCATCATCCTTGCAGTAATGAAGATTTGCTTGGTTTTGCTTCACATGGTGAATGTGTCGATGGTAAGGGAATAGCTTGTCGATATGACACCAATCCACAAATAACTTGCAAGTCGTCAAGATCCAATCGGAATTTACATGACGCCATCCCCGATATGCCTTAGCCGCTGGGTCAAGAAGGGCGCATCGTTGCCTGCTATGGCGATCTCCTTTCTTCTTCGTCATCTTGTCATTTCACTCTAGCGTAAAGAGAACTAGACTTTTGTTGATAATATAACCAAAGAAATAAATTTGTAAACGTGGAAGCTACAACACGTGTAGGTGCCCAAACTTCCAACCGACGAACCGGCAGTCAGACACTTCAAGGCGGATGAAAGGTGCGGTGCGATGAAGGAAGTGATGACTTGGGAATCCAATATGCCCTTAAGTACCCAAAGTCGCCTAGGGCGCGTGCGGGAAGAGGGCTCGTGCGGGCCTTGGGCGACCGCGGGTCTGGGTCCCATTGTCCAGAAACTGCCATTCAGGAAAAATTAGAGTTTCTGGAAGGAGACCTCGGGTGCAGGGTGACTGTGGGTGTAGGGGGGGCTGCATATAGGGTGACCACAAGTCTTTTCCTGGGCAACTGCGGGTAATGGAGTAACCGCGGGTATAGGGGGTAGCTGCATATAGGGCGACCACAGGTCATTTCCTGGGCGACCTTGGGTACAGGGGGTGGCTGCATATAGGGCGACTACAGGTCATTTCTTGGGTGACCTTGGGTACAGGGGGTGGCTGCATATAGGGCGACCACAGGTCATTTCCTGGGCGACCTCGGGTACAGGGGTGGTTGCATATAGGGCGACCACAGGTCATTTCTTGGGCAACCGCGGGTAATGGGGCGACCGCGGGTCAGGGGCGCCAAAAAGCATGAGTTTTAGTTTCCCCCCTAACAAATTGGAGGGAAGGTGTTCAAACTTTTCAAGTGCCGCTCCCCCCTTTTCTGAGGATTAACTCCAAAAAATCCTAAGACTGAGGCATTCAATACTAAGTGATTAAAAGTTAATTAAGTAATAAAGAAAGAAAATTGGTTGAGGAAGTGGAGATTTGGAAAAGCCCTTCTTCCTAACATTTTATTTCTTCTTCATCCATCCATGTGGTCAAGTAAAATTCAACGTAACCATTTCCTACTTTAATTTTTGGAGGGAGTACATTAAGAGGAGACATTTCCTTGTGGGGGGAAATGATGTACAAATAAAATATTGAAACCGTGGGATGCATGAAGAGAAATCTTTTTATCTACATCAAAAGTGGTTTTAAAAAATGGAGACTTGGGAAAGCTCTTCTCCTTGACATTTTCTTTTTCCTTATGCTCATGTAAAATTCAACAAGACCATTTCCTATTTTAATTTTTGGAGGGAGTACATTTGGAGGAGACCTTCCCTTTGGGGGGAAATGATGTACAAAAAAAATACTAACACTGTGAGATGCATGAAGAAAAAATCTTTTTATCTATATAAGAAGTGGTTTTTAAAATGGAGACTTGGGGAAGCTCTTCTCCTTCACAATTTTTTTTTCTTCATGCTCATATAAAATTCAACATGACCATTTCCTATTTTAATTTTTGGAGGGAGTACATTTGGAGGAGACCTTCCCTTTGGGGGGAAACAATGTACCAAAAAATACTAACACCATGAGATGCATGAAGAAAAAATCTTTTTATATACATAAGAAGTGGTTTTGAAAAATGGAGACTTGGGGAAGCCCTTCTCCTGGTTATTTCATTTTCCATCCTCCAACATAGGAATTTCAATATAGTCCTCCCCTTAATACATCAAGGGGATTTAAAACACATTTGAAGGGGTGAATGAATATTGACTTTATTGAAGATTAAAAAGTTCGGAAATGACACCTTCAAAGGTTTATATCTTACAAGTGCAAGGTTTAGGAGTTCAAACTTTTTTATGACATATAATGAAAAGCAAATCACATGTGTTTATCATTTTATCCACCCTAAAAAATAGAAGTACATTACTTTTGGGGTGGCATACATGGATAAGGTCCATGGTTTTTCTATAGGGTTTAGGGAACAGGGTTTAGGGTATAGGGTTTAGGGTATAGGGTTAGAGTTTAGGGTTTGGAAAACCCTCTTCAATTTGTCTAATTAGTCTTACTATAATTCTGTATTTATAGACTAATTTTGTAGTATTAACTAGCTACCAACATTGAAGGACTGGTCAGTTGTAGTCTATGGAAGACGCAATTAAGTCTGACTTCATTAGTGTTGGAGATGGCTCAGATCTTCTGCTACGTTGGTTTCTAGATTGATGTGACTTTAAGATAGAGGCGACTACTTGTTGGGGCGTGGTCTTCCGGCTTGGTGTTGCTTAGCCCAATTTGGTGGATTGAGGTGCAACTGCGGGTGGGGGGCGAGTTCAGCTCCTGGGCGACTTCAGGTCCTGCTAGTTGTGGAGCGCAGTTTGGTGGAATGGGGGGTGACTGCGGGTGGGGGCGAGTTCAAGTCCTGCTAGTTGTGGAGCGCAGTTTGGTGGAATGGGGGGTGACTGCGGGTGGGGGCGAGTTCAAGTCCTGCTAGTTGTGGAGCGCAGTTTGGTGGAATGGGGGGTGACTGTGGGTGGGGGGCAAGTTGAGGTCCTGCTAGTTGTGGAGCGCAATTTGGTGGAATGGGGGGTGACTGCGGGTGGGGGCGAGTTCAGGTCCTGCTAGTTGTGGAGTGCAGTTTGGTGGAATGGGGGGCGACTGCGGGTGGGGGGTAAGTTCAGGTCCTGGGTGACCACCGGTGGGGGCGACCGTGGGTTGGGGGCAACTTCAGGTCCTGGGCGACCGCAAGTGGGGGCATGGTCTTTTGTTTTGGTGGTTTCGAGCCCAATTTGGTGGATTGGGGGGTGACCGCGGGTGGGGGCGACTTCAGGTCCTGGTGGTTTCAAGCCCAATTTGGTGGATTGGGGGGCGACCGTGGGTGGAGGGCGACTTTAGGTCCTGGGCGACCGCGGGTGGGGGCGACTTCAGGTCCTGGTGGTTTCGAGCCCAATTTGGTGGAATGGGGGGGACCGCAGGTGGGGGCGTGCTTTCCAATCCAAAGAAGTTTTAATAAGTATAACGAGTTCAACTTTTAACATCCAAGAACAAGTCACTTCATTAGGACCTTGGGGTCTTCAAGGCATCTTCGAGTGATGCATGGAAGTTATTGGCTTCCTGGAAGTCATTGTTCTTGTGGAGGTCTTGGGTTCGATCCCCAATGAGATCAATTTGGTTTGGTTCTTGTAGCCAACTGCCAAAAAAAAAAAAAAAAAAAAAAATGTCAAGCTAATTCCCTATGGTATGTGGGAGGGAAGGTGATTTGATTCTCAAGGTCTAGGGGATGGTCCATGAGAGTTATAAGAAATCAGTATTGAATTTCGGACGGAAATGTATGTGGTGCAACCTTGCACCTCATACATCTCTGTTCTAAATTCAATACTGACCGTTTAAACCCTCATAGTACATCTCCGAAATCTTGGGAATCAAATGATGTTTCCTGCTCACCTATCGGAGTGACCGAACTTGACGTTTTGTCTCTTTGGAGAGAGATTATTTTTTGTATACAAAAGTTTTAGTAAACCTTGGATAGCTTTTACAAGAACATATTGAATGTCCTCTATAGAATACTTAGCCAAAGAAATCATACATTGTATAGGGATTTGCATGTGACCGTTCTTCATCTTTAAACGATCAATTGGCTAATTTTGAGTCCATAAATGATAGAAACTCTCTACACAAGATAGAAGAGCATCTCTTCATCTTGTAAATTTTGTAGTGTAAGGAGGGGTGGTCCTCCTTGGAAAGTTTACTTCCGAAGACCGCATCTATAATTTGTAACTTAACAATTTACAACGTCTAAGAAAGATGATTTCGAAGGTGTCCCACTTGTCCATTTAGAAATTTCTTGTATCTTGTGGGTGACCAATTTTGAAGGATTGGCATACAAAAAAAAGAAATGATAGCATTCAAACACCCTTGATGGTTTGAACAATGTCTTCATCAAGGACAACAATCTTTTGACTTGATGTGCATATGCTTAATTTGTTGTTCATTTCAATGTGCTCTGCAACATGTATGTTTGCATTTATGACCTCTTCCACCCCAAAAGGGTTTAGGGTTGTGTAAAAAAGCCGAATTCATGTTCTATGTAGAGCAAACTTGAAGAAATTAGAAAAAGACTTTGGATACTTCTAAAGGACCAAGGTGCCTCTTTTGGCAACATAGAAATTTTGGGCAAGTATGTGTAACTACAGATTTCCATGTTTTTCGCCCAAATTTTAATAGAAGGTGTGGACGAGGAGTATCTTTCATATGCACTAAATTTCAGGACATTTGGAAATATGAGTCAAAAGTTATGGCCTAATATGTTGTTTGTTTCTCAACTCGGGCAGTCCGGGCAGATCTGAAAAAATCACTTTTTTCAAAAATAAAAATTTGAAATTGGTTTTTTAGATTGATACATACATAGAAAGCTTTGAATCATTCCATTTTGATCAATGAGTCAAAAGTTATGAGATGTTTTAGTTTACGGGCACTTATGGATTTTTTACTCTAAAATAAACTTTGAAGTCCTTTATTTAACTCAATTTTTAATATTTTTGGAAAAAAATAAAATCATAGGGTATTGATTGTTTATTACAACATTTCCACCATTGGGATTGGCATTTTCCAATTCCAATAATAAACTATTATCAATTTAGTATTTTGAATCATTCTCTACATCTTTGTACTTACTATTTTTTTCCTATATGTTGCACAATTCCAAATGATCTGAAAATTTTCAAGAATATAGACAACTTGACTTCAAGAATGAATCTAAAGAAGCACCACCATTTAGGACATTTTTTCATACAAATAGGATTTTGTGAAGTGAAGCTGCCCGGTTTTTCACAGGGCCAAAAAAAGGATTTTTGTCACTTCAAATGTTAATATCTTGCAATCTACATGGTGGAAATTTCTGAAATTTTTTCCACATCTTCTCAATGTAGATTAATACAAGATCCTATGGTTACATGTGTCCAAAAATGATATTTTTCAAAAATTTCGTACTTGTATTAGAAATGGCAGTTTTTGAGGGGTTTGTGTGATAAGGTAGTCAAGGAACTTTAGGGGTTAATTTGTTGTTCATTTCAATGTGCTCTGCAACATGTATGTTTGCATTTATGACCTCTTCCACCCCAAAAGGGTTTAGGGTTGTGTAAAAAAGCCGAATTCATGTTCTATGTAGAGCAAACTTGAAGAAATTAGAAAAAGACTTTGGACACTTCTAAAGTAACCTCTATAATATTATTATGCAATGGTAGAATGTAAGTATTTCAAGTTCTCCCTTTTTGTTTCAATAGAAGTCAATCATGTCACATACTTTTATATTTCTGATTCCCTTTTTCCGTTTTGGCCCATTCCTTTTTTTTCTTTGTGAACATTGTAGACATATATTTGGAACCATAAAGAAACAACTCAAAATCTAATTCCACATTCTAGACCATATCATAGTGGTCTTATGATTTTATTTGAAAGCAAGCGAAATAGAAGTAGGAAGTTGTAATGCCAATGTTTCTACCCCATATGAAGGTTTCTTTTAGCTATTATTTATGATGGTCCATCCTTCTTGGACCCACGGTTGCCCCCACACCAACGGTCGCCTACATCCGCGAGCAACTCTGGAACCTATAGTCGCCCCCTCCCGCGGTTGCCCCAACCCATAGTCACCCCCTCCTACGGTTGCCTCTATACCCGCGGTCACCCCATACCCGCGGTTGCCCATTTCGCATGCGCCAGACCCGCACGCACCCCAAGGCGACCTCGGGTACTTAAGCGGTTGCCCAGACCCGCGGTCGCCATTCTTAGTCTTGCGCATTGGCTTTCATCCACCTTGAAGTGGCTAAATGCATGCTCGTGGGCCAAGGTGATTTCAGAAGGGGTAGTTTTTGCCCATTTTTCTCTCCAAGTTCAAGTCAAGAACGCCTTGTTTTTCAAAAGAGGACCATGTCTACTTCAAAGGAAGGAAGTAGTACAGGTTAGATATCGGCTTGGGACAAGGACCTTGATAATCCTGCAGCATTTGTTGTAGATATAACTACCAAGGAGGTAATTGGGGGTGTTGGACCATCCAAGACAAAGAAGTCCAAGACAGCATACGATAAGGACCCTACCTATCCTCCAGCATGATATACGACCTATGCGCATGAGGCTTGTTTGCAATGGTATAAAGAAAAAAATGTACAATATTTGTAGAAGAAATACTTGAGAAATAAAGAGGCAGGTATCCAATCCTTGAAGGATGAGTTGGAGGAATTTATTACAAGGAAATGCAAGGAATCTTCGGACTATGCAGATGTGGATGAAGTGCATTTCAACCAATGGCAAATGTGGATTGGCAATTGCCTACAAATTGGTATATTCAACACCAAGAAGTTGATGCTTGAGTTGTGACCTATAGTGCTTGGATTTGGAGAAACGGATAGGGCCCAGGAGTTCCGTGAGAAGATGGATTTGTGGAAAATTGCAGCAAAAAGATTGTCAAGGTCTGAAGCTAGGGGTATGGGGTGGCAGACAAATGCATTGAAGGTTGCATTTACGAGAGATAGTGGTTCATGTATCATGTGGGTCTACGCAGAGGCCAAGGTGGTCCCACTTACTGGATTTGGCCGTCAAGGAGGATATGCAAAGGTGCGCAAGGTACGCATTGAAGGGATGTCCACGATCCCAGCACATGTACATTTTGCAGGGAAATTGTCAAAGCAAAGGAACAAACATGATGCGAGGGTGGAACGGTCAGTGGAGGCTTTGGTATGCCTGTTGAATCATCCGGCCATTATTAAATTCCTAGCTGTCCATGACCAAACAATGGAAGCATACACTTTGTGGTGGAATGGTGGTAATTTCAAAGAGTTGCTTCATTTGAATGAGAAGGTGGTGCTGCATGCGGAATGGCATGAAATCAAGTTGGTCAAGCAACTTACAGGCCAATAACAAAAAGAAATTAGCCTCTTTCGAAGACACAAGGCAAAGTTGGCGTGGGCCCTGGTTTATGTGACAAGTCTCGTACACAATGTAGGGGTGTTGCACAATGACTTGTCACCTGTGAACATATTGTTGCATTATCCCCCCTTCTCGGATGAAGAGATCAACATTGAGATTTGTGATTGGGGAATTGCAAGTTGTATTCAAGAAAGAGCTCCCTCGCATTTTGGATATGAAAAACAAGAAAAACTTGATGCTGAGAGGATGGGCTGTTGGTGGGCAGCTCCAGATTGTTCTATTCGTTTGGGCGAGAGGGTTCAAATACGAGTCTAGATGTGATGAAAGCGACCTACAAATATTTGGTAAAGTCCAACTCTTATTCGATTGGAAAGTTGACCCAACGCATGAACATAGAACACATGGTTGAATACAACAAGGACTTATTTAGAAATCATGAGTCATCAAGGTACTTTGCCATGAAGTTACGTGAACTAGCTGATCTTGATGTTAACAAAAGACCAACATGTGCGCAAGTGGTGGACCTCCTCATGGGTAAACCATGGTTCATGAAACCACCCGAATTCGTCTTTCGGGACTTTGTCCTCTCATAGGATTTGATGTAATAGTTTTCTAGCAGGAATAGTAACGTTGGCCACCTTTTGTGCATCTCATTTTGGAAAAGCAATGCAAGTGTATAAACTATTTTTAATGTGAAGTGCATGTTTGGACCCAAAATATTGAGTATTGTACATACACATCACCTACTTGCATGCATTTGGGTTTGAATAGGAATTCTTTGCATGGTTCATTTGGGGGTAAGTCAATCTAATTATTAAGGCAATCTAATTTCACTATTCAGTGAAGGTATGTGCCGTCGCGGTTTAGGGTTTGGGACCCATGGTCACCCTAGACTCGCACGCGCCCCCCAATCGTAGTTGCCCCAGACCTGCATGTGCCCCTAGTTGGGGTTCCCCTCACCGCGGTTGCCCCAGACCCGCAGTCGCCATCACCCGTGGTCGCTAGCGGTGGTCCTAGATCCACGGTCACCTTCCTGACCCGCACGCGCCCCCCCCTGTGGACCCGCACGTGCTCCATCCAGAGCCACGCTTGCCCTGAGGCGACTGCGGGTACAAAATCAGAGCCCAAACCCGCAGTCTCCCGTCTTTCCCTTTTGCGCCTTGTCTTTTATCCACCTAGAAGTGGCTAATTGTAGGCTTGAGAGGGGAGGTGGGTGTTGTGAGGAGGATATTCTATGTCTCCTCATGTCACTTTCATCCATTGATTGTAAATCATGCCAAATTGTTTGAAACTTGATTGTGATTGTAAATGTTCATGTTGATGTATTTGTAAATGTGAATTACCACAAGGTAATAGATTAAAGTTTGTACAACAAGGTTTTAGGCTTGGTATATTTGGCATAGTATCTAAGTACAATTGATCGTATAGATTGAGCACTATGGAGAATGAGCCCCCACCATTGACGCCTGCCACAATCAAACGCCTTACACGACAAGAAATGAAGCTCATCCGTGACAAGGGTCGGAAATGGTGCGGTAAAATTCACAAGAAGCGTGTGGCCATTTTGATCCATCCAAAGATTAAGGCATTTAAAGGTTGGAGAAATGAACTTGAGCCTTGGAGTTACAAAACAGTTTGCAAATACGTGGATTGGTGCCACATCAACAAATTATTTCCCTTGTGTTGGCACAAAGAACATCTGAAGCAAAACAAAGTAAATCTTGCATACTTGAAGGACGAGGGCTTCATACTTAGATGTTGTGAGGTGTGGAAGCACTTGTATTTGGAGGACTCAACTTATTGAAACGACAATTTCTGTTTCTTTCTTGTGAGAATGGTGTATGTTGAATATGTGTTGAAGAAGGAGGTGGATTGGTCAACATTGAAGGAGGTCCCTATTGCGATCATTCCGGAGACTGCAAAAATTTTACCACCAGATGAACTTGTAGATGTAAAGAAAATGTTGTCCAAGGTGAAGCGTGGGAAGTCATTTGTTCGCGATGAAAGTGTGGTTTGGTTAGAGACTTCTAGCTCTGATCAACACACACATGAATACGATGGATATTCTTTCCACAGCGATGACGAGGAGGTTGCCATACAAGAATCTAGGCCGGCTGTGGATGTGGGAGTCGACCACAACGAAGCTAGTATACGAGCGTAGAGCGGGAGCGTGGAGCGTAGAGCGGGGGAAATTGAGCGTGGAAGCCAAAATTATGTAAAGTTTCTTTTCAGGTTTAAGAAAAAATGACAATTTTTTATGATTGATTTGAAAATTTTATGGAATTTTTAAGATACATAATTGGGGTCCTATAACCGTGGACATGGACCTACAACCGTGGATTGAAAATTGTGGTGATTGGTCATAGAATGACCAATCAAAGACCTATGAGCTTGTAAATATACCCTGAACCTATAACCGTGGATGTTAAAACTTTGGAAAAGAAGGTAATTCATGAACCTGGACAAATGCACTCTAGAAACATCGAACTAGTCTCATGGTGTTGTATTCTACTCTATATTTTATAACTCATGAAGTTTATAGAAATGACATGACACACATTTTGGCGGAGATTCTCAAATCTTGATGTGGACTAAAAAAACTTTGAACCTAGTAATCTTTAGAATCTACAGAATACATAGGATTCTGCAAGTTTAAGTTTGTCAACATAAACTTTGACACAATGAATATGTACAACATATCATTCTTGGACACACATACATTATGGTCTATGAGGAAGTCAATCATCCAAGATTAAAGAACAAGTGTGTTGGAAGTGTAAGCTACAACGAGCATATAACCAATGATAGCTTGAACAAAGTAGTGGCCTTGGTAGTCTCACTACATATAGAAAAAGGAATCAGAATACAACAAGTTCCTTCATGTGAACTTCTTCACTAAATTAGCACATAGAGTCGCTAACTAGTCTAACCTACAAATTTGTTGGAGGCTTTAAGATGCCACTCTCTAGAATCCGTTTCACTTCATCAAAGTTGAAGCTTGGAGCATGCATGAAAACATCTACTTGTGCATTCAAGCGACATATGACAATGAAAAGAAAATACAAATGCTTGCAGTTTGCCCATTGCCCTCTCTTCCCTAATGCCTTTGTTGACATTTCTTTAAAATTAGGACAAGTGCATTCAGGATATGAACCTATAGTAATTGTATATTGTTCAATGTTAGGTGTTGTACCTGAGTCCAGATGTAAGATGCAACCAAACCCAGGATGTGGTATCAAAGTCACTTGACGAATAAGTGCCTTCAAGGTAAGTGCTGAACCGCAATTGTTGGCTTGTTTAGTTGTTGGGGAGCTAGGATTCCTCCTAATTTTTTTGCCAGACCTTGTACTAGGGTGCTCTCCATGATTCAGTGGAACTTGCATTTTTGATACATCGACTGGTAGATCATGGTTACCAAATAGTTGACGGGGGGAGATTTCAAGACGCTGGGGAAGACAGAAACCGGCATTCTCAAGGTGTACTATCTCTTTAGAAGTGAGATGAGTTCTGAATTTCATAGGCCAAATGCTTGGCACATCAGGTTTGGATAAAACCTATTTCCTCTTCGAACCTTTAACACAACGCTTAATGTCGTCGTTGCAAAAGAAGAACTGCATTGTTTCAATTCTGTTTTTCCTATAATTATCCATTTTGCCTGTGTATGTGGGTGCTGTGGTTCCCTTGTTGTCTTGTACAATCCTTGCCACACATTTTTTCCGTGTAAGGGCTTGTAAGGCAAAGCAAGCTTTGGCTGACATCTTGGGCAATCGAGCAATATGCCATTGTGATTCATCACAAGCACTCTCTCCGACACTTGTCACGCGAGTGACCTCTAAGGTTGAATAGGTGTTCAATGGATTCATAGGCATTTTAACCTCCGTTTCTTCATCGGGTGCAAAAGGTAATGCTTCTTCAGAAATCGTATCCAAATGAATAACAGATGCACTTGCTCGGGTCGTTCTTATTCCTCTCCGTGGTCTAGAAAAATTAACTTTGTCGGGGCGGTGTGAATCTTCTTGAGACCCTGGAGGCAAATTCGGCATTCGTGATTGAGATCCGAAAACTTCTTCACCTTCAAAATGTGAATCCCTGATGCAACATTCTCCAGCACTTGGAAGAGTTGCCATGGCATCATTAAGTCCTTTAGGGTTTCCTATGCGCACAGCATACCTCTGTGCTACTCGAAGCTGAAGTTCTTCTTTTCCTGGACCGGTACCAGGATTTTCACCTTTTAAAAACTGATAGTATCGAACCATCTGCATGAATGCCCTGACATAGTCGTCAACAGTTGCCACGTATAAATCATTCCCTCTATTTCTGGACTATTGTAACCATTTATTATGTACCGTCTCAGCCAAGTTCCATGAAGGCATTTCTGCAAGTTCATTTGGCGACAAATCCTGTACAATCAAACAACACTTACTAAATGAGAAAATAAAAAATACAAGGCTTATAGTGAAGATTTGATCTAATCAATTGACACAAAAAAATGCAATAGATGTCAATTGGGGCAACATCTCTATATGTGAATCAAGAATCTCATTGACATAGAAACAAAAACAACATTCCATATAACTTATGAAGATTGCACATAATAAATGAATGGAAGATGTCCCAAAACTCACGATTTGCATGAATCCTCCCCATTGTCTGTATCGAAAGTGCCAGAATACCAACCACAATTCCAACCTTCAGATCCCATCTTCAGTTGTTGCACCAGCAGTATGCCACTATGCTCGAATGGCGTGAAATCGGATGTCGGATTCTGACGGTGATGTAGCATCTTTATATTGCTTGCATAACTGGCGATGTTGATCTCGAAGGTCGGCGTGAATGTCTGCTATCGTATGCTTTTCCATTGATTGAGTCCAATGGAAGAGACATGTGCGCTCTCGATCCACCATCGGCTTGGTCAGGTCACCACTACCATAAACAATTCTTACTGCATTCCAGTTTGCTTGTGTACAGTTAGCCATGAAGCCCTTGAAATAGGGTAGGGGAATACCATGCCTTCCCATCACTGCATTCAAATTATTCCAAAACTGGCTTTGGGCAATCGAATCCTCAGATTGCATGTCGCAAACTGCAATGGTCATTACACGACAGTAACTAGAGTCATAAACATGACAAGCAATTGTTGTCCAATGCTTCACTCGTTTGACATGATCAAACATGATCCAAGCATCTTGAAGGTCACCATCAGGTTGCATTCGCATGACCAAATCAACACCACTACCTGGACCTATCTCGGACATCTTGAAGATAAAAACTTTATCTGAATCCAATCCTTGACTAGGAAACTTGTTCTCTTGAACATAAGCCCAATTGCTGCATCCTCAAAGCTTCGTGATGCTGTCCATAACTCCAAACCTTCGGAAATACTTGAAAGAAGTGACTTCATTCCTAATATTCGGTGAACTCATGAATTTGCACTTCTCGAGAACTGGCATGAGTTCGTCTACTCCAAGTTTGGCTGCAAAAGTCCCTTCAAGCCGAAGAAGCAACTCCCCCAAAAACTCTTTGCTTGCTTCTAGGACAATAGAAGAATTGGTTCCAATTGGATTCCTCTCGACTTGATCTACAATTAATGACCAAGTCCTCTCTTTGGAATCACGACAGGCTCCTGCTTTCACAGGGTGGTCGTGATTTCCAAAATGAGCACAAGCACGCCTCATGTCTTCTTTACCAACAATATAGTATATTTTGGCTGGGCAACTTGCAATACATGAAGGAACAAAAGAGCAAATCTTGCATGTGATTGTTGATCCAGAAGGAGGGTTAGGTCCAACCTCAAATACAACGGGAGAACAACCGTCCCATTCAGTCTCGTTCACTAGTGCTACACAATGCTTTCGTGTAACAAAGTCGCACATAGTGTTGTCACAACGAAGATGACCCACACACGAAGATAGACGGAACGTCAATCCATCTTCGTTTTTTATGTTTGTCGTATGCGTGTTTGACCAAACGTGTCCGTCATAGCGTTTTTCCATTCCACTCAAGAGCTTTGCCTAACTAAGGGAGGTTGAGCATCGTACTGGAGGCAACTCAAAAATAACATCACCATTAAACAAAGGTGGAATGAAATGAACCTAGTGAATTGGAATTGTAGCATAGTCAACCTTTTTGAATGGATTCCTTGAACCTTTCGTATGAATGAGCTTCCGTAGATAAGGGACAATGGATTGTCCATTATCACACTCCGATGTTGTTACTAATAATGGAACCCTCACAGATGAAGTCGCTTCCACCTTCAGAGGTGGATCGTGAGATTGCTTGAAGACCTTGTGTGGAGGTGATGATTCATCTGAATCGTCGCTGTCAAGTGCTACAACCTCTACTCCTGTCTCAAGCTTAACTATGGTTGGAAAAGGCCTCTCGGGAGTGAAAGAAGTTGACGATCTGAGAGTGGTCTTAGTAGAAGGACCCTTGGACACCGATACGGGTAAACCATATGCTAAATACCTTCCTGGTGTAAGATGCCATTGCTTACAAGGGCTTTCAAGAGCAGGCTCTTGACCAAGGGTATATGCCAATTCTCCACTCGCAATATCAAAGATTTCTTGATCAATATGAAGTGAACTCTCAGATAAACGAAATCGAATACTCAAACGAAATGCACTAACAACAGCATATCCCATGTCCCCAACTGGAAAAGAGACAAGTATTGCCTCTCCAGGAGCCCTTACAACAGCCATTGAATCGGAAGACATACTTAACCGGATCCCATTTTTTGACCAACAAACCTAATCGATCTGAAAATTGATAGAACTAGTCAAGAAAATGGAAAGAGAACATGCTAATGCCGGAACTCACCCATGTATAGAATTATAGATGAATACAAAATTAGTATTACAGGAAAGAATCATAGTCATTAGGGTATACGACGATAGTTATGTATAATATAATGAAACTGAACTACGCAATGACGGTTAAGGGATGTAAGACATCAATTAACAAGGGAGAACACCCAAAATGGAAAGCGTTTAATTAAATTTTGGAAGGTACAGTTCAAGCCCATTAAGGTAAATCAGAACATGGCAAGCAAACTACATAATGCAATTATTCAAAAAATCACCTATTAGTGATTTATACCAGCCTATGAACGATTTTTTTCTAAAGAATGACATTAAGACTACATGAGGTTGGTTTTGGGCCATAATTATGTCCTTGGAGGTGGTGAAGGAGTTATGAGTGACTGTACTTCATCACTTACAACATTCATGACTAAATTGAACATCCAATATTATTTTTTTATTCCTTCATGTCATGGCCATGACAAAAACGTTTAAGTGATTTAGGTGGTAAATTGACCATTATGCGAATACGTTATCCTGATGAGGGTTGTCTACAAACTGTATTGGAGTAATTGGGTTGGACACTAAACCAATTAGTAAAAAACTCTTACTTTGCCCCAAAAAATAAAGTTTCAATTGCTTCAATTATTTCTCACTAATGTCTATGTATGGAAAACAATTTGAATCATCGTGCTAATGGAACCCATACAAACATATCATTCTCCCTGTCATATGCAGGCTTATCTTACATTTGGTGCTATGCAATTGATTTCATCATTTTGATCAGATGGAAATGTTCCACTTTTCTAAAAATAACTAAGAAACTGGCATCTTACCCTAGAGAATATTGGATTCAAATTCAGCACGTGTTCGAATACTAGTGATCTAATTCTTTTAACAATTATTTTCCATTGCAACAACAAGAGGCAACCCTCTCGAAATTTTAAAACCTAACTATTATCCTTATTTCGTAATCCAATGTACGTAAAGATAATTATTTCATATCCTATAAAAATAGTATAATACATGAAGTATACTATTGAAAATATTTGTCTATATGTCAAAATAATTTCCTAGATAGGATGTGCCAAGCGATCATCTTGCCATAGAAAAGCATGTAAATTAGTAAAGCAAGACCATTTCCCTCCGTCCTCCTAGGATAAATGGCAAAAGCATAAAAGGTATTCATTTTTACAGGACTAATTTCCGAAAATACCCTCCTATCATTTGGATGCATTTCCTAGACTTTTGAACCCTGTTATATAATCACCAGATAAATTAGATCCATATTTGAAGGATGAGTGAATCTATTTCAGAGAACGAGTAGAATGAGGACCCTATTATCATCCGGTCTTTCGTTAAAGAATTGAATTAATAGAATTAAAAATAATCATATAATTAGATTAACAAAAATATAATGACCATATTCAAAAGATCAGAATGATTAACAACCAAAACTTGCCATCAAAACCTATAGTCAATGAGTTTGTAATATAACTGATTCTCAACTAACATTAAATTTATCAAACACCAATTCAAATTTCGAATATCTACATTTGAAGAGGATCTCATATTCATGATCGTGATTGGTGTGTCATACGAAAAGACTATTAAATCCGTGCCTGGAAAAGCCATATACATCGATCTCATAACTTAATTTGACTAAGTTCTAACACAAATGATGATACATCCAACGGGAGCAGCCAGATGGACTCACCCTACCTAGACCCCAAAATACTATAACGTTTCCCCGTAGAACTCCCAATAAAAGCGGCCAACTCTCGGGCGTGGCACAGGTGGTGACAGAGGCTGCAGTCTGGCAGTTCAATAACGACGAACCTGCCAGTTCAACGGAACCTTCACACGCATCGCAAACAGTTCATCGCCTCCGTGCTAGTCTCCTGAGTTCCATGTTGGTCTTGGAAAAACATATCTCCGTAATGTTCATTCAATGGTCACTTCGTATACTCTCAATGCTGCATCCTGGAACAGTTGTTGGACCTTAACACCACCCTAGTCTCTGATTTTGTAGTTTATGTTGTCTCGGTGGATCACCTTATTACTCAAACCTTTCATCAAAGTTAAGAACTCGAAAGTCATGGAGCGGAACCTACGTTCAAGACGCGTCGTGGGGGCGGAGGGTGGGATCGAGCTTCCAAATGATGCACCAACCAACCCAAATCTTCAGGTAATTCCGAAGATCTCTCATACAGCGATAATCTATGGAAGTACACATACTCTGGTCTTGGGCAGCGGTCGACGAGGGGAGAGGCTTCAGAAATCTATCTTGAAGACAGGCAATCAAATTGCGACATGATTAGAGATTTAAATAGAGAGACAATGAGTTATTCGAACACGCAAATGGCATCGACACAGTCATACTCCAGTCGTCAAAAACGCCAAAGAGTAGGAGACCATCGTGCTTTCTTTACTTGATCAAATTTTCATGTGATCTTTCTGCCACAAGAGTCATGGTTCTCGGAGAACAGTCTCGGTCCCGACAAGCGTCGTAGTTGTAAGTAGGTCTTACGATTTTTGGGGTTTCTGTTTTTGAGCTCATGCTGTTGTGTTGCTTCCGGCATAAGAGGCTGTGACCTCGCAAAGGTGTCTCGGTCCCGAGAGGCGTGGGAGAGGTGAGGGGGTCTTACGATTTGGTTTCTTATTTTTTTGGAGCTCAGTGTTCAGTTGTCCTTGTGGCGCAAGAGGCTGCGACCTCGCAAAGTTGTCTCGGTCCCAAGAGGCTTGGGAGAGGTGAGGGGGTCTTACGATTTTCATTCTTTTTTTTTTGGAGCTCAGTGTTCAGTTGTCCCTGTGGCGCAAGAGGCTGGGACCTCGCAGAGTTGTCTTGGTCCCGAGAGGCGTGGGAGAGGTGAGGGGGTCTTACGATTTGGTTTCTTTTTTTTTGATCTCAGTGTTGATCTGTCCATGTGGCGCAAGAGGCTGCGACCTCGCAGAGGTGTCTCGGTCCCGAGAGAGGTGGGAGAGGTGAGGGGGTCTTACGATTTTCATTCTTTTTTTTTTGGAGCTCAATGTTCAAATGTCCCTGTGGCGCAAGAGGCTGGGACCTCGCAGAGTTGTCTCGGTCCCGAGAGGCTTGGGAGAGGTGAGGGGGTCTTACGATTTTCATTCTTTTTTTTTTGGAGCTCAGTGTTTAGTTGTCCCTGTGGCGTAAGAGGCTGGGACCTCGCAGAGTTGTCTCGGTCCCGAGAGAGGTGGGAGAGGTGAGGGGGTCTTACGATTTGGTTTCTTTTTTTTGGAGCTCAATGTTGATCTGTCCCTGTGGCGCAAGAGGCTGCGACCTCGCAGAGGTGTCTCGGGTCCGATAGGGATCTAGGACATAGGTCGTTTTTACGATTGTTTCTGAATCGGTATCCATGATAGGATGGAGAAATGGAGAGGATCTCTTTGGACCAAAGGCTTAGTAATAGAATTTATTGACATCAAATGGTTCCCAAGGGCCTGCGTCCTATATATCTTATTGAATTTATTTCATGTCTATAGATATTTAATCTGGTTTTATTGTGTCCCTCTTCATTTGGATGCACCGTATGAAAGGATTATATTACATTATTATGTTATGATATTATGTATCTATGCCCAGCTAGTATGAATGATTTGTAATCTTCCAGGCTCGTGGAGAAATGGCCCCGGGTGACAATATCATTCCAAGTCCTTCGATTCAAGCTTCTACGGCATTGGATGCGGTGAATTTTCCGGTGGACATTGATATGGTAAGCCTTGATGCTTTCCAGAAAGAGCTTGACATGGCGCTTGAAAAGATTCTTAAGGATCATCTTATTGTAGCAAGATCCTCTGGTTGCACCTTAGTTGGAGAAAACGAATTTGTAGCGCCCAATTCTCAGGGTTCCAATGAATTCTATACCTGTAGCAATGAAGACGTTGAGGACGCATCTGGACTAAGTAGTCATGATGACATTCTCATATTCTGTTGTGGGAAATACAGTCCTATTAGTGTGGCCTGCAGTCAATCACATCGGTGTTCTCCTTTATAATCTTATTAGTTTTATATTTTCTCTATTCTAGTCTAGTCTTATGGGTTCTTTCATTATTCAATGTATCCATTACATACTAATGGACCCTCTTGAATTTTAATCAAAGGCATTGCATTTATTTGACTTTGTTCAAAATTCAAAATTCGTGATTTCTATCTTATAGATCGTTATTGACAAGGGGCCTGTGGACTCCCCTCAAAAGTCTATGGGGTCCACAATGGGCGATGTCTCCACCCAACTAGAGATTGATTCCTTTGAGGAAGATCTGGAGGGAGACCCTTGTTCTAGGGAAGAGAAGGATTTATTGGAGGATGACATTAGGAAGATGCACAAGACGGACACTGTTTTGACCATCTCCAGTTTAAGACTTACAACGTAAGATCTATCAAGAATGAGAATTCCGCTATGTCGGTTGGTACCAATGCCGATGGTTCGTCCAACCCTCTCTTGTGATTTGATATTACTTGAGCAACAATTTGTGCATGGCTACGAGGAGGGTGCCCGTGTCTTTTATGTTTCTATTTTAGATGAACAAGGTTAGATTGGCGTTTTCACTGCTGAAGAAAAGGAGGCATGGGGTGCGTTGTGGAACTTGGTCAATGATAACTTTAATATGCAATTGAGGTCACAGCCAGCATTGAAGCATTTGGTGGACTACAAATTTTTTGTCTGCGACGGGAATCACCGACGGATCGCGTGGATGAATCATATCGAAAGACTCCACAAGTCGGAGAGAGACTGGCACATTCTAGTCGACTCCATCATATTAGATACCAGGAATCGAATTGGCCTAGCAATGCAGGCCATGCATGACATTAATAAGTATGATTTTCTAAAGTTTTTGGCGAACTTCATTTTCATGATGTATTTATGTACATTTTAAACTAGGAATTCATTGTACATCATTTCATATTTAATTCGATGAAAATGATCTTGTGCAGAAACACTGAGAATTCTCATGTCAAGATGAATTTAGTTCATATACTCTACCGTGTCCAGAAGTACGGTCCTATGGAACTAGAGAAATTCAATGAGCTTCTTAGTCCTGAGGAAGTGAAAACATGCACACAAAGTACACGAAAGACTTGGTATTCTATGCCCCTTGAGGTTTTTACCTCGTTCATTTTTAAGGTAAGATTGTCGTCATATTATTTTATAAAAATTTTCTCTTGCATCACTTCTATCATGAATTCAAAGTTTTTTTTTAATGTCTCATTCCTTACTAATTCTATGTGGTTCGCTTCAGCATGAGATCGCAGCATCAACTGATATTGCAGTTCGGAAGTATACTGAAGATACGCCTGTGAATGATTTGACAAAGGAAGGAGTAGCAGCGGCTATGAGAAGTTCCATCAAGGAGTCCACTGAGAAGTTATACAAGAAGCTCTCAAAGATTGTTTCAGTTGCTAACCCTACACTTGGTCGAGATTGGCTGGAGGAGGTAAAATATAGTTTGAATATAATTTGTGACGGTGTTCGTTTTCATTACAAGAATGTCTACATATTAAATTGTTTTCTCGTTTACAGATTGAAAGGCATTGGAGCCTTTTTATCGCTCCAGAGTTGACCCTCGAGAAGCTTCAGTTGATTGCTACTACCAATGTGAGTCCTAATCACAAGGTGAAATGGCTAAAGTGGATTAATGCTTCTGCTCCCTCTCGAGAGGCTCGTAGAGTGCCTCCTCGCCTAGTCAATGAGGAGAAACTTATCCTTTTTCTCTCTAGGGCCAGTTGGTATGCGGGGGTAAGGATTTAATGATTCTTTTGTTTGGTTTTGGTTTCTTTAAGTATTCTAATAATTCGATATTTTTATGTTCTTATTTTTGCTATTACATGATTTGAATTTTCTGTCTTGGATGCAATGTATTCCAGATGGAGGATGTAAGCATTCACATGTTCGATTGCATTATCCGCTCCGACAATATTCCTATCAACTTCTCTCTCGCGACTAAACCCCAAACCCTAAGCGAATATTTGGAGGGTTGGAGAATGAAGCTATGGGATCAGGCTTACACTGGGGTTTTCAAGGGAAATGACGTCTTCAAAAAGTCAGACTCTTTCAAGGATTACAAAGGATCTATTCTTGCGGTAAAACGCTTGATATATAGGTTGGTTTCTATTTGGTTTTTTCCTAGTTTAACTGTTTACCCTAATCAATATTGAATGCAAAAATATTTTGGTTTTTTCTCTATGGAATGTTAATGGAGTATGGTATTTTATTTTATGATTTTCTGTTCTTGGACGGGTTTTTTCTATATTTATGATCTATATAGTGAAATTGTAAGGGACCCTTGTGAAGACCTCTTATCACTGAGATGTTTCTATTGGAGAGGTCCTCTTAGACTTGATGCACCCTCAATGTCTTTCTGTCATATGGTTTTTGAATATTGGGCTACTAAGTGTAGTACCTTTGGGTATTCTATATATAATGTGTTCTTTATAGTTTGAATTTGACATCTTATAATTTTAATTTATATTCATAGGATAGTTTGGATAAATTAAATTGCTAACGGATTTGTTTGAAATTGGTTGAACTCGTATGTTAATGTTGTAAATCTATACTTTTATCAATACATACAAAACTTTATATCATTATTTTCCTTTATCTTATGGTTCTCTATGTTTTTTTCTATGGAGTGTACAGGTATTTCAAGTTCGAATTATATTCGAAGAAAGCTATTGACAAAGCCGATTTACCACCATTTCTCACAACTTGGTTAGACCGCTCCTCCCCAGATTGCATGTTCTCTCCATGGCAGCTGAAGAACTAGACAACTCCCCATCTCCAAGCTTGTCCTTGGTACCTCGAATGCAACCAAGGATTCATTCCACCTGATGAAATGCATCTCTTTCAGACATTGAAGGATACCGCCGTTGTTGAGCCTGAATTCGATGAATTTGCGGGATTGGATGGTGATGCTAGAGTTAAAGCGATCAAACGTCGAGAAATATCCGATAAGAAGAAGGTGGAGAGATGGGAGGAGGCCAAGAAGAAGACCGAAGAGAACAAGAAGAAGAGGCTTGCTGCTAAGGCTGAACAAGAGCAACAAAAGGCCAAAAAGAAGGGCACCAAGAGGAAGGCAGAGACACCATTGCAAGAGGCGGCAACAAGTGCAGCTGAGATGAAAGACACTTCATCCGGGTTTTCCCTCACTCAAGAGCGCCTGTTGCATGGGCTGAGTCCAAGAGTTCAGAACATGGAACCGGTTCCCGACATTGACGAATGCATTTTAAATCTATCTCTTGGGAATCTTCGTGGTTTGGGGAAGGAATCGTCTCGCACATCATACAACGATGTTCTTTCTTTTTTGGCCATGGTAAACCCAAATTTGGACCTTGCTAGTCGTTGAATTATCAATTTTGTCTTCAGGAGTACAAGTGAGTATGCCAAAATTTAATTCAGTTCATTTCTAAACCCTTTGTTTCCCATACCTCCTATGTTACTACTTCATTTTCTCTAACTTTAACTTTTGATTCCAGCATTCTAGCGACAAGGACCGATACTTTAATGGTGCTCGGAGTACTCAATCAGCAGTCGACTTGATTATTGTTGATGTCCCTGAAGGACTTCATGTTCCTACCATATCTTCTCCCCCAGCCCCTATTCCCCAATGGAATGCATTCAATGAGGATTATTTGATGCCAATTTTTGACTTTGCTCTTGAGTATCTTCATGACCAAGGTGGTATTCTTATCATGTATCCCGCCAGTCAAACCCACAAAAGCCACCTTCTTGGCTGCTGTGAAGAATACGGGTTCAAGATCGTCCACACTTGGTTGGGAATGAATTGTTTACATCTTACATCGCCTGTGGATCCAAATATGACGGTAATTTTTTTTTCTCTTCTTCTATGTTTGTCACAAAATTTGCATTTAAACCATATTATGTTCTTACTCTAATTGTTTTGCAGACTATGAGGTTTACAATATCTCTTGTGCTGAAAGAGACCGCACCCCCATTTGCATTCCAAGTGGTTCCATCTCATGATGCGGTTGGTGTGAATGTTGGTAAAGATGACATTCTCCAAAATTTTTGTGGCAAAGATGATGTTGCCATGAATGGCAACAAACCCTGGCGAGGTCCTCGTGAAAAGGCACGGCCTTTTATGCAGATGCTCATTGAGGCATGTTCTGCACCAGGCGATGTCGTCATGGACTGCACTGCGGCTACCAGTTCGTTTTTCAATTCATATTGTTGGTCTTCACAACCTAAATTCTCTTTAATTTAAATTTAATGTTGCATTCTAATCCTTTTTGGGGCTAATTGATAGGTTCCAGCATTCACGCCTGCCGTGCTACTCGACGTCATATTCTAGCATTTGACGAGGACAAGGCTATCTTTCATGCTCTCATTGCTCCGTTCATGCGCACTGCGATTGTTACTGAAATACAACCGCATCAGCCAGCCGTTGTTTCCCTCGATTTGGACGATGAGGAGGTAGCACCCCAACGTGTTGTGAAGACCTCCTGATTCAGTAAGTAAGTTCCCCTTTAATCTCTTTGTATCGGAGTCTTTCTACCTCTCTTATCCTTTTTTGGTCTAATCTGTTGTATTCTTGTTTTGCAGGCAAGCTCCAAAAGTGAGGAACCGCAAACACGTGCCGTTCTTTGCATCACCACGCTTTTTTCCAAGCCCCCCTAAGCCATTTCAGCTTCCAGTCTATACAGAGGCAATTTCCAGGGATTTAGTAGCTATTGATCCTAGGGCACCTTCTAGGGCCCATTCAATTGATCCTCGCGTTTTAAATTTTGTTGACGACTGTGCTATAGAGTCTGATTCGCAAACATCTCATAGTGAGGGTAGTTCAACCTCATCTCACTCTAGCTAACGTACTGATGTAGTACTCTATTGTTTCTGGTAAATGATGGTGATGCAACATTTGGAGATTTCTATGTTTTGTTTCTATGCAATGTCATTGATTACCATTTGGATGTCATTATCTTTTAATTGGATTGTACTTGAACTACATTTTTCTAAGGGGATTAGTGTGAACCCAGAACACCATGTTTGTGACAATCATCGTGTCTTTTTTTTCACTATCTCTTTTGAACTCCAAAATTCCTTGCCCTTTTCATGATAATGTCACCACACCATGAAGTGGTTGATAAAATGTCCCTAAACTAATCCCTTAAACACACCCTCCTCTCATTGTGATAAAAGGGATAGGGGTTTCATTAGTTCATTGATGATAAAAGATGAATATGACATATGCTGCAAAAAAAGACATTGTGACTATGAAAATTATGGTGATCTTCCATACACATTATGATACATCTTTTAGTAATCTTTTATCCTCCAAGTATTTGGGATCTTCTAGGGCTTACCACTGAAAAAGAACATTTGTATATAGATTGACCCTAAATTTACAGCAATCTTGATTATGAATAACTTTGTATTCTTTCTACTTGAGATCTTTTTTGTCTTCTACTCCTTTTTGAATATTTTTCATTGTACATCTATACAAGGCATTAGTCATAGGCATTTTTATGTATTCATTAAATCAATGACATATGTAGTTCACTTTTTATCTTTCAAGAAAATCTAAGTTTATTTCATGTATAAAGTGTGAATGTTTATCCTATTATTATATCTGTAATTGTGAAACCTCTCATGTGACTGATATGCTCACTTCATATCCATAATAGACCTTGTCACCTATCCACTTCACAGACGAAACCCTTTGTGCTTGCACGGTTATAGGTCAACATTTTATACTTGAATTTAAACTCATGAAATTTCTACCATAAATTGATTCCATGGTTTTAGGCACCCTGTATCCACGGTCATAGGTTTAATTCATTTTTCCAAAAATCTTTCATCCCTGCTCGCTTTTCCCCGCTCTACACTCTACGCTCCACGCTCCACGCTCGCGTACCAGCATTCCCCGAGTCGACCAAAGTGGACAATCAGCTCAAGAGCCCATCATAGTACAAGATACGGATGAAGAAGGTATGGATGATGGGGTGGCTAGGAAACTGGACCCCGTTTTGCAAGAGGGTGACGGGAGTGGCGCAGGAAGCGATTCAGAAAATGAAGAGGCAATGTTGCTTGCCAAAATAGAAAGTGCAAAATGAACATTGCGTGCAAAGAACGAGCAATTGAAAACTTTGAAGGAGCAAGAAATGAATACCACTTTCGTAGAGGTGTTGAAGCAACGATTGAAGGCCATAACGAACGTCATTGAAGAGAATGACAAGGGCTTCCATTCCTTCAAAAGAAATTGCGATTTTTATTTGAAGGAAATGAAGAGTGGGAAGGTGCATAAAATGGACCATTATTTGATATGGGAATCAAAACTCGAAACCCTTGTCCGCAAACGTCAGCAGGCACAGAATGAAAGGCGAAGCCTAGAACTTCAAATAATGGAGAAGAAAAAAGAATATTATGAGGCCGCCGTCCAGCACGTTCCAAAAGTAGAGCTTTTGGCTTCTTCCTCAGCATATGGTAGTGTTGTTGGTGAAGTAGCATCGCTTGAGAAGTTGGTGAAGTTCTATGAGCAAAGATTACCATTGATGGTATCGGAGTTGAAAGCTCTCAAGGCGGAAAGTCGGGTTTTTTCGGATTGGTATAAGTGGAATAGAGCTAGCATAGGGAAGTCTGATGCAAAATTACAACAAATGGGTCCAGAGCCCATTCTGAAGGACTACCTCAACACAAAATAAAATCCCTAGGAATACAATGAGTATAAATACTTTCACCACGATTATTTTGTATTTTGCCTATCGTGGTGTTATAAAGAAATGCAATGTTTTGAGATAAAACAATGTATATGATGTCTTGAAGCAATGTCTGTACTAGAATAGTTAAATTGGTGTGGGCACACTAGTGGTGTGCATGGAAGGGAGAAAATGCCACACCATTTTTGGATCTTACAACTTTTTTGTATGGATGAATATGTCTTTCTCATGTTTTGGGAGAAGGTGACGGTATGATGAATGGAATGGGATTCTCGTACATAATTACAATCGAATAGGAACATGGGATTGATGGGAAGTTCTTGATTCTTAACCGTAAAAGTTGACATAGTATTTTGTGTGAATGTCCTCATGAAATCTACAGTACAACTTGTATTTATGATTTTTATATGAATAGTGGAGAACGAAGAACCGATTATGCCTAAAATACCATATTAATCAAGGAAATTTATTAGGCTAATTTGTCTCGGGTGATTTGCTTCATTGTTCCTCCTTGTATATAGGATTTTTTTAAATTCTAGCTTTAGTGTAATTTGAAGAAAATTACAATGGATATTGAGGAATTAGGTAGGTTTTATATGTAAGTTGGCCTACTCATGTTTTTTATGAATCAAAATTTTGACCTCCAAGGACAGGGGGAACCATTTGAAGGTATGGTAATGTGAAGTCAACAAGTCAACATCCACGAAAAGGGGCATGTTGTATTTGAACCCCTTTTATTCCTTCTTTGGCCAAGTATCTTGAAAGCTTAGAGGAAAAGCTTCCTATAATTAGAACCTCACGATTTTAAAGAATATGAAAGGAAATATTCAATTGGACAATGATGCTCCACTCTAGTGAGTAGTGACCTAGTTTTCTTCTCAATGCAAGTGAAATTAATTTGAAAAGTTAAACTTTAAGAGCTTTGTTGATTTGATTCATACAAACTATTTTTGTAAGAACTGGAAAAGATCATTCTCGATATGATTTCAGAAATTGGTACTTTGGTAGAGAGGAAAAAAAGGTAGTATTAAATAAAAATGAATGCCATATGGAATTGCTGTACATAGGTATGCTAGGAAGTTGTAGAAGTGGAATGAAAGAAACAAACCCTAAACCACTCCATCGTACTTGCCAAAACAACTAGAAACATAGTGTAATTAAAACCTAACCCTTACTTGTCATCTATTATGATGGGAAGTAAGGCTAAATTGCATGATTCCTACAAATGTCTAGTCAATTACATTTGGGTTGTTTTGAGAGCCACTTCCTTCACCTTCTTCATAGGTCGATGCTTCCCCAACCCCTAGCTTTCGCTTTGCACGAGTTCATGAAGCTGGTCCGTTTGCCTTCAAAATTGATTGTAACACATTGGAGTCTTGTAGAGCTTGGAGGGTCCTTGTTGTTTGCGGAGAATGTGCTTCCAACAAGTAGTCAAGTGCTTGACTTTGGTAATATGGTCCATACGTAGAGTCCAGGTAAGCCATACTAGTCAAGTTTTCTAGGGAGGCACTATCATCTTGATTAGCCACCCTTTCTCCTTCTAAATTCCAACGGTGTCGTTGTGGATGAGGACCCCACTTGAAGGTTGAGGAGGTCTTGTCCTAATATCCACCAAGGCATTGGAAGAAGAATGTCTTCCTCCCTTCGTTTTGTGGCCCCTTTCCCATGAGCCTTAGTGCAACTCTGGCAATTTCGTCCAGGTCTGTTTCCAAATTCAATTGCGAGCTAGCAGGTCCTTTTTCTTGATCATGTTGTCCTTCTCACCAACTCCAAACCAAATCTCGACCCCACAAGGTTGTGTCAGCCGTAGTATCACGTGTGTGTTCCCAAGAAGGAGGCATGTAGGTCGTCAAGTTGAACATGGTATACAAGCGATTGTGAAATGGTGCTGAACAAATCACACAACGTCGTCTAATCAAGCATTGTGTGATGAGACATTGGGGGTGGTATACATGTGCACAAGATCCTAGTGCCCAACCCCCTTCGGGGCCAAATTGTTCAAGACATATGGGGCATTTAGTATGGTCCAAAACAAAAGGTGTAGGCTTGGGCCACAGTAGCATTCGTTTCTTCTCTTCTATGTGGCTAGACATTTGGTTTTCGTGGTCCCAACCATTTTTGCTCCAATCTATGACCTCCTTTTGTGGCAATTCCACCATGCACATGTTATTGGGAAACATGTCCTCCAACAATGCCCATGACGTCAGTCCATTCTCACGTTTAGGAGCATTTGCAACAAAGTTTCTAGAAACTTTCTCTAGCTCCTTCGCAACTTGTTGGGATCTATCCACGGAGAGAATGCAGGCGACCTTCCAATGATAGTATGTGGTAGTCAACTCAGCCAACTTTCTTTGAAGCATCTTATTTTCTTCTTGAAGTCCATGGTCTTTCTCCAATTGAATAATTGATGGAACCACAAGAAACGAAAGAGAGTCTTGGGTCCCCTTGAGTTCAATTGTGTCATTGGTAGTATATCTTGTGACAATAGTAGGAAGTATATTCGGAATGATGGGGGAGTGTCTAGTGCGCTTGGCAAGAGGAGAACGCTGAAGGATATCGTTTGTAAGGTCCCCCACAACCTTGTCCACATTTTGGAGGTTCTGCTCAACAAAGGCGTCATCCATATCTGACAAAGTGAAAGTGTCATGGTCTTTCTCATGGAGGCGTTGCAGTTTTGTAGTTTGTTGAGAGATGAATGTACTTTTTTGTTCACACTCACATCACAATTTCCTCATTTCATTTTGTAGTGAAGAAATTTCAACATCTTTGGTCTTGAGGAGGTCCAGAGCTTTTGCCAAAATCATAATGTCGTGGCTGGAGCCCATTGTTGATGGAGAAATGGGAACACGGTCAGTTTCTTCCATAGCCGTGTCCTCATCGGGCCCGAAGTCGAAGACGTCATTTGTGCGCTGTGTTGGCAACGATGGATTAGGAACTATAGTTGGAATTGATGCGGGTCTCACTCGTGTTGTTGAACACCGTACTCTAGATGGTTGCCTTGGTCGTTGTCCCGTGGATGTCGCGGATCCTTCTACAATTTCATTTTGAACCTCACTGGGGCAAACAGATTGCTCCAAGATTTGTATGACCCTATGGACGCACGTACCATTAGAGTCATCATCTTCTTTAGACTCCTTAGTGTCAACCTCAGTGGCAGGGATTTGTGTTTTGTATGCACTTCGAATAGGACCAAGTCCCCCCTTAGGAAAGGCTAGAACTCCTTTTGGGATGAAACCACTCTCTGGACGAGTGACATACGTACTTCCCTTGATTGTGCTCCAATCAACCTCTTTGTTTAGAGCGACCTCAGCATATGCTCATCTAGCAAGGAAGAGGGGGACCTTGTTCCTATCTACAAAGGCGGTTTTGTAGAGGACTTGCCACAATTCAATGCATCTTTGAAGGAATGCTGGATTCTCACAGTACTTCAAGTTGGCCTTATTGGTGTGTCGATTATAATGATGACACCATAAAGGAAAGAACTTGCTGATGTGGCACCACTCGATGTAGTCTTCGTAGGTTTGTATTGTCCAAGGCTCTGGTTCTTCATTCCAACCCTTAAAAGCAAGGTGGGCTTCACTATTGAGCACCTGCAATCGCTTTCGATGAATAGTGCCCCTACGCTTGTGATGTTTGTCTTTGGCAGCCTTCCGTAATGCCCCAACGATCTGTGCAGCAGTGGAGATAGGCAATGCCCTAGCATTGTTAACTCTAGTGGCCATCAATGATTGTCGTGTCTAAGGCTCAAAAAACTCGTTTGGGAGTTTAGGTGGTCCACAACTAGTAAGGTAAGAAGGGTGGATGAATGTAATAAATAGTAAATAATCAAGGTTCACGCATGTAGCCACTAAAGAATACAAGACAAGAAGCCTCAATGAAAGGTGCCCAAAAGGTCTTGGGCGAGTGGATAAATAGGTGGGGCGAGCACGGGTGAGAGTTGGTCATGGGGCGCATGCAGGTGGGCGACCACCGACTGAACCCGTGGTCTCCAAGGGGGGCACACGGATCTCAAGGAGCAACTACGGGTTTGAGGAGGCGACTGTGGGTATAGGGGCGCGTGCAGGTGCCTTGGGAGGTGACTACGGGTCTTTTGGGGCGACCGCGGGTAATTGTGGGGTGTTACTTCTCTTTGGGTTCTCACTTTGTGTCTTTGCTTCGTAGCTTGCCACGTACTCCACACCCGCGGTCGCCCACCAGCCTAAACCCGAAGTCGCCCTACCCCTGGTCGCCCAAACCTGAGGTCGCCCACACCCGCATGCGCCCCTTTAGGATGCTATGTGGAAGACATGTGTCTACCACATGGCATCTAGGTGGCCTCACGGGCAAGGTGAATTTTTTTTTAATAGTCAAAGGTAAGTTTGACTCTATTAGACGGACAAGAAGGTCTACTTGACGTGTTGGACGTTGTGTTTGTCGAGTTGTCGAACTGTCCGCCGGAACAACCCTGATGGGCGGCGATGGAGGTGAATTGGAGTGAACGACCACAGGTCCATGATTTGTGGGACGATCGTACAATAGCGAATAAGGTGAGTTCGAAATCATGAAGTCATTCTTATCCATCTTATTCACTAGAAGAGCAATTTTTGAGTATAGCTTTGCATCTTCTCTATCACTAAAGCCATAGAAGTACGCACTGAACATCTATAGATCACACAAAAACATTTTAGATTTTTCATTTTTAAGTCATTGTTGAATGTCTATCCAAAGTAGATGATATTATTGTCGACCCGAGGATAACAATGGACTGCACTTACTTCAAAGATAAGTTGAGAGAAATTAAAGAACTATAATCCTAGATATGAGAATATGATTTCTGGGAGGAGGATACACTAACCTTCGCGGCTAGCATGAACTTTGGTCTTGCATAGATGCCAAGGACATTTTCATTTGGCGTTGCAAAGGCTTGGAGTATGTCTAGATAAAACTCCATGTGCAATTCTGTGGGATGTATCCTCCACTGGGCTTCCATATTCTTGGACGGATCAGTATAGTATACACCCCCCGAAGGTATGTCATATTTTGATTTGAGGCACATGTAGGCGACAGTGGCAAAGTCATTATCCTTCTTGAAAATGAAGAGGAGCGGCACATCCAGAGCTTTTCCTCTGTTTGTCACATTATTCAACATCTTTGCTCTACTGGGGACGTAAATGGATATGACGAAGTCATATCCAGTAAGCCTCAAAGTTGCAAAAGATGTTATAGCCTTCACGTCCTCCTTCCCACCAACAATGAAGAGACAAATATTCGGCTCAGTCATTTTCGATTCTAATTTCTAATGAAGGAAACTCAAAAACGGGTTGATTGCGCTTTCGGTATCAGTTGGCTTTGATCGTGGCACCACCCTTATATCCACGATTGCTAGGTTAACCTCTCGGTGATGGTACACATAATTTGTGTTGGTGACGAGCACCTTGGCAATGAAGTCAATTCCTCGTATCTGCACTCCTCCAGCAGGTTTAGGAAGTTGGTGCTTCAACTTCATAAACCTCCTGAACATGTATAGGACCTCCGGAAATTGTTTGTCAAGATCCTTTGCCCGCTTCCGCCACGCATCATTCCTGAGCCGTTTCTTGAAATACTCAGCATTAGGATGCGAGAGAAGGAAATCCCACAACGTAGAAGTAAACCGGTGCCTCACCTTCCATGCTCTCCAGGTCATTTTAATGACATTGCTGCCATTGTCTATGAACTTCAGAGAGGGTTTGAAGACCATTAAGTCCTAGAGAACAACTTTCTTGCATTTCCTCCGCTCTACCCAATCACCGTGTGCAATATTGTCAGGAACTAATATTTTTGTTCGCGCAACAGAGACTTTTGGGTACATTGATTTACGCCCCAGAGTTTCATCTAGTAGGTGCTACGCAAAAACTCCAAATTCAATGTCCGTGAACCATCCGCAATGTTTGAAAAACTCTCTTTTCAAGGACATTGTTTTGATCTTGAAGCCTTTAATTTCCTTGAACAATTTCAATGAAATTGGCTCGATCAGCCCTCCTTTGGCATGCCTTGTCAAAAATCGATTCCAATTTGCCCAGAGTTCATCCGGTAGGGTGATGATCTGAATTTCATTTTTGAGATCTGTAGTCCCTTTGATGGAAGCACCATCTTTTTCAGGATTAATATTTTGGAATCTCTCGACACCTGCATCCGTGAAGCTCCGCATTTTTCGATAGAATAATTACATTACAGTGTGTCATGCAAACAATAGAATTTGTTTTCGGACTATCGTCGGGTCGACGATAAAACTGTGTTAATAAAAACATAGATAGTCCATATATAAGTAATTCACTAAACAATAGTAAATCGTATAGTTATTCATATTCGATATGATCAATTTGCATTTACATTCTCACAGGACATGAAGAAGTTATCATTGACTCGATGATAATGAGGAAGACCAATTGCATACCTTATAGTTCGTCAAGCTAAAGATGACTTTGTTGTTCTGAGTTAAATCCTCAGAGCGAACATCTGTGGGGCGCTTGCAGGCGAGCTAGATGTTTCGGCAACTAATGATTTGGTTACCCCACGTTGGTTGAGCATGATCCAAATGATTAGTGCAGTTGTAGAATTTTGAGAGGTTTCTTAATTTGTTTGGGTCAAGGGTCCAAACAATAAAAGCATCCCAAGTCTGAAGCTCTACTGGGCGGGATTCTCCACAGCCTCCTTTCTGAAGCTCTTTTGAAGCTGTGATGCTGTGTTGACCGTTGATAATCATGAACCGTCCATTCATGATTTCTTCCCACTTCTCTGGCTTTTTTTTCAAAAGCTGATTATGAGTATCGATAGGGGTAAGGCACACCTTCTGCCTCTGCTTCACGTCAATGAGTTGAATGAGTTCATTCTTTACAGCAGCAACGATATCCTTCTGTAGTATTCGAATGACATATTGATCATTGGCCAAGATGCACTGTTTAATGTCCACAGGTACAATTTCCTGCCCGAGTAAAAAACAGGGCCTGTGGTCTGTCCAGAAGTTTTTTTGAATTAAAGCAAACTTCTCGTAGTCTGGTTGTGTAGTACCGTAGGATGATGGACCTGCTGATAAAGTCGTGAGCACTGATTCTGAACTCCCATCACCGACAACTCCTCTAGGAAGACTTCTCTTTTTCTTCCTACTAGATAGAGGTGCTTCTATAGAGATGCTGTCTCTCTTTCTTGTCGCCAATTTTGTCTTACCTAGTCTTGTTACTTTGCTTGCTAAACCACCGGCTGCAGACCCATCTTATTGACGACTCTCAAATTCCCCTCTCTAGCCTTGTGAGGGGTTTCTACCAAGTATTGGTGCAGGCTCGACATTTGCCAAGGCATATCGATCAAGAGTTTGAAAAATACGACGCAATCTAGTTGCATTGGACTTTGCTGTGTCATTTTTCTAGGGAACATAGCCAAATTTCTCAAATTCCTCGTTGAGGGACTCCATCTGCGACCTCTCCAAGAATGTCATGAGGTTCTCGAGGTCAAACTTCCCGTAATGAGAATTTACGTTGATGACAATGGAGTGACAATGATCTTTCTGGTTTTCATTCTCATCAACCTCGTAGAGCACAATTACAACATAATTACTTTGGTGATCCTCAATCACTGTCACCTTCTCTTTCATATTCCAAGGTAGGTAGCTTGTTTTTCCCTGTATTCAGTATCTAAGATAGACATAATTTTTCCAGCGGTTCACGCCAAAGGTCCATGTGTTGATATGATCTTTGAACTCCCATAGCATTCCGTAGCTATCTACCATTTCATCGATGAAGGGCTCATCGTTCAAGGGGTTTACGAAGGGCTGAAGATGATCCGTAGTTACGGAATAATCGTAGAGATCTTCCTTCTCCATCTTTTAATCCTGTCAAGTGATTTGTGCGTATGTGTTAGAAATTGATCTATCATCGATCCAACAATAAGTTTATTTCGATTGCTGGAGGAGATATTGCATTGGTCATTCAATTGGGTGATGGTTTTTAAACATTGCATAAAAACGATTGACTCGATGACAACTGCATTTAGGTGAGGGTGTTGGCTGAAATTATTGTGAAGATATATAGATTTCTATGAACATTAAGTCTCATTTGTTACTATCTTAACAATTTGATCCTCTAACATTGGTTATATGGCATGAAATTAGTCATATTTCATGACAATGACGTCCAAATGTTTCTTTTGATCATTAATTTGTAGTTTTTTTCTTTTGTGATTGGTGGATTTATCTTTAATTCCTACTGAAGGTATCATCGGGTCGATGATACGGGTGGGGTCTAGTACCTATTTGAGAAATTTTCTGAAATTTTTTGTATGTCATTTAGTAAATTATTTATCTAACAAGGTATCGTTGACTCGACGACAAGGGAAATGACCTAGGAGGCGGCGTTTTTAGTTTATTGGATTTTCTTAGTTATTCCTTGGTGGGAATGTGGGAATTAGAATTTGGAAGTTATCAAGCTTTTGTTTAGATTATCATGGATGACTGTATCCTCGAGTCGACGATACGTTTCTTCGATGATCAAAACCCTAAACATATAGACTATGCACAATAAAATGTTCACTAGGTTTGTAGTGTGTCCTCGACTCGACAATGCGTGTCTTTGAATAAGCTAATCCCTAAAATTGGAGAATTTGCAAACAAAAATTGTGGGCTAAGACTAAACTGAGATTCTAAAACCCTAAATCATAATCTAATTTGTATAAGATTGAATACCTGAAACCTCACTTTGATGTAGACTTCCTGAATGCCTTTGGAGATTGAAATGGCACTTATTCAGCTCTTCCTTATTGGAGTACAGACTTGTAAGCACAAAAAAGGAATCTCAAAGATTTTGAAACATACAACTTTGTTTTAGAAGTCAACATGAAATGCAACAATGCCCATGAGCACCACATTTTAGAAAAATATGTTCAAAATCCTATTCCTAACAATTACTCACGAAAGCAAAACTACAAATTCCAAACCCAACAATCAAAACCCAATTCTTAAACAAACCCAACAATGGAAATCTAATTCTAAAACAACAGCAACTCTACTTTGTCAATGCGCAACCACAGTATTGGAAATAGAGTGAGAGAAAGCCTTTGGAAAAAATTTTGTGCCCAACGTTCAAGCACAATCAACTATCAAGTAATCCACTTCTAAAAAGAAAATTAGCAATACTATCAGAACAATCAAACAATGCAAGAATAACTAACAAAATTAGTGAGAAAGAAAGAAAAAGCTCACATATTTGACAAAACTATGTAGTTTTGGGAACTCTCTCAAGTGGCACAGATCGCAAAACTCTACAGTTGAATGCGAACTTCAACTCATAGCTTCACACCAATGCAATGCACACTCCATAAATCCAGAGCAAAGTGAAGTAACCCTCTCGCAAGCCTCCCTCTACGTCCGCGGCCACTGAAACCCAACTCACAAGCTACCCGTGCACTCCTCCAACACTTGCAGAAAGGAATGAGGACGAGAAATTCAAAGTCAAGCTACCTCACACAATGAAGAAAACAAGAAGAAAATGGCCAACAACTTGGCACTACAACAACAACAAAAAGAATTTCACAAACACACTCCCCGCAAGCGCAACAAATGCACTCCCCGCAAACGCACTCAAACGCAATTCACAAACGTAGTTCAAAAACACACTCCCCGAAAGCGCAAGTTCACAAACGCACTTCCCACAACGACACAACGAAGGGAGAGAGAAGACCTCCCAACGCTACACCGAGCCGCCAAAGGAGGTTTGGTCTCCACCAAAACCAACCGCCCTAGTTCCGAACTTGAGCCTTGGTATGGAAGTTCCTCAATTTTCCCAAACCTGAACCGATGCCGAACCTACACGTTTGGATCCGAACATGACGTGCGGGTATTCTATAACTTCTTTAACCCCTAAGTGCCCAAGGCCTCTTTTGAATTTTTTGGTATTTGCTCTCAATTGAAGAGAATGTCAACATTTTGATAAGTTGTATCAATTCTTTTGAATTGTTACCATACAAATTCAAAGTAGACATGTTATAGATCACATAGGAAAAAAAAACACTTATGGAGTGAAAGATTATAATGTTTGACAAAGAGGGTGTTAAAACTGCAAAATAGATGTGAAGCCTTTCAATCCTCTTCTCACTAGTCAAATCTAAAAGGTTTTATAGGTGACCAAAAAAATATGAGGTTGGAGGGCCTAACATGCATAACACCAACCAATTTGTGGCTTCTCAAAATTTACTTTACAATTCTTTTAAATGAATTTTGAATGTCATTATTTCTCAAAGATCTAGTGATTTGAGGCTCATTTCCAAGAGCCCTCAACACTACGGAAAGGCAAGATTGCAATGGGTACCCTTGCACAAAATCTTGGAAATAAAAATAAATATAATTCATTTTCAAAATTGATTTTGTGATGCTAAAACTCGACTTCAAAGAGAACTTCCCAGAAATACAAGCTTCTCCAAATAGCCAATTGTTAGGGTTTTCTTTAACTCCAAAGTTTTGCAAATACAACATTTTGGTGCCTGGGTCATTTAGGGGTTAACCTTTGAATGCCGAGTTGGTGACCATGGAAATCATCCATTTTCAAATCGTGTGATATCATCCACTTTAGATCTTTCCTTTCCACCCCTAATTCTGAGGATGAATAGTTGCAATTCTGACATACAGGGGAAAATTCCTTGTCATTCAGTGGACAATAATCATCCATCATGACGTTTTGGGGTGAATTTTCTATTCCTTGTAAGACATACTACTGACCATGGAAATTTTGAAAATGCATTACATAATGAATTTGTAAGAAAATGGAAGTGCTCATTGGATGTCAACGCATTTTGTATGATTTATGCTTTTTGACAAAGAATCTTTAGAGTATTTCAAATTTTACTTTTGTTCTACATTGAACGAAAAATTGGTTAGCACTAGCTAAAAAAAGATTGCAACATTGTTTTCTTAAGTCATCTATAAAGTTTGAGGCCCTTAACCCCTTTACGCTTGAGGGTTTGGAGACACTCACCATCTTCTTCACCATATTTTTGATGAAAGGAGAATACAATAGGCTTTAGGTCCACAATGAGAGACTATATTGAAGGCAAAAGAATTTCCTATAATATATATTGTAGTTAAGTACATTTTCCAAATGTCAAAATATTAAGTGCAAAAAAATGTTGAATAAGATAAATTGGGAAGTGTAGGGTGGTTCTAAAATAAGTTCTTCGTATACCATGGAGTCAATCCGTATTATTGGGTAGTGAGATACAACCATGGAGAACAAGTTAGGTGTACCTAGAGACAGGCCGCTGTGACAAAATTGATGGCCTCTAGTCATTACTCACCGGACTAAGCGGTGTACACAATTCAAGTGTTAGTTGTAGGGTTTGAGTGTTAGTTGTGAGATTTAGAGATAAACCTTGAAATACCATATCGTGTTTAAGCACAAAATTTCCAATGCTAAATCAATATTTTTATTTATTCCTAATTGCCCAATCAACTATTGATGGTTGATATAAAATTTTAGGCTTGACATTGTGTAGGCAATACAATACCCTTGACTATTTCAGAAAATATTGTAGGCAATTTTCAAGGGTTACTATTTTTTTTTTAAATTCACTAAAACATGGTAAATATTTAATTTGTAAGAGGCCTTGAAAGGCATATATGTACCATTAAAAGTTGGGTATGATACATTTGCAAAACAAACATTCATATTTGTTGTGATCTTCAATCCAAACATCCTTCCACCTTTCTACTTTATTCTTCTTCATCCAAGACCTAGGCTTCCTCCCCATCCTAGAATTAGAAATAAAACATATTGATGAAAAAACTTTTCAAACATTCATTACAAGAGTAATTTCAGCAATAAATATTTCTGAACGTTTTCACATGTTCTATGGTCTGCATGAATTAATATTTTATAGGAGTACGTGTGTAGGTATGTGAAAACATTGACATGCATGTCATCCAAATGTAGAAAGGTAGCAACACTTAGCTGAGGCATTCCCCTATAATTTAGAAACATAGCTTCTATTTTGGGGACTTCAGAACATCTTGACATGCTACAAGGTAACGTTATAGCAAGTTGCAATTGAAGTCCCCATCAACTTCATTAGCATTGTTTCTAAATGAACCTTTCCTCATGATCAATGTGGGAACATCCTTTAATAATGAATTGTCCATCATGAATCCTCAAAGGGTATGGGATAATTTGAAGATGAGAGCTTGACCACTCATTGTCAAAATGCAAGAATTGTGCTCAAAGTAGAATTTTAGTCCTCATTTTAGCATAGTAGAATACCTTCTTTCAAAAAACTTTGAACAAAAAAATATGGGTAATTAAGCTAAGTTTAATCTCTAAATTTTCTTTTGAGGTTTTGAGGCTCCAAATGTCAAAGTTATCGACAAGTTTTAGAGAGGGATTGGAAGAGACATTTTTTGGGACAATTAAAAACATTCTCTTTGATATGTGTCCATAACTTTTTATTGGAGTCTTCAAATCTCAAATCCATTTTTGTAAATGAAACTTGGCTTCATTTCACAAATTTTTAAAGATCCAAGTTTTTTGGAAAAAATTATTCTACTATGCCCCATATGAGGTTTGAAATTCTACTTTGAGATTATTTCAAATTATTGTGAAATTCTTAAGAGAAAAATGAAAAAAACTCTTACTTATCGTGAATAGACTCAAAAAATCTAAAATTTTTACCATATTAGTACCATTATATTTTAATGCATAAGAGCATGGTATAAATGAAAGTTATCATGCTATTCTAAAATTAGAAAACCAACAAACTATGCCCAAAGTTCATATTCCCAAGAAAATCAAAAAAACAATTTGGACCCTTTTCATTTGTTTCAAAAAAATCATTGAAACTTGAAGACTAGGCCTACACTGAAGTTGTATTAGAAGACTAGGGCTGTAATGGAGTTGCTATAATTGTTGCATACCGGCTACGTTGGTCACCCTCCATGCAACCTCTACAACTCATACAAGTATTCTCCCTCACCCCAATGTAGATCTAAACCCTTGTATTGTATTCTTGGTAGAATACAAGCTCTACATAGGCACAGAATCTTTAATTTTGCTGATTTTATTTATTTTTAAATTGCTAAATTTTCAAATTCCTCTTGCCCCAACTTTATAGTTCAACACATTTCATGTTCATTCCATTTGTGTTATGTAAATGCAACCAGAACACAATCCGTAGGGCTGGCCATTTTGGGCCATATCGGCGTTGTAACCCTAAACCATAAAGAACTAATGAGAATAGCTATTTTTGTTGCATAACACAAATCATGAAAAATATAAATCAAAATCTAATGTGTTTTGTTCCACAAAAATAGTATACAAACATATGTTGACTACGTCGCATTGAAAGATATTAGCATTCATAGTGAAAGAATTTTTTGTTTTGAATAAGACGGTCCAATTGCTTGCTAAATAATAAACTCTATATCTATCATATCAGTAATCCAAATAGGATGAATCAAAGCTTCCCATTTAGACAAAAATATAATCTACAAGAATAAAATAATTAAAAAAAAATTCAATTTTTTACAAATTTTGTTTGCTTCCCGCTCTCCCCATTTTAAAGTTATTGTGGCATATCTTCTGCTCCCGAACACTGATTGAAATACAAATTATATTCACCCAAAGCTAATAAGTTTTTATATCTTACGAGAAAGTTTTTAAAAAATCACTAACAAATGAGTTCATAGGAATGTACCTAAAATCCATGTTGTCCCCCGTAAGCACATTGGGACTTTAGGGGTTAAAGAATACTTTTGTACAATCAAGGGATGAACTTTGCATAAATTGCATCTCCTAAGAAACTTAAGAGATTCCAAATTTTTTTCCTAGAAATCTAGAATTGTTCATAATCCTAAACCCTAAACCCTAACCTTAAATCCTAAGGCGTGAATCCTACATTGCACATAATTATGATCCAAAACCGTGGAAGGAAGGATTTTTTAAGAAACTCGGACAGTGGACAAAGTATAAGCAAAGAAGCAATTATTAGGAATCCCCTAGTAATGACAGTTATATGAACAAAAATTAAGACAATGACATGAATAGCAGATACACTATAAACGAACGAATTTTTTTGGTTGGTAATAGCGAAGCCTTTTTTTGGTTCATATTAGCAAAGACTTTTTTTAGTTGGTAATAGCAAAGCCTTTTTTTGGTTGGTATTAGTAAAGCCTTTTTTGGCTGGTTTTAGTGAAGCATTTTCTAGGCTGGTATTAGAGAAACCTTTTCGAGGCTGCTTTTGTTCTTCAACCGCATCTTTATGCTGCAAAGTTGATAGAAAGCGGCACATAAACAGGCATTTAAGTGCTACCACAAAAAGTGGACCATGAACATTGTCAAATGCCATGTATTTCCAAAGAATTTGAATTCCCGCACCAATTCTTCCCCGCCCCTCGATTGGCGGAAGCTCAAGCTCTCCCCCTTGCAACTTTCACATCGCAATAGTGTTTTGCCTGCACAGCCGCGCCATTTGATTGTTCTCATTTTTTAGTTGCTCATCTCTGACCTACAAGACGCTTCAGCATTTTGTTTTCCGCATTTCCAATCCACCTTTGTTTCCAATAGGCTTGTTCAGATAGTGGGAACTTTAAGAAGAGGAGTGTGTTCATTGACTGCAGTTGCTGGTAAGTAGTATTGTGCTTTGACTTCTCATTTGTAGAGTACGCACTACTTCTTGTTATTGTTGTACCTAACATTCCATTGATTTTCGATTAGTAGATTCTGTAGCAAAAGAGTGAAACATAGAAATTTGATTGCTATTGTGTCCAATGCGAGTGTTGGTGTTGTGCATCATCGAGATGGCGAGGAATACGTCTCCCGAAATTTTCGCCGAAAATTACAGAGGATCCTATATTATATCAATATAGTGTATATCCTTGAGTCGACGATATCAAGAGAACTCAATATATATTTGAGAATCGTGGACTCCAAGAGTACAAGAGAAGATAGATTGGTTTGCATTCCTGAGACTCATCCATTGTATCCTCGAGTCGATGATATCTATTTAATTTAGTAATATGTGGGTCTTATCATCGACACAAGGATAGGTTTGAGTTTTATATTCCTATGAATGATATCAATTTTATAGTATAATGGACAATATCCATCTTAAAGTCTAATGGTGTAATGTTTATATTTCAAGAAGTTTTATCATCGACTCGACGATATTTAAATCTCGTAATTTGGGTCCCTAGTTTATAAATTGTAAAATATTGTAGAAAAGTATTTGTCTAATGGTCTTATTGTCGACTCGAGGATAAGTCACATTTTCAAGAATAACCTCTATTATCGATAAAAAATTTACTGGACTCCAAGTTAGATTATAACTAAGGAAGGTTAATGTGTTTTTATTCTCAGGAGGATATCGTCGACTCAATGGTACTCATTTTTACTTCGTACATAATCCGTTCACTTTCATTTGTTTTATAAATTGAGTATATAAATGATAATATACATCCGTACATTATTTGACTATGTTTTGTTGGTGTTCCTTTGAATGTCTGTGACACATAACCTCAGATTTGATGATAGCCTTTATGTCCGTTTAGAGGTTTTGTTATCCTCGATTCGATGATATTTATTTTATTTAGGAATACATTAGTCTTAATATCTATTTTCTCATGAATGTGAGATTTATATATTCACAATTCATATCTTCTATATATTGTAATTGACAAGAAGCCCTTCATATGATAATGTTGGAAGGTTGATATTTTTGGATTCACACATGATTATTGTCGAGTCGACGATAGCCATTTCTAACTTCAAGAGTCATATTCTAAATCGAATATGACTATGAACTTGATAAATAATGAAGAGTCATATGCTACATCATTTAGAAATAGTCAAAATTTCCCGTACATTATTGGACCAATCATTTGTTTGTTGTTGCTTGAAGTCTTTCTGAATTTATTACTTCATATGGAAAATGCTTTTAGAAATTATTCACGATGAAACTTTTGTAGTTACAAATTCTGAGTTAAAGACAATTATTTACTCTATCCTCGGTTCGAGGATAGACATATGTATTTTGTGATTATTCTGTCAACCAATTTGATTTCTGTTATCTACAATTCCAATTGATTAAGAGTTCACATCGGTTTAAGGATAAGAATTCTATTTGTAATATATTCAAAATAGATTGTGTATAACGTATATTTTATATAGTCTTCTGTTAGAAATTGAGTGTAATACATTTAGATGATCATATGTTGTTCTCATATCTGAGATAATTGTTCTCATTCACTAATTGGCTCTAACCCGCAGAATGGATATTCACAGACCTGAAGATTTTGCAAATCCGTTGCCTACCTTATACCTTGATGTCTGCACATGTGACGGGATTCCTTGTGCGAAGTGGAACTTCAAACCAATCACTCTCCGTAATGAAGCAGGGGACGATGTCGCAAATGTAGTCTTACAAAGTGTCGATCTAGATGTTGTGATAGACAGCGATGGGAAGCCTCTTGGCGATGATCGAGTTTTTGTTCAAATTGCGCAGTCCTTGTGCGAGGCAGAAGTCCCAACTGGGTGGATGTGGTCAATTCACTCTTGGCACATCAAGCGAGTTTTTCTCTTTGGTTTCAGTTTGTATGACCATGACCAGACGCATATTTACAACACGGCCATGAATGCTACTAATAGAAGAATTCGTAAAGAGGTTCGATCCTATGAAAGCTTTCGAGAGAGAATGGAGCTTAGTTATCCCCAAAAAGAAACCCTCCTGATTCCTAAAGCGATCACTGAAGTCTCTACCAAAACTTGTTGTCCAAACAATTGTTTGCAGCCTTTTCCACGTAGGCAAATTCAAGCCACTCGTTCTCAACTCCATGTAAACGATAGGGGATATGCTCGGAAGAAGTGTCTTCTTGAAGTGCATAGGTAGATCCACAAAGATCCTGCTGGCAAAGAATGGATTACTTTGGAAGGGAGGGAAGTGTGTCCCATTGCATGGTGGACCATTCATGGGATTTTGAAAGCTACCTTTCATAGGTACAAAGAGATGGCCAAAGATGGGAAGCAAGCAAAGGCGCATGGGAATTTGGGGTCCAAAAAACCAAGGAAACATATTGTGCAAGCCACTACGACACTTCGAACATTAGTGGTTACTAAAGCTGACAAAATGCCACACAAAACAAGGACACTCGAATTAGGGGAGAAAGTCCCTGCAATGGTTTTGCCGTTTGCATTTTGTTGGAGTGATCAATTACCAAAAATCAATGAGGCCAATGCAACTTTAAATTTGCAATGAATTTCTTTGAGTGGCTTAAGTAACATTCAACGTGCTTCTTTTCCAAAATTTGCTCCAAAAGCACGTGGAGACAATTTTGCTCGATATGACTTGTGTGATAAATACAAGCAATTGAGGAGCGCATGCACTCCCCTTTTGTACGCACAAGAGAGGTGGACCATTGCTTTAGATACCCACCTTGTAGGCCAAAGGGCCCATAGAGAATTGTACTAAGCAAATCGGCATATTTCTAAAACATATCCTAAGAAGATGCTAACCATCATCCATGATAAAATGGATCACTCCAAGACCGCTTATCCACACTTCTCTCATAAGACCAAAGCAACGGATTCCTACATGAAAATGTCCGTTGCAGTTACGGATATGATTGCTCATGGGCATGGGGATATTCGATATGCACACTATGGCTTAGACATTTTTCCAACAAACTCAAATCATACCATTGGGTCCATCACAAAGTTATTGCGTGATGTTGAAGAACCACCAAAGAATTCATCGCACAAATTATTCTTTGAAAAGGAGCCGCAATCCACATTAACCAAGGTGGTTCTACAAGAGGCAAATATTTGCTTGGACTCTCTCCTTCCTCCTTCAGAAGAATTGATTCCACGCCAACCTCTGCCACCAATATTGACTTTGTAGTTGGATAATGCATCAGGGGACAATAAGAATAGATGGGTTTTTGCTTTTTATTCCCTACTTGTATACAAAAGGATTTTGCGCGAAGTGTACATCAATTTCTTCATTGTTGGACACACTCATGAAGACATTGACACTCTCTGTGGTCGATGGAGCACTAAATTGAAGACAAACAACTATCCAACACTTCCGAAACTCATGAAATCCTTCATAGATTGTGAAACGCACCCTGTCATTCCTCATCTCATCAAAGAAGTTCTTGATTTCAAGCGATATGTAAATGGGTATTTGGACACAGGAGGAGATTTTTTGGAAGGTCATTCTAGGTCCCAGCAGTTCAAGTTTTACATGGATTTCAGTGGATGGCCTTTGATAGAGTATAAAAATTTGTGTACGGACAAGAAATGGTTGCTAGAAAACAGCAAAGGAATTCACTTGTGGTTTGAAATTGAAGACAAACGTCCAATAGTTCCAAGCGGTGATCCACCACCTCTAGTTCCCCAAAAGATGCGTTCTCTCAATGAGATCAAGAGAGGTTTGAACAGTTTCATTGCACATTGGAGTGAAATGGTAGACGATGACCAATCTGAAGAATTCAGGAGGAAGAATGGCCCTATAAAAGAGTATTGGAAAGGTGTTCGAATAGCTCTTGATGCACCTCTAGAGTCGCGTGAGACATTACTACATGGTTTTTTGCCGGCTTCGAGGATCATCTATAATGAGGCAGATCATAGGAAGAGGGATGGTACACTACATGAAGGGCATGCAGAAGATGCACCTTTTTATTGAACGAAGGCGTGATCGTCCCCGTGCTTCTTTCCGTGTTAATCGCGATACATTTGCAGGTTATTTTGTCGTGGTGCGGCCTGCAAATGGTGACTCCAAGCCATTATGGCTTGCTAGAGCCATTACAAATCCAAATCCCGATCTAGGGCATATAAATATGATCCAAATCCAATATTGGACACCAACTTTAGATCGACACATTAACATGGAAACATATGATAGATGGGACACAAAAAAGGGAATGTGTGGTGTGAAGATCGAGCAATAATTCCAACGTGGTCAAGCACAAACTGTATCATGACTGCTTGGAAGCCATGCATGCAAGAGGGGACTTTAGATCCAAGGGTGGCAATTCCGAAGCCACAAATTGACATCATCAAAGCATCAGTGGAAACTTTTACGACTAATTTAGACGACGATGAGTCTATGGCGGAAGGATGAATAGTGTGTAGGTATATAAGTAGTTTTTGGTGTAGGGTGTGAAGCGGCATGGACTTTGCATTTACATGTTTTGAGATGTTCGCATAAATATATGTTGTCCATTTTATTAGATTAGTCTGATTGTGTTGCAATTGTTGATTTCTATTAATAGTATATTTTATCTTTTTATTTTTCTTGAATGTTCTGCATTAAGTGTATTCATTTGAATTTTTTGTAATAAAGATGTTTTAGATGTTAAAGTTTGGTATCAACAACCTAAAGATTAGTCCTTTTGTAGATGTACCTCTCAATTTCAAGAAATGTCTTAATTGATGACATCTTGCATGATTTAAAGTGTATATTTTTAATGAAATAAAAATGTTGAAAATATGAAGGGGGCTTCTTCTTGCTATTTATAGCAATAGTAAATTAATTAAATATGTACTTTGACATTTTCAAGTCTCAATTTATTGAATTGTCTCAATTTAATGAACTCTTTTATTTTCTAAATATAGAAGTGAATTAAAATGAGACCGCAGGTTGTCTCAATTTAACGAATAAGGCCTTCCATGCAATCCATGCAATTTAAACCTCAAATGGATTTTTCCTCATTAGGAAGAGGAAAAGGAAAGATTCTACATTAAAAAAAGATCTTTCATATAAAGAGGGAAGATCCAATTTAATAATTTATTAGTGCAAATAACAAAGCTTGAAAAGGTAAGACAATTATAACTTCTCCTATTGTGAGCAAGCTCTCCATATTTTGCCAACTTGTTGGGCTTGAGAAGAAAAATAGTAGGTTTGGGAATAAAAAGAGACCAATACCGTGTGCATTCAGGGGGGAGGGGGTTGGATAATTTAGTTGCCTAGTCATTATTCTGTTGGTGTGGTGGTTTCTAACTGGTCTACATTGGAGCTATTCTTATAACTTTTGCATATATGATATCCAAATGTTGCAGTTTTTGGTGCATTGGAACCTCCTTTCACTTGCCAACAAGAAAATATGAAATTTTGACTAGTCTAATAATTGTCACTATGCACAGTAGCAAAAAGTGGGGTTTTGGGGGTGCCCACCTCAAGGCACATTGTTGCGGGAAGGTAGTGAAGTATCAGTAATTTTCTTCCTTCTGTGATTGGATTTGTGCAGTAAAATGACCAAGTGCGGTACCCTGGAAGCAGATTCTCTATTTGATTGTTCGACTGGAGAAATATATGCCTGAAATTTCCGCATGGGATTCAAGTGGGTCTCCACCAATTTAGGAAGGAGACAAGGCTGCATGGAAGGCAATGTAATTCTTTTTTTGTCCAAATAGAAAGACTTTCTGGTGTTCTACACACTGATAGTCTCCGTGGAGCAGGGTTCTAAATCTAAGGACGTTAGGATACTAGCATGTCGAACAAGTGCTCTCCCCTTGAATTGCAATCGTCCTCCCTTGCTGCTTGTTATAAAGTGCAAGCGCGTACACATTCAAGCAAGCTCAACGAAATATCGACTGAGGTTGGTACGATCGATTTTGTCGGTGAGAACGATCCCACGCATGTCCTTGAGCATCTGAAAGCCTACATGTATTATGAAACTTACAGGTATATATTCTTAAAGTTTGCGTCAACAAAGATGTTGTTCGAAATTCTAGCTCACAAATGCATGCACATTCCTGATTCCGAAATTGTTTTCGTCCTGTTCGAATCCGAGAGATTGAGGTTCACTTCCAAAGGACCTATAATTCAGGGTATACTTCCGTCCGAAGCAGCTAGGTAGGTAGATGTTGCTAGGTCGAACGTTCTAGGGTTGATTTTCAATACGGCGTAAACTGCTTCTCAACAATATTTTCTGAGGACAGTCATAGGCGAAGCGGAAACGTCTATTGGCCCCTATCATCGTTGAATAGCTTATGTAACGGGTGTCTCGTGGTAGCATGCGGGGTCCGTCCAACATGATCAGCGGATTAGGGTCCTTTTGCACTAAATGTAGCCCTTGCGTTGGTATAAGGAGACTGCAGTAACTCCCCAATTCGGGTGCCAACGCTGCAGCAACTTTAGTAGGCCCAGCCATCAGGTTAATAAGCTCGTCTCGAGTAAGCGGGAGGCTTAGGTTCAATCGTCTCGCAATCTCGCGACTTCCTGCACGAAAATCATATAACTTAGTCGCAAGGGTATCCAAGATCTACAGTATTTCAGAAATGAATCTGCAGTCACCTGTATGCAAGCAATCGGATACGATTTGCCAAAATTTAAAAAGGATTGTCTCACTCACCATGGATTGGACTGCATGTTCGGAGAAGAACTAGGTCCCCAGAATCATTATCACCAGCAGTGATAAACATTAATTGCTGGCCAAAGGGAAGTGCGGAGGAGATTAGGACTCCTGCTGGACTCCTGAAATCCGGGGGTGGATCCCGAAACCTGTTACGAAAGATTTCCTCACGTTCCTGGTATGCCTCTGTCTCCACAATGCGTACGACCACATTACTCTCTCTGCAAATCAAGAAGTGCCCCACCAATTCTTTGGCAACTTCCTCCACCGGACGAGGTTGACCGGAAGGTGTAAAGAAAAGTGGAACGCGGAGGCAAATTTGATGAGTCCTAGAAAATGCCTGCACTCGTCTTGTCAGATCTTCATTTTGAACTCGCCGGTTTCGCTGCTGGGGCGTTTCGGTCGCCACACTCGCATCGCTGGGCGGGCTACGAGCGCTGGGCGCGCTCGTATACAAACACACAAAAATGGAGCTTAATGAGAGGACACTCAGGCAAGAAACTGCTTGAGACTGTAATCCGTTAGGATGAGTAGTGACGAGGAATGGCATGAAGTTGAAGATGCTATCGCAGAAGGGATTAATTCCATCTATTATCATCTACAATAATTACTATGATACGTGGTTCGTTCAGAGAGGTGTTTAATTCCTCTCACAACATGCTCTCAATCTAGCTCTCCTTTTTCTGTGGATGAGTGAAGGAAGATATAAATTCTAAAGGGAGGACAATTTCGACGCTGTGACAGCTTGAGTTCCTTGGTTCGAGGAAACCAACGTCCGAGGTCTCTACATGGTCTTGCCATGCTCTTTTGTGTCTTTTTTTTAAAATAGCTTTATTGTAAGAAGAAAATAACTTTCCTATAAATATTTCTATCCATAGATTTGGAATACAAGGACAAGAACCAGCACATCATCAGCACATAGCTAGCCCAAACAAGTTCTAGATTATTCAGCACTACCATCTTGAAGTTCCTACTCCAAATTCATTAACCGATGTTGTAAGATATCTCAATAGAGTAACATAGTAACCTCATTGGCTATAAACCGTAATTTGGTCAAATTTGGCGTGATTCTGGTATCAAAAATTGTGACCTGTACTTTAGACAGGTCTAATTTCAGGTCACAAACTGGGACAGGTCCCGAGGACATATATGGATTTATGTTTTGAGGCCGGGCGTCCTGAAACGTGCCGAGGTATTGGAGTACATAGTTTCTCTGTGTGCTCCAAAGAAAGAAATTATTGGAATACCCACAATCTAACGAAATTAGTGTTTACATATGAGCACGATATTAGGATAATCAAAAACTGAGGTGAGATTGCACCAATGGGTTTAAATTACGCAACAAGAGGCACTTCCGCTTAAATAAAAACATTTCCTCACAGAAATACGGATCATCAGGTTTCAAGGAATTGAACCAGCAATTATTAGTATTAATGATTGCTGTCATCCCTTTGAGGGTTCCATGCACTATCTCACTCAATTTGGTTTCCATGTATATGCATGCGTTTTCATTCGTTTTCAACCACTAGATAGCACTGCGTTATCATTATTTGTCATTTTCACAGATAAATAGTAGTATCCTAACAAAAGGAATTGAAGGCAGTGTTTACATTGAATACTTCAATAATAATAATAAAAGCAAACAAGAGTTCAAAGTTCTATTAATGTTGTCTCAATAAATGTCATTGGTACTCTGATCCAATATATATGAAGAGACTGTAGTATAAAGAAGATTGAAACTATATTAATTTCAGTTAAATGTAGTGTAATTTAAAATCTAATTTCCAATAGAAATTTCAGTGTCCGACTCAATTCCAGGTTCAAACAATGTTTCCAGTAGTGTGCTATATATTTCGACACAACTACGTGCGGGAAATGTTCTGTGGTTAGAAAATTGCACCAAGTAAACGCAATTCCCGAGCTTCCACCACAAGTACTACAAGAATTAATGAGCACGTTTGATCAAACCATTAATCATTTGAGGACAGTCAAATTAAGGAACTTGTTGACGTCTGCAGATGAGAGGCGAGTAAGTTAATTAGTTCTCAGGAAGTACGCAGTGGATCGATCGTTTCACAAGAGCTTCAATTCCTTCTGGTCGATCGATAGACCAGTCAGGCAAGTAGGCGCCGATCTAGAGACTAATAATCAATCCTGACTAAATGAAGCACAACCAAATTTATTAATCGAACTACACTACTCGCAAGAGACTCTGGTTGCAGTATTATTGAGGACAGCTAGAGTTGCAGCTTTCTTGATGCAATAAGAAACAGAATACCTAAGAAAACACATGTACAGTACGACCGATAGGTCATGAGTACTATAAAAGAGACCGAAGCACACACACACACGTACAGATTAAAATTATATATAATATATCTGATATACGAGGATGCGAGGAGATTTATCGAGTTGGTTACGTTTCTCAATAACTTCATGGACGACCACGGCACCTCAAAGGATCTTCAATCCGTGCCAATCAAGTAGTGGCAGAAAGATCGAGAGATGCAGAGCAAATCTAATTAAACCGATTTTAATTTCTAATGCCCGCTAGGAGGCCGGAGTTAGCACAAGTAGCAATTTAAACAAAATCCCCGAGAATTGATTAGATCGAAGCTAGATTGACGATTTCCTGCCTCCTTACTACAAACACATACGAATTAAGTACGAGGCGAAAGAAGCTTCGAACTTCATAGCACAATATATGTGCTGTGTGCACACCAATCGAGCATCCCGTCCACCATACTGAGTACATCATTCTTCTTTAGTTTTTTCATGTTTCTCCTCGGATTCAATTACTCGATCACATATACCAACTGGCAACCATAATATTTACCGCATTTACAAATCAGTATTCAAGAGATTTGAGGCAAAAAATCAAACAAGTTGAAGCGGAACATGCACATACTTGGCATTGCGCCCCGCATAGGGCCCCGCATTGTGCGCTCGTCTCGGCCACCTCATCTCTATCAATCTCTATCGGCACCACCGTACTTGTGTACTCTCAAGACAATTAACCAACTGAACTGCTTGTTTTGGTACAAGCAGCGACTGGTATAGCTTCTTGCTCTGTAATTTGAAGTACTTGCTGAGGGCGCCAAAACAAACTCGAAGACTTACAGGGCCAACGTTGAGGGGTCGCCATTCCTGTCACTGTCGGCCGCTTCTCCTAGCTCCGTCTGTATTGTTCCGGTATTCATCCATCCTCTCTTATTCATCCATCCACTCGCATTCATCCATTCTTCTCATTCAGACATCCACTGCCGGTACTCATTCATCCTGTGGCAACTCCGTTCAGACGCCATCAGTCAGTGACTCTGAACCCCTGAAATCTTTCATAGACCAAATGGGGGGTTGCATTTTGGGCAGCCTCCTATGGATGTGATTCTTGATGGTAATATTTAAAATTTTAGCATAGAGTGGGATTTTTTCTAGCTTTCCAACAAGCCAACTGGTAGAAGAAAAAACTTTGCAATTAGAGATTTATGAGTGTCAGTTATTTTTGTTTCCCACAACTTTAGGGTAGTTGAAAAAAGTGTTTAACAAAATAAAAAAATAAAAGTTCTAGTAGAAATGTAGAATGGATCCATTTCTACAAAGATTTCTTTTCTTCATTCCATTCTAATGAGAGAAGAGAAATATGAGAGGAATTTTCTTTTCCATATAATCATGAAATGTTCCTTGAAAAATAAGTGTGAGTTTTGTTTTTGTAATATCCTAAGTGTTATTCTTTGAACGAAGTCAACCTTTCAACTGACAACTGAGATAAAGGCTAGTGCTATAGCCTTCAGTGGATAGTGCTCAAGTTCTTTCATAGCGTAGTTGTAATGAAGATGTGTAATATATTAGAGTTGACCACTTTTGATTGAGGCATTTTGTAGATTTATGCTTAAATTGTGCTTAGGAATAGTATTACATACAAGTTGTGATTTTCTTGTAAGTATTTTCTAAATAAAGACACATACATTTGCCAATCTCAAGTCTATTCTAACTATTGCTCTTGTTCATTGATGTTCTTTTTTCTTGATGAAGCTTATGTTCTGTATTCATCCCTTGTCTAGAGTTTGAATTCATCTAATAACATCATTCTTAAACAAAACATTCAAGTGTCCTAATAGTATAGAGAGACATGAATGAAATATAAAAAACATGGATGAAAATACAAGCATTCATCTAGAATTGCAAATTCTTCTACAAAACAATGCTAGGTTGTGGATTTTGTAGCCATTCAAAGATTTCATCCATTCAAAATACAATAAATTATTGCCAAAAAAATTGTATAGCTTTTGAATGATACATGCTCCCCCACGAATTTATACAACTAAGGATTGCACAACTGAAATTTGAATGTAAGAACAACTTTTCATCCTTTGCAACTCCCATTTTAGTTTGGTAGCTGCCAATAATGGCAATAGTATTAATTGATTGAAATTAATTTGGGTAGCAAACCCAACCTCAAAAACCTTCTACCAACCATAACACTTTTATTACCACAATTAGTGATTTAAAGGAGTAATGGCAAGCAAGCACATCAATAATACATACTTGCTCCACCACTAGTGCTTTGTATCTAGGTCTACATCTATTGAAACTACTAGGATTTTAGAGAGAAACAACATTTGGGAAGTAATGTTTACTTTCCTAAACCACATTTCAATGAACTAAATATTATATATAATATTATAAATAATATATAATATTGCATAATTCACATATACAATACTATCTATAAAATATTATATTATGTGGTAGAAAATTAAATAATAAGAAATTATACTATTATTGACTTTTTTTAAAACAATGCTATTAGAATATGCTTGAAAAGCAAAATATTCATAGAAAATGTGTAATATAAGATGGGAGGAGATCTGCCTAATGCAAGGTGCAAATATTGCAAAAGTAAGGCCCACTATAAAAAACCCACGTTTTAGGATGTCAAAGTTGACGGACTTTTTTAAACATCCAATGTAACTTATGTAACCCATGTAATCCATGTAACCCATGTATTTATGTCAACAATGAAACATGTTCAATGACAATATATGTTACATTGGACGTCATTGTTGACATAAAAATACAAGTTGTTACATTGAATGTCCAAAAAAATAAGTCAAATTAGACATGGATTTCTCATAGTGGCCGTAGACGTGGCTAAGTTAGTAGCATCATTTTACCAATGTTTTAAGCAATATTCATTGAGCTTGATTTTAAGGCCTTTGTAGTATGAAAAACAACACCTTAGCAACGGCATCCTCCCCCCCCCTCCTAATAACCAATTGAATTGTTTATTTTTTGTAAAGAAAAGGCATATATAGTAGAACCTCTCTAAAATAAGGGTTGTGAATGATTGACTATACTACATTAGGAAGGGTCATTTGCATGAATGACATTTGTATGTAAGCCATGCTTGGACTAGAAATCAATATCAACTTAAAGAGATTTATTATTTTAGAGAGTATTGCTATAGAAAGATTCCATTGTACAATAAAACCTCTCTAAAGTAATAGGACCAAGACTCGTTTGACACATTACATTAGAAGAGTTATTACATTAGGGAGGGTCACCTGGAGAATCATTTGCATTTAGTCTAGGCCACGACTAATAATCAATATTACTTTAGAAAGGTGGTATTGCCTTAGAGAGGTTCTACTATATGATGCTCTTCAATTTGAAATAGTTCCTAAGGGCATCAAGTGACAAAAGAGAGGCATTGCTAAGGGACAATCCCCACACATTTCAACCTCTTGTCCCTAATAATGAATAGGTCCTTGTGTAAGAATTCATACATCCACATGGTAACTTCATTGGCCCCCCAAAAGTCCCAAACTAAGCCAACATTCACTAGATGGAGTATGGGTGCTATCAAAAGCTTACAATGTAAGCCACAAAAATGATGAAATGGATTTCTTTGTTGAAAACCTCCTATAGAATTTCAATTGGATGGTCCAAATAACAATTTTAGGAATGTAAATTTTATCTATTCTTCATACATACATGATCACACATGTGATCAACTTCGTCTCATATTAATGATTTTTGTGCAAGGTTTAGAATGACTTCATGTGGAGAAGGACAGAAAATGGAAACATGCAAAATTGAACTATACTATTGATTCACTCTTGGTACTTAGTGGCACAAATAATGTGGCTCTTGAATTTTGCAAAACTAATCAAGGTTTTGATGGTGCTCCATTTAGAAGCTCCCCAACAAAATTTCATTGGACAAGTATTACAAGCTAAGGATTTATTGATTTTGAACCAAAGGGGAGGAAGCTTTGAATTGACAAATGCTACCCTTAGGAAGTTTGAGTAGCTTCCTTACTCAAAGAATAAACAAGTGCTACATGGTCAAGTTGCTTTTTTGCCTACTATCTACCCACACAACTTCAATGATGACCTAATTTGAAGCTCAAAGAGATTCAAGTTGTCCATAGGTAGCTTCAAGTTCTATTTGTAAATGTTAAGGAACCTACACCTAAAATTAATCAAATAAGCCTCTTTTCATTGTTCCTATATTAAATTGTTGATATTTGAGAGAGGATTCTAAACTCTTGTAGTATACAAATTTTTGGACACCATTTGAATATACTGAATTTTCTAATTGATAACACCCAGAACAATCCATAGGTACTCGTAATAGACTTCTGCAAATGGGACACTTGTTATCTACAGTATCAATGAAACAACTCCCCAATTTGCTCCAAAACTGATGCACACTGACACTAAATCGAGAAACTACACAAAAGAAAGTGGAAGGGTCGAGTGACAGTGCGGGCAAGTATGTCCTTTAGCAAGTTCATTATATCTTCCATAAAGGCTAATTCCGAATGGCCTAATACCGGTATTCTGTGCGCCTGGTATATAGCAAAGAATCAAAAGCAAGGAACAGGTTTATCAACAACTAACAAATTACAAATTACAAACTATCCAGAAGAAGCTGAGAAATCATTCTCGTTGGTGACTTTGATCGTACTCAATGAAGTAGAGAGCATCGTCCTTTGAGATGACATCAACACGGCTCACCCGATGCTTGTGTGTCGCTCCGTAAACTCTTAATGTCACCAACTTCGACCAAAGAGTAGTTGTGATAAATTGGTGGTACCCGCAGCAGCCTGCCGCTTAATGATATCTGAACAACAGGTTGAGTAGAGCTGCTGGAAATGGGCCAAAGCGAACGGCAAAGAATGAGCTTCACAGGGATTTCACAAATGAAAGAAATGCCCGTTCTTTCAACTTGAAGACATACAGAACGAAGCCACATTAGCAGAAAATCTACATATTCCTCATGTAAATTTGGACTTCATACAACAAAGATCAGAGACTATGAATGAGTACCTGGAATGCCAGAAAGCCACAAGATTTTGAAGAAGGAAAGAGGATACTGCCCACTGTTGTCCAACATTGCGGAAGAAGTGCAGCATCGAACAAGTAGAATGGTGCGGGACCGCATCTTTGAATAGCAAAAATGAGTGTCGGTGCCACCACCGTTTTCTAGCCTCCTGAAGCTGCTTCATTGATAGGATCCCTCCTTGTCCAGCAAAGAACTCCTGCTCAATGACGTGACATTAAATCCATGAAGATTTAAGGTAACTACACCTAATTGTAACCCTTTCTCAAGCCGATCCCTACAGATTCTTGCCTCAAATGTACTCCCCCTACTATGAGAGTCTAGGGTTGGTTTAAGAAACACTTATTTCAGCACTTGTGAAAATTCATCCGGTTCCCGTTCAATGCATAAAAAGAGAATCTAGATTACACTTTCGACTTCCAGCAAGATCCAACCAGAAATTAGGCAATTTAATAGTAGGAACAATGCTCAATGCTTATTAGGATGCATTTAGGTGTAGATACCTTAAGAACTAGAGGCCTTTCTCCTGGAGTAACGTTTGGAACTGCTGCCAGCTTAAACCTCTACCGCCCTTGATGAGCAGCACTTTGGCAGGATTATATGACCCTCGGATGCGGTCGATGGCTCGAATGGTGGCGGAAGCTGGCAACACGGGCTCCGCAGGGTCGAAAGCTGTGGCCCTCATCAGTGACGAAGAAAATCCCTGCAACCATAACCCATAGAATAGCGGCTATCCTTAAACCCCAGCACTCGATACTCACAAGCTCACGAAACGGAACACACCTACTCCTGACTCCAGGAATACAAAGAATCCAGACCTGTCCAAATGGCCACAAGGAGAAACCTCAACAATGTCGAGCTCAAAGATTGGTTCCATGCGCAATAATTAAGTACCATAATCTATAACCTTCGTGACAGCCAACAACTTACTCTTGATATGATTGACCTAATCATTCTCTACATGAGCATTGACAGGAGAAAATATAACTGCCAGCATATAGCAACTCGTGGGCAGGGTTCTTAATAACCTACAGTCACCCTGCCAATACTTTCGGCAAATTGCGACGTGCCAAGCATCTCGATTCTCCCCTCGTGGCCAAATTTAGACTGCTAATGTTTGTGAACATGAAAAATACGGTATGCAGGATCGGTCTCAGAAATGAACATACAGGAAGTATTGCTCAAGTTCACAAACATTAAGTTCGTAGAAACAACATTCTGTGAATCGAAACAAACGTTCTTTTACCGCAACGAGCATTACGTAAGTTGAAACAAATATTATTTTAATCGAAACAAACATTCTGTAAGTCGAAACCAAAATTATGTATGTAGAAATAACATTGAGTAAGCAGGAACAAAAATCATGTAAGTAATGTAAAGTCTCCATTCACCATACAGTACATTAGATGCTCCACTGACCATACAGGTGAACTTTGAGCCTTTGCCTACGACATTCTAGAAACTTGTGTCACCTAAACGTTTGCACATTTATTCTGCGTTAAGCTAAAAATCAATTGCAAAAAACTAAATGTCCATAGATGAAGTGTTCACACACTTACTACAAATCAAAGTTCACCTGTATGGTCAATGGAGAATCTAATTTACTGTATAATTAATGGAGCCTCCGTTATAGAATCAACCATTCGTAAAATCTCATTTGAACACTGATGAGTCCAAATTTCATACCACCACATTGCATTTCTTCATCAAATCGTGAATAAAAAAATTGGACAAATGAAATTTCCCCATGCGACGAACTCAAAGCTACTAAAACAAAATGCTAAGAGTGAGCGGATTTGGACTTTGCGAGAGTAGTACCTTGAAGATGAGCACCTGGTCGTCCTCCCCGTCCACCACAGCGTGCACCCGCAGAACCTCGTTCGTCACTTTCTCCGTGTACTGCTCCAAGCGAGAGATGTCGAATTCCCCCCGAATCTCGTCCTCGGAGTGGCTGTCATCTCCCTGCGCGGCCAGGCGCATATTGTTTCCGCGCACAGAGTACTGCGAGCCAGGAAAAGAGAAAGGGAATGCGAATGGGGTTACAAGGGGCAGGGGTCGGAATGTGGGGAGCCTGGGGAGAGAGTGAAGACGGGGAGAAGGAGGGGAGGCTGGTGGGTGAAGGAGCGGAAAGGCGCAATGGAGGAGGGAGGACGCCATAGCTAGAGAATGGCTGCAACAGACGAAGAAGCACAGACCCAAGGACAGGATTTCGCACAGTAATTTTTTCTTTTCTTTTCGTTTTATTTTAGGCAGTTCAGAAAGCGTTCATCAGTACAGTGATGAAGCTATTTACATTCACGGGAATGGATGAAACCTGCAATGTATGGATGAATTTATTTTTATTCATCCAAAAGAGTGTACATTCATCCAAAATAGAGTGATACCATCCCAGGATTTGGTAGTAAAATTGCGATTTGACATCCGTTGAAATAGGAAGAATATCTTGCCAAAATTCCCAATAAATTTTTTTGTATCACTTTTTAGTGAAAATTTGCTCAATTCCCCTTAATTTTGTAGTAGTGAACAATACAAAAGGGTCTAATGAACTTACAAATTTTCTTCAATTAGTTTTCACTAGATGGTTCAAAAACTTTACTATCATGCTAAAAAATGGATGGATATCCAAACTGCAAGTTGTATTGCAATTGTAGTGAAGAGTACTTAAGCAACATGACAAATATGTATATGTAAAATTCAGAATCATACAACACTTTGGATCTTTTGTGTACACTATCTACCATCTAATTTCTTTAAGGAGTTTGTTGAATTGAAAACTCAACTAAAATATTTGTTAAATAAGGGGTATGTTAGACCTAGCAAATTTTTCTGAAATGTTCATGTGTTATTCCCAAAGAAGAAAGATGGTAGTTTGAGACTCCTTGTAGATTATAGAGGAAAAAATAAGGCTATTATCAAGAATAAATATCCATTGCCTATATTTGATGAGTTGGTTCATCAATTTAGTGGGACTAAGAAGTTTTCAAATTTTGATTTAAGGACTAGTTTCAATCAAATCATAATCAAGGAGTGTGACATTGGGAAAACAACCTTCTGTAGTCATTTTGGTCATTATGAATATATGGTAATGCCTTTTAAACTTACCAATGCACCTGCCACATTTATGAATCTCATTAATCCTATATTCAAAGAGTATTTGGGAGTCTTCACCCTTGTTTTTATAGATGACACGTTATGCTTTCCAAAAATGAAGAGGAACACAAGGAACACCTTGAGAAGGTGTTTGAAGTTTTGAAAAGACATAAATTGTATGCTAAGAAAAGCAAATGTCATTTTTTTGGTACCCATATTGAATACCTTGGACATGTGTTGTCTCATAAAAATGTCTTAGTTGATCTGAAAAAGATCAAGACTATAGTTAGGTGGCATGTGATGAAGGACATGATGGAGGTCAAACATTTTTTAGAGTTGGTTATTTACATGAGGAAGTATATAAGGGATTTTGCCAAGATTGCAAGCTCTATGATGGATTTGTTGAAGAGCAAATTTGAAATGATCATTTGGACTAATGATGTCATGCAAACTTGAAGGCTTTGAAAATAGCTCTAACAGAAGCCTTAGTCTTGAGGATTGTGAATCTCTTGAAAGATGGGTTGGTCTTGTACATGGATGCCATTGACATAGCTATAGGTGCTATCTTGATGCAAGAAGACATGGTGATTGCTTATGAATCTAGAAAGTTAACCCATAATTCACAAATAACTCTCTTTAGAAAGTGACGTAACTAAACTCTGAAAAAGCGAGTTCACAAATACAAGCAAACAGGGCTCCATCTCCCAAAAGTTCCAAGAGTAGTATTCTACAGTAGAACCTCCCTAATTCAATCCTCTCTAATTCAATAAAGTTCTGTGAGATGGCATGTACTTCTACTCCCAACTGAATAATATGAACTACATACAAAGATCATGCCCCTCCCTAATGCAATAACCTCTCTTATCTAATGTGTCAGACCAATCCCAATCTTATTGCTTTAGAGAGGTTCTATTGTATATTCCTATCATTTTTTGAAACACAGCCTGGTATTTCTATTGTTGTGAACTCCGTCACTCTAAACACCTTCACGATAGCTTCAGACAGAAAGAATACAGCTACGGAATTCCCTCAATGGAATTAATGCTCACCCTTGCTGCGACTAAACTCTGGAGAACGCAGTTCAAAGATCCACTCCAACATAAGCTTAGTTCCATTTGCAATCATCTCAGGAATCATTACCTAAAACATATATTCTAGTATTAACCTAACAAGCTGCCAGGACTCATTGATCATGAAGCATTTCCTCCGGCACTCCGCCGATCTCCTCAATAAGCTTCGGGACCAACCTTTTCGGTACCATAGTGATAACTCCAGAGGTTGTTACACCAACACCTACTTCACAACCATTGCGGAAAACTCAAATGCGGTATCACCGTCGAGCATGACAGCGCTCGTTAGCAAGACGGCACTCGGAATACCTCGAAAGGGCAAACCCACATCATTGTGGCCAGTTGCTTTCACGATTTTTCGAAGCTCAGCTGGCTTGTTGCGATTAGTTCTGCCTTGGAAGAAAAGAACAAACCTGCATGATCAACACAAAGAGCAGCAACCATGCCAATGGTAAAGCCCTGACAAAGAAAGAAGTACTTCAACTGCACCTCGACTTCTTATAATCAAAGAATCACTTCCTCGAGATGACAGGATTGTACTAATGTGTATACTGCACTGGGAAGCAATGAACAGTACAAATTCCCAATTTTGAACTAAACATCAAAGTGATCAGATGTCATATGGGGAGGAAGATGAGGGGAGAATCATGGTTACGGCGAACTGAACAGCATGCAATTGCTCCTCGCCTCCGATTGCAGCGTGCCTTGTACTTCCATCCCTCCACTTGCGTTGTGAGCTCCCCACTCCGCACCTCCCTCGCCGTCTTTCGCCGCTATCACTGCGCCTAGTTTCGACTTTTGGGATGCAGATTCACCCATTTCCTTCGCGCAATGTGCACTAGGCGGATGTTTGGGAGGATTCCTCGGCTGGCGTTTGGGGGTCGGAATTCTGGCGGATGCGTTCTTGAAGTGAAGCTTCAGGCTCTGCCCTACTGCGATTCTGATTCTCGGCAAGATTTTGTTGCGGGGAATCCGTGACGCGAGGGTTTGGGTCGGATGTTTTATTCTGGTTAGGGTGGTCGAGGATATGGTGGCGTTGGTGTCGCCAGGATATTGGTGGCGATTTCTTATTTCACTACTCATGTAGCCGAATAGGTGTTGTTTCGTCCCCTGGTCTTTTCTGGTGCACATTATTTGAAGTGCGACGGATTCTTCTTCTCAGTTCGGCCAGCAAAAGCACAGGTGCGTCGGTGTCTCGGTGTCCCCCAGATTTTGATGGCTATTTTGTAATTTCGGTGCACTTGGAGTCGCCTTGCTGCTTTTTCATAGTAAGCACATGCTTCTGCAACTGAGCACGGGTTAAAATTGTGGCAGCCCCTTCTGTTATAAGATCGAAGTCCAGGAAGTCTCCAGGCAGCCCTGGGATAGGGGAGAGAGATGCTACCTGATACATGCTCTCCGCCTGGGGGGGACGGCGGGGATACCTCTGAGAAAGACGACGGCTCCGTCTGCGGGGACTTCCCAGGGTCGATTCCGTCCCCCCTCATCTCGACAACAAGAGTTTTGCTTCCGGCTGAGCCTACTGCCCCAGCACTTGTTGGTCGAGGTGGAGCCATGGCGTATTCGGTTCATGACAAGGAAGTGTTAGTGATAATTCATGCATTCAAAGTTTGGTGTCATTATCTATTAGGTAGTGAGTTTAACCCATAAACTTCGACACAGATGTTTAGTGTCCAATGGATGACAAGGAATCTCTCTATCTAGGACAGAACTACAACTATTCATCCTTGGAATTTTATGTGGAAAGGGAAGATCTTCTACAGTACTTTGACCTCCAATGTGTATTTTTTATTTTTTTAAAGTAGATGATGTCACACGGTTTCAAAAGGCATGATTTCCATGGTCACTAGTCCATCCTTTAAGGGTTAAGCTTGAGATTGATCTTTAATTGTTACAATTTTAACTAGTCAAGTTAATCTAAATAGAAGGCAAAGTTGTGGAATGGAATTGATGCAAGAATTCAATTTCGAGATCCAATGTGTTAAGGGAAAAAAAATGTGGTGTCACATTCTTTATCATTTAGATTGTTTGAAAATGCGGTATCTCTAGTGAAAGATACTATGGTTGACATCATTAAGCTATTTTATGGGGATGATATGTTCTTCACTACTTCTTATGGAGGTTTGTTAAAAGAATCTAGGACACAAGAGGAAATTGATAAAAAAAAAATTGCCTATGTCCTAGATGTGGGAATTTTATAATATAACTCTAGGATTTGTATTCTAAATGTAGGGGATCATGTCACGACCCTCATCACAAGGTGTGCCCGTGCCACCTTGGTGAGCAAGGGGGACATTGGGAGTGACTCCCCAAGCCTTGCAAGAGATGAGGTGAGAGAGACTAGGAGTCCCGAGCGATCAGAGCGATGTAGCGCTCTGATCCGGACGAATTTGGGGGCATGTGATACATGCTTGGAAAGGTCTTGAGAAGACGCTTCTATCCGTCCAAAGAACGTGTGATTTGGACTTGCGAGTCAAAAGTTATGGGCGTTCAAAGTTGGGGGTGTCCCGGTCGCGCCGGGAGTGTCCCGAATCTTTGGAGGGCGATATCTTTGCGAGTACTTGTCCGAATGGAGCAAGTGAGTAGTCCATCGGCATCTACGCGTCGCGTAGATGTCGAAAATGAGGTCGCATGTGCGATTTGAATCTTGGACCGCAAAGTTATGCCGGGTGAAAGTTCGGGAGTCCCAAACTAATGTGAATCGGGAGAAACAGGGTGGTCTTCCAAAACTAAAGGGTGTTTGGGAGTCCCCCTTGACATACAAGGGGGGGGGGCTGCCGAATCCCGCAGAGAGTACTATGAGGAGGGGTGGTCTCCCTCCTCACTCCCGGATGGTGCCATGGTGAGCCTAAGTGGCCCCGGGTGGTGAAGTTAGTGTTGGGGCCTCACCACCACTTGTATGTTACCATGGAGTGCTTGTGCACTCCTTGATACCGGCTGGGTAGTGTCCCACTCCACACTATGCCATGGTGTGAGTCCCGATTAGTGAGTCCCGAAATGAGTTGGGTTGGGCCTAGTGGGGAGTTGGGTTGGGCCTAGTGGGGAGTTGGGTTGGGCCTAGTGGGGAGTTGGGTCCCATTCAAGGGCGGTTAGCACCGGTGGGAGTAGTGCCTCACCGAGTGCTTGGACATCAATGGAAGTTCCGTCCCATGTCATCAAATGACATGCCCGGTGTCTTGTGGGAGTTAAGTATTGGAAAGAAAGGATTAGGAGTCACGGAGGAATGGAGAACCCCGTGACTTGAGTTGGAACCTAACATTGTGGGTGCGTGGCATGTGCAGTGTTAGGAGAGCATGAACCTTAGTAGCATTGAGGTGTTAAGTGTTTGGAAAGTGAGCTTAAAGTGGTAAGTGTCACTATGGGGCGCGACATATCATAAGAAAAATATCCTCCATGATAGTCACGATATTCTTATCTTAAGTCATCTTGAGTTCATAAAATATATATAGTAGTAAAGAAATATTCTTTTTGGTTTGGGTTGAAAAAGATGTGAGAAATTATCTCGAAAGATGATTGTTGTGTCAAACAAATAAAGTGAAACAAGTAAAACATCCAAGTGCAAACATTGGCAATTCCTAATAGGGAATGGGACTCTATTTCCATGGACTTCATTGTGGATCTTCCTAGGACCCAAAAGGACTATGATAGTATCCTTGTGGTCATTGATAGATTGACTAAGGTGGCTAAATTCATACCTACAATGATAGTTGAGACAACTTCGAGGATAGTTGAATTGTTTGTTGAAGAGAGTTATTTGTAAATTATGGGTTACTATGAGGGATAATTTGTGGCAAAGATAGAAATTTATAAGTGAAATTTTGGAAAGATTTGTTCAAATTGTATGGTATTGTTGAAGAAGGATAATAATTGAATTGGGAATTATCCTATTAGTATAATAAGTTTGTTCCAAGGGAGATGGTCAAGTAGGATATCTATGCTATTGGGAACAATTCCTAAAATAGGTAATACAATCTCAAAATAGAGGACCATGATCTAAGTTGAAAAATTAGCAATCACTCAAACTACAACAACACTGCACCATCCAATTTGATAAACAATTATCAATTGCAAATTTATTCAACACTGCTAATTCACAAGCAAACACACGTTATAAGTATTTCAAAATTAAAATTATATTTGTATTATTTGAATTGGTGATTATATCACCTTTTCAAGATTTACAAAATATACAATGTTCCATCATTCTCTCATAATCTCATACACATATATCTCCCACTTTCAACATTTGTCTTTCAACATCTCTCAACATCAAACAAACACTACATCCCCCACTTCCACACACTCAACTTCAATCACCATCACTCACACACAACCTACCTAGTTGGGACACACACTTCTCTCTTTGCAAGTGGGTGACAAACATCCCAATCGGAGGAGGCTAAGTACCAATTTGGTCACCCTTTCAATCCCCCCCCAACCAACTTGGAATACAACTCATAAAATCACATTCACATGACCACTTCCAATTAGTAACCTTCAAGCACTTGAACATACTAACTTCCAATTTGGAACCAAACTCACCCCCTTTTTACACACAACTTTGCTACCAAAAAGCTAAAATGCCAACATTGACATTAAAACAACAAATGGTTCAACCAAAACAAAAGAATAAAAAATCTCTCCATTCTACAAGTACCAAAATCAATATGATTTATGCATATCATCCGAAAACGAATGGACAAATTGAGATAATCAAAAGGAGTTTTGAGGACATGTTGAGAATGTACTTTGGGAAAAGACAACAAAGTTTGGGTAGGTGGTTGTATTTCATACAATTTGCTTACAACCAATGGGATCATTATAACATAGGAATGTGTGCGTTCTATGCTTTGTATAGTCAAGAATGTTGGCCCCCTATGCTCCAACAACTCCTAACTCCAAAATTGAGAGTTTGAATCCAATGATTCAAGAAATGCATGATGTCTTGGAATGTGCTAAGCAATGTATGCAAGGAGCACAAGAGAGATTCCAAGTTTTGTTTTGATAAAAATAAAAATGAGTTTGAGAGAATTTGAGGTTGGACAAAAGGTATTTTTGAAAGTAACACCTTAAATGCTCAGGGTTAGAACTTGGACGGTTGAGAAAATAACCTCCTAGATTTTGAGGTCTATTTCAAATTCTCAAGAGAATTGGTCATGTGGTATATGCATTAGACTTGCCTAAGGACTGGAAAATTCATAATGTTTTCCATGTAAGTTTGTTGAGAACATCTTAATCATGTACTTCCATGTTACCCTAGGTAGCTCATGAGGGTGAGATGTTGGTTGAACCTAAAAGAATTATAAAGGTGGATTTACAGCATTTCAAGAATAGGTCATTCATGAGATTTCTTATTAAGTGTAAAGACTAATGTGAGGATGAGGCATCATGGGAGTTAGAAAATGAGTTCAAAGAAACTTACTTGAATTTTGTCATTTAGGACAATGAGTTTATTGGAGAGGAGAAGAGTATAATGAACTAATTGAAAAATGGAATATTGAAGATGATGGAAATTGCAAAAATGGATGTCCAAAGTTAAGGAGTGTGGATGGAAACAAGTCAATGGATGAGAAGTGAAATAAGTTTTATCTATATGGAAGAGAAAGAATCATACATTGAAATGATCCATATATATAGATAAAAAAATTCCACTCTATATTTAGTACACCTTGAGACTTCTAGAAATATCTCTTAGATACTATGGATAGATAGGTATAAGGCTTTGGGGAAAAAAAAATATGTGTATTATGTTTTGCATGTATCTCTAAGTTGGGAGGTGAGCCTCTAGAATGGAAATTGTGAAGAGTTTAACATATTTGAAAAGGTACAATTTACAACAATATTACTAACCATCTCTTTGAGTTAGGTCCAATGGAATTCCAAGAGACCATGCATGTCACCTCAATTCTTTTAACCATAGGCTAAATTTACTAAACCAATTGTGTACTTTATGTTATTGGATCTATAGAAAATTAACTAGGGCTTATAGTATGGTCTCTTTGGATTTTACATTAAAACCATGTAAAATAGTACACATATTTTGACTTGGGATCCCTCTTCCTATGGTTACATCTAACAAATTGGGGTACCATTTAATTTTAAGGGTCGTCCACTAGGGGTTGCTTTACACTAGAGCTTTAGGTCCCTTGATCTATAACATGTATATAATATAATTGGTCCAAAAGCTGAAGCCAATCCAAGTTTGCTTTACACTAGACGATGAGGGCCTAAGGGATCAAAGAAATAAAAATAGACAAAAAATCTATACAACATCCTACATGGCAACAAATGCATAATGTTTCATCATCCACCATATATTGTATTAGGTTCATTACAAAGAGGTGGGTTTGACACAAAACCAGGGGCCATGACAACAAATCAAATTAACATTGGCTTGTGATTATATTATATTGCATTGGTAGAGATCCGAATACAAGATCCTGGGATTCCCAAATGAGGAGCTAGACCACCAAGCCGTTTCCTCACATATTGAAAAAGAATTTGGCAAAAATATTAATGAACCCCAAATTGATAGATTTCACTATGTCCACTGTGTTGTCCCTCTTGTTTCCAATGCATACTTTAACATACCGTAGTAGCTTTACCATTTCGGTTATTTATAGATAAATACTTATTATAAGTTACCCCCTCTGTCCCAAAATGATATTCCGATTGGCCTTGTTTTCTTTTCCAAAATGATTTTCCTAGTGTGACTAGGAAAAAAGCCTGTGAAATGAATCCCCCCCCCCCTCTAATGGACATTTGGGTGGATATTGCTTATAAGTGCGGCCATCATGATAAGGGCCCACATGATCATTTTATAATTTAATGTGCGGAAGCTCATGGCAACTTCCACTGGCTAACCTTGGGGGGTGATGGCTGAATGGATTTGAAGGTTGAGGGATGGAAGTTATTTATAGAAATCCAAATACATGTGTGGTGGCTTGCCTTTCCCTTGATTGTTGGCTTGTACTATAGGCTTGCTCACCCCTCCATTCCTCCTGCACTGTTTATTTGCAATGAAATTCAATTTCATTTGTGTGAAAAGATTCAAATAAAATTATACAAAAACTGTGTGGTTATTGTAGTTGGTTGTTGTAGGCCATACTACAACTCCAACATGAACAATTCTACAACAAGAAGAAGTGATGGCTATAATGGGAAGATACTCAACCAACGTGGGAACACATAGATTAACTAGCTAGTGGTGCTTCTCAAAAAGCCTCCCCAAATCCCATTTTCAAGTGTTTAAAAGTCACAATTCCAAAATTATTTTGAAACTCATTTTTTTAAGACAGGTAGAGTGCATTGAACTCTACCTACTACTCAAAAAAATATTGAATTTTTTTTCTTAACCTTAATCCGGAACATTTTGTCTAATAGGAAGATCATTTTGGGATGGAGGGAGTGTATTCTTAGAATCGGTAATCCTGGATTTGAAGGGAAAATTTCCATATTAATTTTTGATATTTAAAAAAAATATTTTTATGAAGTTTGCAATTTGCCTTAAAATAGTTTAATTATTGCCAAAGTGGTTAAGGTACTGTAGGATTTGGAGTTTGGGGGGTCAAAAGTATGTGTTTTCTCAAGCTTTTATGATATTTTATTGTATAAATTTCATTTCGATTCATTCATTATACATTCATTATATTTTAAGTGGTTGTTTTCATATATGAATGAATTCATGGATTAGCCCTTAATGTCCCTTATAAAGTGAAATTGGGAAGGGTGGATGGAAATGCAAATGAAATCCATTTTTCTCAAAGTTTTTTTTGTGGTAATAAATGGTAAATGCAAACTACTTGTGAGAAACCTGATAATAATATATCTTATGATTATTTAAAGATAAAAAATGTGCGTAAACTTTTGCGTGCAACATAGTGCAATGGAAACACAAAACATTGATATGTATTTTTCTTTGAATTGATATGATTTTTGATTTTATTTTTCAAAAATTTCACTCTCTCTAGCCGTGCAGAATTTATTTTAATAGCAAATCACAATATGTACATTACTACTTGAAAAAAGTTTAGGTGGTCATCAATTATATTCTTTCGATTATTTAAAGATCGCAAATGTGAGTTAACCGTAAAGACACATGTTTAAAAGAGATTAGACTACATTTTCAAATTTCATTAACTACACTAAATGTTTTTAGTGTCACCAATTCTATTTGTCTTGCTCAATACTAATTGTAAACCATCCTTGTAGTGTCACCAATACTAATTGTAAACCTAACTTTGTTTGTCATTTCTTGGAAATTGTTTTTTGGGCATTATAGATTTACTATGTTGCAATTATTGTCACTTAGTGATTTCTCATCTAAATTTTCAATAATCCATGACAATATTTCATTATAGAAATGTTAGAATACAAAATATACCAATTTTTTTTTCAATAGTTGGAATGAATTTCGTGCATTATGCAAAATATAGTATTTTTTGTACTCCAAACTCAATCTTAAACACAATTTGGAGGACTTATGTATTCAATTAAGGAATCAACAAATGTGCACTTTTGGCAATCATAACTGAACCAAGGGAGGCACATGTTTCATTATGGTTTTTGTTGATGTTTCATGATAGATTTGCTAATGCAACACAAAATTGAAGATATATATTTGATCAATAGAAGATGAAGAACCAAAAATCTGAACTGAATAACACCCACATATACCTCAATAAGTTTCTTGAAAGTTTCTTGAATTCACTAGTACCCCACTTTGTTGGATTTGACCATGGGAAGAGGGGCTAAAGTAAAAAAGTAAAGAAAAAACCAGAAAAAACTCACATGTTGGAAAAGAAAAACACTAGAACTCACAAAGTCTATTGGCTAAGTTGGGCCAATCAATTATCATCTACACTGAATAGGGATATTAAGGGGACCTATACTAAATAATCAACATAACACACTATATAAATATCTACCTTTCTTGTACATCAGTAGTTATTGAAGTGTCCGGAGGATGTACATCATGTTTCAAACATCTACAATTTTCTACAATCAATCCCTTTAATTTTTTGGTCCCCTTAATACCCCTACAGTATTCAGTGTACCATATTTCATCCATCAAGCGTCCAGCGTCACCTTTGTAACCGTTATATGTCTTGACACATCCGATGGCTCTCTTTGAAAGCCACACTCATCCGACGGCCACACTTAACTTACTTCCTTCACCATTTTGAAATGGCGCGGAAACCTCCACACAGAAATCAACCCTGGCACCACACCCCTACGGCACCACCACATCTTGAATCATGCTTTGTTGGAGGGGATTCTGAGGCTAGGGTTTGGAGCGAAGTTCTCTTTAGCGTGGGCTATGGCGATGCGATACAGGGAGTGAAGAATGTGCGAAGCGGAGGTGGATGAACCTCGCCGACAGGGGCGAATGTAGCTCGAACGTGGCCGTGTTGAGTACAGCCTTGGGTTGAAGACACAGGTGAGAGTTTCTTGTGTGTGTTTTGTGTGATGAAATGTCTTGGTGTGTCGATTGCCATAGATTTCATTTGTGTGCATTCCTATGTTGGATAAGAAGAATCTAGGATTACTCTTCACTATTATCACTCAAGTGTTCCGGACGCGGTGCTAGTTGTGACGCAATGTGAGATAAGGATATTTTTGTATTGGTGTGCAAATTACTTTGCATTGTTGGCATCTCCATGCTGAACGATAGAGACTACTGATTGTGGTGAAGAGAAGGAAACTAGGTTTGACATTGCAATAGTCATTTAATTAGCTGATCTGCATCGCATTGCTGTGCGAGTGATGCTATGTCTTCTGTGTGTAAATGGACGTAGATTTTATTTACGTGCATTCCTATCTTGAAGAGGAAGGAAGTAGGATTATGCCGTGCTAGTAATGCAATGTGAACTTCGAGTCATTTTGCGATGGTTTGCAGAATAGTTTGCATTGTTTGCACCTCCGTTCTGGACGAAAGCGACTATGGATTTCAATGTAACGGCAGTCTTCTATGTGTTTTGTGTTACAAGGGGAGGGAGGGTCAGCGATGGCAACAGCTGTGCGCCCGCCTCGTCCAGGAAGAGCAAGAGCAGCTCTGGCTGATGTGACCAATACAAGTTCCGTGAAAGCGCAGAAGGGCCGGTCGATAGCCAAAGGTCGCAGTACTGTGAGGGAAGTGGCTGTGGAAGCTTCGAAGCATGAACATCTGGATGCCAACTTGAAGAAGAGCAGAGGCAAGGCTCCTACCGATCAGGTCGTAGGCACTCCCTCTTCACTGGAGCAATCAAAGACCTCGGCATCAAAGGATATTTCTTTGGTGAAGTTGGTGGTTCGGGGTAGGAAGTTGATGGAGCAAGTGCAGTTGGAACCAAAATTTGGGGATGCGGAGAGCAAGAAGAAAGGTGTGGTGCAGAAACCTGAAGTTAAAGTAGCGCAGGCTGGTGGTAGCAAACCCACAAAGAAGATTGTCAAGGAATCACAGACGAGCGAGGAGGAGTTAAATGGCGATCAGCATGAGAGCGATGCATGCGAACATGAGAAGCAGGAGGCAAAAGCTTCAGAGAGGTCTGTTGCACAGAAACAAGTAGCGAGTTCATTAGCAGAGTCAGATTCATCCAAATTGACGAAGAGGAGGAGGGAGCCAGCGAAAGCGAAGAAAAGTAGAGCCGCTGAGAGTTCTCAAGAGGTTCCGAAGGGTGGGGAATCCTCACCGTCATCAGTCCAGGCAGTAGGCGATCGAAATCTCGATACCAGTGTGTCGGACCAAGTTCAGGAGAGCGAATCCGTTCAGAAAACCAAGGTTTCTGGGAAGAGAGGGCCTTTGGCTATATCAAGCTCGAAAGGGCGGCGAGCGGCTACTGGATCAGTGAGGCAAGGCAGGAGGGTACCTGTGAAGCCCCAGATCCAGGAGGATTTGGAGAGGCCAGTGGCTCAAATTGCTGATGACAAGGCTGCCAGAAATGCACACTTGCAGACTCCCGTTGTAGGAGGAGATCCCAGAATAGCAGATACGCTGACAGATCATGTGGTCGTGGAAAATTTAGCAAAGGGCAAGCAGGGTACTGGAAAGGGAATGGCGAAAGCGGATGATTTCGGATCATTGACCCTGAAAAGTGTCACGTCTGCATCCAGGCACGAAAGTTTTCCGGAAGGGCTGGTGAGGGGCACACATTCTGTCACGAAGGTCACTCGAGGAAGTTCTGCCGAGCTTCTGCAGGTGCCCATCTCAAACGTCTACATCCATAAATTAAAACTGGTTTCACATTTTATTCAATCACATGAATTTATAAAATTGATGTACCAAACGTAGTTGAATAATAGTTATTTGAATGTCGATATAGCTCTGAATGAATTATAACCTGAAGGGAAATGACAGCGATTCAACATTAAATGCTGGCCACTTGCATTTTGAGATGCCGCAGACTTTGAGAAGAAATGCTTCGAGACGGACACGGAAAGCTGTCAATTATGCGGAAGACATTAACGAGGGAAAAACTCGCAATGCTCCAAAAGTAACCTCAGTTGAGCATTACAGTGAGCTGCCTCAATTGGTTATCGGTAGTGAAGCACAGGCTGTCACTCGGATCGTGCGGCAGACAGTTAAGAAGGGTAGGAAGAAAGGTGCTGAAGATGTAAAGATGCCTGGATCTAATGAAAACGACGATGCTATTAACTCCGGTAAGGGGATCTTGCAAGACCTGAGCGTCAATCATGCGAGAGATGACTGTGGTAGCACTGCTGAGGTAGTTAATCTCCCGGGAAATACCCAAGTCGATGATAAAGTCTCGAAGCAATCTGTAGGTGTTGTCCAAACCGTGAAGCGAATCGTGCGACAATCTGTGAGGAAGGGCAGAACGAAAGACACTAAAGTTGATGACAGAGATAAAAGTATTGGCAAAAAGAACGCTCTCCATAGCGTGAAAAAAGACTTGCTGGACAGGGTCCAAGCAATGCCATCCACTTTCGAGAGCTCTCTAGAGGAGGAATATGAGCGATTTAAAATGGAGAATAGAGTGCAGAAGGAAGGTGCAAAATTGCCTAAGCTTACAACTCCAGGAAAATTGGTTACACCTTCTGAGAGGATTCTCATGGATTCTGTCGAACCACTCATTCCAATAGCGGTATGTACTTCGCTCGTAGAAACTGCTGCCTCTTCAAAGGTTGGCAAAAAAAAGGGGGCTAGAGGAGTTGAATCTATTTCAGATGGACTCCACCACAACAAACTTACGGATATCAAGGTGAAAGCCATTTCCATTTCTGCAACTCTGGAAATTGCCCACAAATCTGGTCTGAGTGTCAGCCTCCCTAGCTCGAATTCGAGCAGCTGCAGTGTTGAGCTTGTTTCATGTAGTGAACAAGCGCAAACTATCAGGAGCAATAATCTTCTCTGTAGAACTCCATTACAAAGGGGGCAGAAGCGCAGTTGGAAGGAGAACGTCGATGACAAATCCACAGCAACCCCCGTGCAACTCTCTCGAGCTGACTGTGACTTAACATATTCAGAGATTGGCTCAGAAACACTTCATACTAGTTCGTTGAAGTTGGATACCGACCCCATTGTGGAATGTGACGATCAGGATGACGACCATGTAACCGATGAGTATTCTCAGAGGTCAATGGTTGGACATGAAGACCAGATGTCTGTGGATGTATCAGGCCGAGAATCTGACGATCCTCTTCTGAAGGCCATAGCCAATTTTGATGAAGCGGACCTTCCGACAAAAGTGAAGGACTGCTGCAAGCTTCTGGGGAAGCCATCAACAATTCAATCACATTCCTTGCCCTTCCTTTTGGCTGGCCGAGATCTTATAGTCATTTCTGACTCAGCTACTGGTGAGCTTGTGTGCCTGTAATTTGTAAATTCATCACTTACACTCCGTAGAGTATTCTATGTATATGCGACTCTTAAATGTGCAAATGTGCTAGTATCTGTTTGCCAAACTACAAAGGTTTTGTTGGAGTAACTGCATGCCAATATGTTCAACTTCTTCTCTTGCCATGTTGAGAAATGTGGAAAATGTTGATTGGTAATGTCGTTTGATCTATCTCTATTTCATGGCGGGGTGGATTCTGATCTTCTTCTAACAAGATAGGTGCTCCTTGCGTGCTTTTATAATATGCAGAACAAATACTGGCTTACGGAGTGCCTGTTCTGGTGCATGCATTGAAGAAAAAGAAAAGCTACGTGCGGAAAAAGCCCTCACCAATAGGTCTTGTCCTGGCGTCATCTGACGAGCTTGTGCAACAGGTGACTTCTATGGTTTTGATTTTGTCTGTTGTGTCTGAGTCACATGGTTTTCTACGTACGGTCAGTCGCAGTGACATGATGTTGAGACCCTTTATGTCTGTTCATATTGGATTATTCACTTCTTGTGCTGTGCCACTGTTTCACGCAATTTAATCGAGCCTGTGTTGACATTTCTGCACAGTGCAGATCACAGATGTGCTTGAGGAATCATTTTGTTCCTTGAAAGTGAAGATTGGAAATGCAATTTCAGCACCCGGTACCACATCAGATACGAACACTGTCAAGCCTGGAGTGGTTAGACTCATGAAACTTCCCTTCCACATTAGTTATGCATTAGCATTGCTTGTGTAATCCAGCGGCTAATGTCCTCTTCCGGATATAATTAAAGAAAGCACATTGAGATGCTTTCTGATTCATTTGAAATTTAGTACTGGAATCTCACATTGTATATTGTTAAAGCCACTATCATTCTTAGCTTTGCGACTCAAGTTACCCAACATGTTGAAATGGTAGGTAAGGCAGATGAGGTGGTTCTAATCATATGCTTTGGTAAATTTTACGTGAGGCAGGCTATTCTCGTAACCACCCCCACCTGCTTGCAAAAGATGCTGGACGTTGGTAGATGCTCGCTTGCTCTCGTGTCATTTATTGTGAGTTCCTATCATACCCTGTTGAAACTTTTAGAACATTCCTTCTGTACCCGGTTGAGAGGGACTGCTTTGTACTTCCATATATTTATAATTAACTGCTTTATTGAATTTAAAATTGAAGACAGATGAATGTTGCAGGGACGAATGCCTTCTGTCCTAGATATACATAATCGAACATGCCTGACACAAACACAATAATGATCTCAATCCAGGTGCTAGATGGGGCAGATTACATGATTCAGAATGGAATGGAGGCATTCCTGCGTGATGTTTTTGATCAAGCATCTTCTTGTATGTTACTCTGACCCTTTTTGAACTTACTCACAACTATCTATGCATACAGTATTTATAGGTCCTATTGATTTAATTATATCTCATTGGCTCTGAGAGATTCATTTTTGCGGGCTGGCAGGCCACATGACATCACAAATTTAAAGAACCATTTATATTAAGGATTTCCAATCCTTCTGTAAGGCTGTGTCAAGACTTTCAACAATGAGATCAATTGAATTACAGAATTAGTATACTCACTGGGTTCATGGTGACCTTGTTTTTTTAATCAACCCAGGCCGGCAAACTGGAGTATTCTCATCAACATGGGAACCTGAAATTGAGCAAGTAGTCAAAGATCTAGTTTCTGAGACAGATCTTGTGAAGGTATCTTTCTAAGTTGCGACAACCCATTGCAACCTCTTCGTTGATGTGGTCATTGGTAATATTATGCACTAAGTTTGGCCTTACGTAGGTGTATTTGCATTGATTGCAGACTGACAGTTCATGCATCATGACAGCAGTCTTATGGATGGACAATAATCTTAAAGATGATATGGGCCAGCTTAGTAGGTCACAGCGTTGTCCAGTATCATACTTCTGTAAATGTTCAATAAAACTTCAGCATATCTATTTCTAAGTTCAAACCTATTGGGTCCTGCAGATTAGTATCAAGACCCCTGTAGAAGTGCCAGAGCAGATTGGTGAGGAGCAGGATGTGACTCAGATTGTTGAGGTAAATCCTCCGTAGGCTTATACTAGAGTGATGAAGCTCTAATTCCTCTTGACACCACAAGTTGAGACTAGCATCGAATTTCTGACTTTATTTCTGGATTCTATTACACTGTGCGCAACAGGTACTGGAGGATTCTGATAGAGATACAAGGTTAATGGCACTGCTACGAATGTTCCAAAAGTCCAAGAAGTATGTTAATATTGCCACCCTTGCTAGTCTATGTTGTTCTGTGGGAATGAATTGAAGTGCACTTTCTGACTTATGGAGTGCTGATGTACTTCGGCAGTATTATATGTCTTATTATTACTCACCCTGATTGTAATTTTATGCTTTGTAGAAATCAGGTTCTGGTTTATGTCCTCTACAAAGAAGAAGCTCTTCATGTGGAGGGCTTGCTGCAGCAAAGGTGAGCTCTCCCAATTGAGTTGTCAAGTAAATGAAAAGGAAGCTGCTTTTATGGAATATCCCTGTGAATGTTGAAGTATAGGATATCTATGGCTTTTAAAATTTGCTTCCAACTATTGTTCTATATGTGATGTTATGGGTGATCCTCAGAGGGTGGAAAGTTGCTGCGGTACATGGAGGAATATTTGAGGCAGACCGTAATAAAGCAGTTGTTTCTTTTGAGAAGGGTTCAAGCTCAGTCTTGGTGAGTTCTTTAGAGTAACTCTTCTAGTCTCTATTCAATTTTGGGTCAGGAATTCAGCTTCCTTTTAATGCATTTAGGATGAGGTGATTGAGATACTTATCCATGAACTTTCGATGATTGTAGGTTGCAACAGATGTTGCAGCGAGGGGCCTTGTTATACCAAATGTGGATTATGTCATCAATTACAGCTTCCCCTACACTTTTGAAGACTATGCCTGTCGACTACGGCAAACAGGGAGGACAGGAAGGAAGGGCATCATGCACACTTTCTTCCTGCCAGCAAACCAGGTATGAAATTCAGAGAAGCCAACAGTGATAATAGTCCTGTCAACAGTGCTTGTCATTACTTCTGAACGTGTTTGGAGTTTCAACCTTGGGAAGTGGGCACAGGACAGGCCCTTTTGCACATTGGATTTGCTAGCTTAAGAATCATTTGTCTTTTTGCCGATTGTATGATGCCATCGTCCAGTATGAAATCGCTAGTCTGAATATACACACCATAACGCTCGTACCAGTTAAATACTTCATGAGGACAAGGGAATGACTTGAAATGTGAACTCCTCCACCTTGATATCTCAAGTCTCTCTGCATTTTCTTGGCGTTGCAGGCTCGGGCAAAGGAGCTTGTGGAGATGTTCAGGGAAGCAGAGCAAGATGTGCCAGAGAATCTGGTGAAATTGATGAGCCCAGCTCAGAAAAAACCAAGAATTGAGTACTAAATGCTGCTTAGTTGCCAATTCAGCTACAATCATGACAAAGCCGCTGTGAAGGTATAATTTGGTATCTCACTTGGATAAACATTTCTGTGGTATACTGGATCTCATTTGGATAAAGTTTCTGGTATCTCTGGCAAGAGAGGGAGGAGAAATATTCTTGGAAGAGAGGGAAGAGCAAGAAGCTTGGTTCGAGATCCTTATTTTTACGCTCTTCCTGCACTTCTGTGTGTCATAGGAGTTGAGGATGAGCTTTTGTACCTATGTGTTCAATCATTTTGAACTGCTTCACCAAATTATGTAAATAAACTAATGTAATTAGCAAGGTTTCTCAAAACCCACTCCTGTCCACCCCAAGAGCATTTACCACTCGATAGCAACAATTGGAAACAAAAGCAGCTCTAAGTCTCGCAAAAGTCATTGCAAAGTGATCGAAATCTTGTGCATACCTGTAAATCTTAACAAATAGAGTATACTGCATTCTTATAAATCTTTGAATCAATCTATGTAATGTTTAGACATCACAATTCACCATGTCTGAATGCGTTTGTGTTTATTTAGCTGCGAAACCGATTTGGACACGGGATTGTGAACTATGAATCTAAAAGAAATGTAGTGGCCAATCAGACATGTACAGTACAGACATGAGAAGTTATTAAGCATGGTACCTTTGATAAGGAGGAAAAGTTCATGTCATTCCTTGACTGCCTAAATATAGTACGATAGAAGATGGTTAAGTTTCCAGTTCTCGATAGTTGTAAACCCATCCTCCTAAAAATTCTGAGGTCTTCAAAAAATGTCATTCTACTGGAACACAATGTTCACAATACAACTCCTCCTCGATCATAAAATCACCTTAAACTCCTTGAACGTGATTGCAGGATAATGCTTCATCTACATACATATGTAATGACTCATGACATGCTATCATTTGCTTCTTACGTCTTGCAGCGAATTCCAGCCAATAATAGCGCGTTCACTATTTCTCACCCTGATTTTAGCGGCTCTTAATAATAGGCTCATAAAGGTTTCTATTGGCTTGATTGTGTCCCCTGCCTGACATCCAGTTGGACAAGTTTTCACCCAAAGGTACCTCCCATGGTAATTTCTGAAGAGTTACGGGTGTAGTGCACATTTTTTTTTTCATTTTTTGAAAAGGGTTAAAGTGGCAATATTAGATGTTATAGTGGTGCTCCAAATTTCAAGATTCATCCACATATTAAATAAAACACATCATATTAGCTCATATCACATATGGATAATTCTATTTTCATTCACAATTTGGCGATTTCATCCAAAATTTTACTATTTGTTTTCTATGGGCTTGGTGCAAGGCCTAATATGTTGGTGCAAATTGACGACTAATCGCCGGAAAAAAACCCACTGTTGCAGTGTTTCGGCGTGGATGACATGCCGAAAAATTGCAAAAACACACCAATGAGAAGTTCTAAAACTAATCCAACTTGGAGTCTTTCCATAAAGCCAAGAATCTGATGCAATCAGTCTTCACAATCTGACGCTATAATAAACTGAAGCTATATAATAACAAGCTATTACGAACTGATCCAGTCTGAGTCTTTCCATGAAGCCAAAAAAACGATCCAATCAGAGTCTAGCTTCTCATGTTTACATCAAACCAGAAAAACTAATATCAAGCTTGTCAAAATGTGCCAGCACTCTTTCGTGAAACATGTACCTCAGTTTGTCATGAAATATGGAAAGCTTGTCCATCTGGTCAAACCAAAGGATGGAATACAGTCACTATGCAGCTAAAGCTGCCTACCAAGCGCGAACACAACAACACGGTAGACGAAAATCAAAGAAGAGTCCACATGTGCAGGCACATCAACATTGATATCGGATCATCCAACACCCATGTAGAGAAAAAGATAAACAAGCAACGAAAAGTTTCATTGGAGAGTGGAGATGGACTTGCCTCTGAAGCACGCATATTGAAGAGACGAGAAGCTTCTATAAAGTCCAGTGCAAATGCACTCAGTCTTCTGTGGCGACAGAAGTGTGAGTACGGAATAGGTGGATGCCTCGAGCAAGTGATCATCTCATCAGTCTCACTGACCCTATGACTGCAGCTATTGACGATGACTAGCAGCTCCCGAGGCACAAGCCACACAACTAGTGATTGATTGGACACCAGGAACAGCTATGGTGCAAAAACCGGTCCATCTAACTGATGTTACAAACGTCTACAATCGATGGGCTTGGAAAAAGCACCTCGAATACCTCTGTGCCACAGCACAGTAGAGTTCTATGAATGCACCCTTGTCTACCAATACACGAGAGATCCATTTGCAACAAAACTGGTGCATTCAGGAGTAAATGGCGAAAACCAGAGAAACGAAAGCAGAAGGGAAGAGTGACAATGAATGCGAGTATCTCCTGTAGCAAGTCCATCAGGCTAAATATGAATGGCCCGATACCGGTATTGGAAGTGCACCAGCAAGGAAATGGTTTATCGACAACTAACAAATTACATCCTATCCAGACGAAGCTGAGAAATTATTCTTGTTGGTGACTTTGATCGTGCTCGATGAAGTAGAGGGCATCCTCCTTTGTGATGACATCAACACGGCTCACCCGATGCTTGTGTGTCACTCCATACACTCTATCTGCAACTTTCACCAACTCCGGCCGAAAAGTAGTTGTGATGAATTGGGTGGTACCCGCATCAGCCTGTCGCTTGATCATGTCTGAACAGCAGGTTAAGGAGAGCTGCTGGGAGTGAGCCTAAGCAAAGCGCATAAAACCATCAAGCAGTTCATAAATGAAACAATGCCTGTTCTTTCAACTTGAAGATATTCAACTTCAAAGAACAATTAACTAGAAAGTCAGCAAGTCACAAGAGTTTGAGTAAGACAAAAGAGGATACTGCCCACGGCCGTCCTATACTGTGGATCAAGCGCAGCATCAATCTCATCGAACAAGTAGAAGGGTGCGGGATCGCATCTTTGAATCGCAAAAATGAGTGTCAGAGCCACCACCGTCTTCTGACCTCCTGAAAGCTGCTTCATTGACTGCGTCTCTCCTTGTCCGGTAAAGGACACCTGCTCCATGGACGACAGACAATCTAGTCACGTTCTGACGGTAGAGAAAAGACACTTGAATTGAATTTTACGTCAGATGAACCGCCACTTACAGCAACTCCCCGTGAGTATTGCTCAGCTTGACCTTAACACCGACGTATTTCTCACGCCTCGCTTCTTGATCATTAGGAGGCCCCTCTTCATCGGGGTCCTCTTCCCCTGCTTCGTCTGCCTGTACGTGAATAAAGGTCACAGTTCATCATGCAAAATAAATGAAGCGCGAAACCAACAGCTAGATTTGATCCCTACTGCAGATTTGAGTCACACTGCATAACAAGCAAAGGGGGGGTAATACTACAACCTAGGGTGATGTTTTCAATCCATAACTCGGAAGATCTAGAAAATGTAGATTCCTTACTTTGCGTTTTGTCATCATCACCAAACTGCCATGGCCACCGGGCACGAGCTCACTAAACGCTTCTTTGAAGAATTTTGCTACTCCCTTGAAGGTCCGCTCAATAGATTCATCTTTTCGTAGATCCAGAACAGATATCAGTTCTCTAATTTTCTGCAAGAACAAGCAACAATTGCGGGTCCAACCAACCATTCAATATTCTAGTGATGATGCTTGCTTATCGTCATCGTAATATCTGCTTCCAGTCTGCACTTCACGAGTTCCTTAGAGAAATGCAAGTCGACAGCACAAGGGGAATAAAACAAGAAAAATTGTCAAGAAGGCAGCACAAAGCATGAACTAGACCAGTTGCACGACCCCTAAACTAGCTAATCTTACAGCTTACAGGTATACCTCATCACCACTATCAAGTTCAGCCTGCCGTTTGTGCAGTTCTTCACGCTGCTCTGTGAAATTGACATATTGGTCCAAGGCCTTCTTGTTCACATGACTGTAATTCTTCAGCTGCTCGTTGCACTTGTGTAGCATCTTGTGCAACTCTTTCAAATTCTTCTTCTGATACCTGGAAATGAAATTGTTCCACAAAATGAGTAGCCGTCAACCAGGACACTTCAGACATGCACTCTTCCTTACTAGAGTTATGAAACTACAACACGTATAGGCATCATATATACTGCAATATAAAATGAACATCATATTCAATATTTTGAGACCTAAGGACCCTCTCAAAATAATATCACCTATGTGACACCCAAAACTCGCATTTTATTTCCATTAGATTCAGCTTGATGAATATCAAATTTTCTAATTAAGACAAGAGCAATTTCCATTAAAATGATAGTTTTGCAATTTTGAGAGTGTTTTTGTAGTTTTAATTTGTTGTATAGGTAGTGCTCTGATTCATACAAGTAAAGATTGTGCCCTTTAATGGACACCAAGTCATGAGCTAAACGGTTGGTTGTAAGAGGCTATTTATCTTCTTCAGGTGGTCCGAGTTCAATTCCCGTTGAATTCGTATGAGCAACTGAAAAAATACATGACTTGGTGTTGCTTAGTGAGCTTTGCAGGCAGGAAAGTTGCAACAACCAACCAAACCCCTATTTGAAAGCGTGACAAGTGCTTAATACATTAACGAAATAAAAAGTGGTTGTATCCACAACTCAAATTTTTCCAATCACTTTTTATTTCTAAATGCAATTTCTTCAATCAATAAGAAAATACAATACCAAGAATTAAAAAGAAAGGAATACACAAAAATATAATAGTAATTATATTAAAAATATATAGAAGTACACTCATACTATAGAATAAAACTACTATCCAAAGAATACATGAAAATATTCAATACACAATATTATAAGTTCAAAAACTATAAGAAATAAGTGAATCCAATTGAAACATATCAAACATATGAAGCAAGGCTGTGGTTGATGATCTCAATTTGTGTAGCCAGGATCTTGAGCAAACATTGGCGAGTATCCTTTCGAATTTGAGACTTCTATGTTGTCATGAGAGCGTTCGTTTCTTCCCAAATAGGTGGATCAGCTATATCAACCTTCCAATGCAAACCTCTTTCACTGTTCCATCCAGTGTAGAAGTCTTGAACATCTTAACTCCTCGATGTTGGGCGAAAGTATTGAATGAGAACACAATTCAGTTTCTTAGGGTTACAATTTGGATTAGACAAGGCCCTTGCAATCCAAACTGGCTGTGTGTCACCATCTATAGGACGAAGTGCCACGAAATATCCTTCAAAGAGATCACGACTAACCCTGAAGGATGGTTGGGGATGACCCCTTAGAGGCCCAACATATACTTCATCTTCCCCAAATTCTTCACAATCCTCGCCATCTTCTCCTAATCGATCTACCGCATTCACTTGAATACGGGTAGTGGGCCAAAACCCATCCTTGAGAACATCAGAGGTAGTTATTGGTTCCTACAAAGTATCCCTCACATCACGCCAATAGTACACCAAATGCTCGTAACACATTCGACACTCTCCAATAACATTTGCATTGCACAAGTTCTCCCAATACTTCACAAACCCAGATATGCCTTTCATAACGTCCTCCACACCCCTCATTGGCTTCGGAGGAACTGGCAATGGTGCTCCACAAGGCCACATACTACGCCCCTTAGAATCCTCCTTCCACAACTTGATACCTCTGCCATCTTCCCCCAACCATTCCACATCAGTGCACAACAATTTGTACTTCATGATTGGAGTTCCATTTGAATCCAAGTAGAATTTCACTTGTTGCGGCTTTGTATGTCCAACAAGGATGTCATCACCATCGACAAATGCACCTGCAATGAATCCCTTGAAGTCTGGCACCTCCTCAATGAGGTGGGGGATAATGGAAATGGACTCTACATCCATAAAGGACTTCATGAGAGCTGGGATTGTTGGAAAGTTCTCCTTCTTCAATAACATACTCCATCTTCCAAACAATGCATTAATGTCGTCATGCGTGTGATCCTTAATCATGAAGTTCACGTAAACTTCTCGGAAGATCTTGTTTGCCACAAGTAGAGACTAGAAATAGAAAACATATCTATTCTTGTTGTCCCCGGTGGCATTATCCATTTGCACATTAAGAATGGGCAGCAATGATGTCGCCGAAATTAAGATTTTTGGGACTGGGGGTAGCGACGCTTCGCACATCTCTGCACCTTTGAGGACCTTGTGAAATAAAGGTGTCGATCCTGACCCCACAAACAATTGGTGAGAAGAAGACTTCGGTGGTTCTTCTAAGTCTCGCAACAACTTTGCCATCGACCCTATAGTATAATTCGAATCGTGGGGGAAGGTATCTAAGCCATAATGTGCATAACGAACATCTCCATGACCATGTGCAATCATGCCGGTGACGGAAATGGGCAACTTCACTAAGCCATCCGTCTCTTTGCTTTTGTGAGAAAAGACTGGAGAAGCGGTCTTGGCATGATCCATCTTATCGTGCATAATTGTAAGGCACTCGTGAGGAGAAGTATGCGACATATAACGGTTAGCGTAGCACAACTCTCTATGTGCATAAGCAATTGCAAGATGCTTGTCCAGCTTGATCGACCATTTTAAAGCACTTTGAGAGCCAACTAGAGCACCCTTTCTAAGCTCTTGCAATTTGTCACAAGTACCGCACCGAGCAAAATTATCACTTGGCTTCTTGACGTCATACTCTAGGAACTTGGTAGATCTAATCTTGCTCAAGTTGGAAGTGGAGACCTCCTTGAGTCCGAAAGCAACATTGGCCTCATTGATTTTTGGAATCTGATCCTTCCATTGAAAGATAGCTGGGAGAATCATGGACACAACTTTCTCTCCTGACTTCAAAGTCATAGTTTTATGTGGCATGTGATCAACCTCCTTGTCTAGAATGCACTTCAACGTCGCAGAAGCTTGTTCTTTGTGCTTCCTTAGCTTAAGCAATCCCGAATTACTATGATCCTTGGCTTCTCGTTGATTCTTTGCATATGTTTGGTAACGGTAGAACGTCGCTTCTGGGACTCCAGCAATCAGCACCCACGCTTGCATGCAAACATTGATCCCTTCTACCATAACCATCTTCCTCCCACGCGAGTCATGATGAGTCGACCTGTGAACATTTGTCTTCATTTGGGCTCTGAACTTAAAGGTGGATCTCTAGTACATGCGTTCATGGAAGGCACGAATTTTTTCCCTAGGAAATGGTTGCACGCAATTCTTGCTGTAGCAGACCTTACTAGACACTATATTGATAGACTCTTGAGTGAGAAGTTCCTTTGCCTTCAAGCCAGTCTCGCGAGGAGGGTTCCAAATGATATTTGTATATGGTCGGGTTGACAACGTAGAGGGAGGGTTTTGTAGACTAGCTTGAATACGATTGAATGTGTCTTGGGCATCATGATCGTGTAGACTTGCTCCACGGCAGTGCACTAGTTTAATAGGCCATGCTACAAGCGAATACACCTGCTCATGGGGGATGTCCTCTTCAGAATGTGTCTTGGAAATGTGGATCCCTACGTGCGTGTCTCTGAGAGGACTGTTCGGGCCAACAACCAAGTCAAAGTTGACACTATGGCAAGTACCTTCACCAACAAGTACGCCTTCATTGTTGTACAAAGTCACGCACTTCGTAACCTAGAGATGGCATAGAAGACCTTCACACTCTAGAGTGCCAATATTCATGTGTTCCACATCTTGGAATTCGTCGTCCGATGAGAACATCATGTCCATTGGATTCTCCATGAAACTCATAGTACCTACATATTCCGAGATAGACATAAAGGATAAGAAACAATAGTCAGCAATTGAAGATGAGAAAATCTCAAATTGCACATCAGCTCGACTCGAGCTGAATTTCATATTCATTACTGAAGGAAACACTATGGACACCACTAGAAGAAGTAATCACATAAATCTATTAAGAATGTAATCCTGGATTATGGCCAAAATAAGCTCTAGTCTAGGTGAAGAAAACGTTAAGAAAGCACTCAATACATAGAAACACCTCAGTTCAATCGGAGTTCAAGTGTTGTAATGGAACTTCCTTTTTGGATACTCATTATTCCTACCCAGCAGTTTAGCTTGAGTCGAGCTAAACTGTCATTGTTATAATTTCATAATATAAAAAGTGTGATGATGTTCGACGTTGGATTTTTTTTTCTACCCAAATATGGGACCTGACAATAGGCTTGACATATCACATTTTTATACTAACTTGTTTAGACGTCCAATTACTTCAGCACATTAGCTCTTTTCAAGTAGAAGCGCCCATATGTTAGTTCAGCTCTATTCGAGCTAAATTGCAATTCCTAAATAATTTATAATCCAGTAGTTCAATTTTAATTATTTAATCTATATTGATGGACGGGGTTCACATTTGACAATTATGTAGAGTTTAAATATAATGTATTCAAACTAGTTCATTTTAGAACTAAAGTGATTCTAGTACTTCAATTCATCCTAGACTCTCCCCATATGTCAGTTCAACTCGACTCGAGCTAAATTGTGATTACTCAAATAAAATGTGATTACTACTATTTCCATAGAATTACCAAAGCAATTCAGTTCAAATCTCATTTCTGAAGTATCAATGTATATTCAGCTCGAGTCGAGCTAATCTGCAATTGGGTTCATAAACTTACTATTCATCTAGTAGGATATCTTATATGTCAATTCAACTCGACTCGAGCTAAATTGCAATAACGTTGTGCAAACAACACTATTGGTATTAAGGTACACCAAAGCTACAGTAACCTATCATTTATGGAGTTGTAAACCTTCCTACACAGTGTCAAATGTTTCTATATTTAGTAATCCGAAAAAATTGGCGATATAATCTGGACACTTTCTCATTAACGTTGAGCATTGTCCTACAATGAACTATGAAAACAAAGCTTCACGGAACATGCAAATTTACAATTGAAAATATTATCAAATCAAGAAGAGACAAGTCCATAGCATATACAACTCATTGACAATAAAGAAATGATTGGTAATATATAAGCCTACAATGAGTGCATTCTATTGAAAGGGCCACATTCAAGCAAGCGGAGAGATCTAAATGGCTATCCATGAATGCTTTGCAACAAAACCCTTGGTCGAAGAGGGCAAAAACATGCAATGAAACACTAACCGAACTCTTGAAACACTTCACAAGGCGTAACAATACAAGTCAAATGAAGAGCGCAAGAAACAAATGGACACCAATGTTGACAAAAATGAGGAGTAAGCTCAAAAGAGGTGTTTGCAAATGGGATGGTGACTTCAGAGAGTGTCACAATTACTTGTGCGAGAACAAAAGAGCACCAACTCATCGTGCGTTCTCAACCACGTACTTTTCAATTTTGAAAAAAACTGGAATCACGATAGTAAACGACATAGAATGTTGAATTAAGTATATGGGCCCACGAAAATTATGGCCTCATTTAGTTTAAAGGGTTTCCTGTCATAATAATTTGTTGACTTCTAAAGACTATCGTGGTTGCATGCCATTCGCAATGTTAACCTTCACCTACTCTTTCCAATTTGGGTTTGAGGTCCCTTGACCAAAAATGACAAATTTCGCAACTATAAAGTTTGAACAGTATTCACAATTTATTGGTTATTTCATGCAATTTCCTATTTTAGTACCAACAAAGGTATTTAGGTTATTTCAAGAACAATGGACTTTGATTGCTTAAGTTGTCCAATTCTTGTGTGGTAGGAATGTTTTATTCTTCGCAACGGAAAATAGAAAGTGAACCTACACATATAATAATGAATGTGGAATGCTCCTTGGATTCCACTTTCTCCCAATTTTTGTGTGGTAGGAATGTCTTATTCTGCGCAATAGAAAATAGAAAGTCAACCTACACATATAATAATGAATGAGGAATGCTCCTTGGATTCCACTTTCTCTAATGCAAATTTCTGCTCATTCAGTTTAGGGTGGGTTTAGGGTTTAGAGTTTAGGTTTTTAGGGTTTAAGGATTCAAGGTTTGGGTTTTTAGGGTTAAAGGGTTTAGGGTCTACATGAACATATTTCAATATTTGAGTCTAAAGAATATGAAAAAAAAAATTTCATATTTGGGGCCTCCTAATTGTTTCATGAATGGTCTAAGCACCATAGAGTTTTCTAAGAAATATGAAGGCTATCCTAATCCCCCAAAATTTGGAACTTTTGTGTCAATTTCTTTCCTAAGAAGAAAATGTGTCAACTACTTTATTCTTTCAAATGGTTGTAAGTATTAAATACAACATATACTTTCATTAACTTCTTTTAAATTTAGAAAGTGATCTAAATACTTCTAGAACTAAATAGGTAGAAGAACTTTTCCTTTAAAATAAATAGATGTTTTGTAGATATGTACTTCCATTAAATTATAAAAATTAATGCTAGAATTATGAATTAATTTCTTGGATCTATTCTATGAAGTCATTGGTTGATTAAATTAGCTTTTTCAGGGTTCAAAATTTGCTCTAAATACTTCTATGCTTCAATAGAAATAGAAATTTAATCTCCTAAAACATTTAGAAATTCCTTTTGTATACATTATTCTCAAAATAGGAAATCATAGGTTCTTAAATTCTTTTAATGTGTTTTGTAACTTTACTCCCGTCCTATATTTAAAGGAAATCTAATTGTAGTAGCCACAAAATTGGTGATTATGATGATATACATAAAAAAATAAATGGACAAGTTCCAATTGTAGAGCAAATTTGATTAGGGTCTACATGAGCATGCTACTGCTATATTCTTCTTTTTGTACAACTAACAAAAAGAACCAATAAAATGTTCCACTTGTTCTTGTATTAGGGTTTTAATCTAATGACAGAAGTCATAAAATTCATAAGGACAACTATATGACCTCATACAATGTGCATACTCTTAAACATCAGGGATTCATAAACACATAAAATTGGGTTTATGGTTTATGCTTTTTTGTTTTTTGTTTCATTACATTGACAATTTAATGTGATTCATTGGAATGAATTCCCCATTTTTAAGTGACTTCCTTTTATTTGGAGTTTGATTTCCTTCGTTTACAATAGGTTACTACTCTTACTATAGTTTCATCCATTCATTTCATTTTTTTGGCAATTAAAAATTAATTTCTTTTTCAGAGGAGAATGCTTTAAATTATGAGATGCTTTAAATGACTGGAATGATTGAATGAGACTCCTACATTAGGAAAAGCTGTGCAAATGGAAGTGCAACATTCACATGAATTGTAGCGCTTTCTGTCTATTGTAAAAAATGAATATTTTCTACTTCTTGAAATTAAGAGTACTTCATGGTGATAAAAAAAATGGAATAGTAAACTACGAATGATGTAGAAATTAGAGGTTTAGGAGCTGATAAAATGCATGCAATTTTTTTTTATAATTGCAAGAAAACAAACTAAAGCATGTACCCGAAGTGTGTTGAACTTTACTCTTTAAATTGAACTCTTCTTTCAAAAGTCCTTGAAGTAAAGAACTTTTGGTGGTGAAGAAAATGAAGTTTGAAATAAAGTAAAGATTTAAGCTATAATAGAACACATTTTTGCATAAGTCATTCTAATGATTTTTTTTCATATAATGCTAACTAGAAAACTTTTCTATGACAAATTTGATGTAATATGAAGAACTATAATTCCAAACTAAACCAAAAAAATTTAGATGGAACCCTTTGATATAGTTTAAATAACTATATTTCCTAAAGTCATGAAATGAGCAATGTTTATGGCACGTGTCTATAAAAATTATTATGCAATGATCAATTGAGGATTAAAATGAAGTTGTGGGATCAATGCAATTGTAATGCCATGATTCATAACATTCCAGGTGCTTTGATAATCATTATAATGTAATAGTCATATTAACAAGTGGTATGATCATTGCAATTGGATGATAACTGGGCTTTGATCATTGCAATTGAGATGATGACGAGTGGTACCAATTGCCTTTCTTGTCCTAATTTTGATTTTTCATATACATTATTACGACTCATATAAGTTTCATAGCTCTTATAAATTAGTTCGTTGTTCTCCACATGGAAGGAACATGAACAACTTTCAATTGTGGTGGAGATATATGAGGTTTATATGCACATAGGAATTTCTTAATTTAAAATAAATTAAAATAAATTAATTAATCATTAATTAGTGAGAATTAGACACTATTCTACATTCATAACATTGGATTTCAATTGGTAGAGACGTGTCAAACCTTTGATGTTTTTTTATTAATGACATTGTTTGTTTTTTTAGAACTTCAACTAAGTGACCATTTTATTGGTGCCAAATCCTCTTTAATTTTAGAAAGTTGAGGGTGCACTTAGAAAATCCTTTCCAAGTTCTCTATAACCCCATATTGAAGAAGTTGTCCATTCTATGATAGTATTACAAGAACTTCATGGAAAGCAAGCCTACATAAACATAGTCTACTGTAAAAAATCCTACAATTCATGAAATTGAACACCAAACATTTACAAATAGAATCACATCGTTTCAATTCTTTTAAAAAATTGAATTTACAAGTGCAGGAAAAAATTGGCATGTGACTTTTTTAAAATGAGATCATGCAAGGCCTTACGCCATCGTATGAATTTATGAACAAAACAATTATCCAAGGGACTATATTTTACAAGGACCATACATTCATAAACAGAACCTTGTGGTCTCAATTTATTTTAAAAACTCATGCTACAAGTTGGGAAAAATATGGACATGTTTCTATAAAAATCAAACAACTATATGTAAAAGCATTTGAAAAGTGGACTCGCAATTCATACTTTATTTCAAAGACATTGGCATGTACACTTCTTGTATGCCTTTAGGGTTGTTGTAAAAATGAGAGAACATGCTTCCATCATGGTTAGTGTGGTCCTTGAAAAATACATGGACTGCATTTTTTTGTGTCTTCATGTGACTTTTGGGTGGCCTAAAAATTTTTTATATCTCAATGAAAAATGAATTTCATGTGCCTATTTTCTATTACCAAAAAATTGACTACCTATTTTTTAAGATAGTCGTACTAAATATAATCAATGATATCATTAAATGACCTTAGTTTCATGAATTTGTGGTTTACTAACAAAAGCAGTGGCCTTCTTTATTTCAAAACTGGAAGGTACTTCTTTAAAAAAATAAATTTGTAAGTGTATATTTTCATAATAGAGAACTTGACTTTAAGATTGTTTAGATTCAAGAGACCTATTAAAAACTACAATTTAATGAAATTCCTAAGTTGTCGTGAATTTTATGGCTCTTGTCTATATGCATTTCTAATTTAGAGATTGAAGTGAATGTCTAAGATAATTAGAACTTTGAAGTCCACTTTTCTATGATAGGAAACTTTACTTTGAGGTCATTCCATAAATGAGTCATAACTATCAAATCTTTAATGAAGCCACAAATTAAACAATTTCTGTTATGGAATTAAACCAATTACAGTGATTGCATTTACTAAATAAAAAACATTAAAAAATTAAAGCATGTTCACTCATTTTGGCTAGGGCATAAATGCATAATTGGAATGTGAAATTAATTTTTACATTCAATTTGTAATGAAATGAGACAATGTGCTTAAATTTTGGATTGTTTGGCTACTACAAAGTATAATTAGACCCTATTTTATGTTCAATTTGATTGAATTTTGGGGAGCATTTTTTTATGATATTCCTAAATTAATTTCACATGGTAATTTCTTGTAAACAAGATTTTCATTCCATTTAAAACATTTTATATTATTTCAATTAATTATGAGTGGTTTACATAAAGCAACTACCTTGGTTAACTTCTTTAGAGTTTTCAAAATTATCTATATACTTTTAGAGGTAAACAGGAATAAGGATTTTTAGTCGATGATGAATAGATTGTTTGTACTACTGTCAGTGCTTTCACTAAATTATGAAATTATAAAATAAAATGCTGCAAGTATCAATTAATGTTTTAGATCTATCGAAGAAAATCATTGTCTGATTAAATTAACATTCTTGCCATGGGATTAGGGATACAATATACAAACTTGTATGCTTCAATTAAACATTAAATTTTTTTTTTCATCTGTAAAAAGGACCTACAACCATTTGGGCACTTTAATATATAGGTTCCAAAGTTTGGTCTCTACATAATTGTTACTTTATTTTCATGTTGTCATGATTGTATGTACAATGTCTACAATCAATAGTAGTAGGAGAACTCAATACTCAAAGTAATACAAATACTATAGACTAAGGTGTCTACTTCTTGCACAACAAAAATACACGAACTAGTAGTTCTTGGGAATGTTAGTGTGAATATTCCAAAAAATATTTAGCATTTTAGTTTATCTCCTTTTCTTAAAGATCATCATGAAGGACAACATTCAAATGGAAAAATAAATAAAATTTCAAGAGATCATTGAGGATCTTTGTATTAAAATAATACTATTTGGGTCCTAAACTTTAGACCGCAAAAATTCCGTCACTTTTCTAATTAAAGATTTTGCGTTGTTGCCAAGATTAATTGTTATTTTATTTTCTCGCAATGTATGTTTAAAGGAAATGTAAATCATTGGTAATGAAATTTTGAAAACTAACATGCTTCTAATGTATGGTTAAAAAAATTGGACTCATTAACTGGAACTTTCTAATTCCATATTATAAAGTAAACCTATATTAAAGATTCACATTTTCTTGGTATCAAAAAATTAATACCATCTACATGTGAATGGGAAGATAGTATGAGTCTATGATTCTTTTGTATCTCTTGAAGTAATAGGATATCAATTACGGGAGAACTATCATTTAAGTGACAGGTACTTACATTAAGGATCATTTCAATATATTTGTATATTTTACAGATACAATGTCACTAGATCCAAAGTATGATTAACTCGTAAAGAATGCCATGGATGTTTATAGTCCAATGAATGACAAAGAACAATCTGGTATATAACATAACTACAACTACTTAATGAATCTCGGAATTAGAGGTGGAAAATGTGAATTCTCTAGAATAAGTTCACTTCAAATGAGTTTTGTTGGAATTTTTTTTTAACAATGATTTCCACGGTTTTAGAAAAAATCATTTCTATAAAGCCCTTTGTGCTCTTTCAAGGTATCAACAATGGAGGTCACGTATGGGTACCACAGGAGGGGGTGGGACATGTAGGCGAGCATGGGTGTTAGTGAAGGGTTAGTAAGGATACGTACACTACAATTCCAAGGTCTCAATACCTGGGGCGGGTAATGGAAGGAGAGTTGGGTATGGGAGAGACGGGTAATGGAGAGTTAGGCGAGTATGTGGAGATTGAGGTATCGGAAGGAAAGTCAACCGGGTATGTAGAGATTCGGGTATCAAAAGGATCGGAGGGGTATCGTACCGGAGGGGTATCAGAAGCAGTTTAGGGTTTCGAGGGAGACCCGGGTATCTCTTGGGCGTGGAGAAGATGGGTTTTCTAGGGTTTCCAGCACAGATTCTTTCTCCTTCTTCTGCACATTGTTGTAGCCTTCGTCGTGCTCATTTTCTTTCTATGAATTCTGTAAGTTGCAATTGGTGGACTATGGAGGTCTTCATGATTTAAGAGCATTTGGAAGCGCGCATTTGTATTGCGGCAGGAGACCCTATCTTTCAATTGTGTTGTTGTCGTGGGCGTGAACTACTTAGTGAATAATCACTATTCATGCAGATTAATTGTGAGCATTTTGTGGTTGTCAAGCTTTGTCGCAACTTCAGTTTTCTTCAGCTTGCGCGAGTGCCTAGAGCGAGGCAGTAGGCGGCCTTAGCATGGTGAGTTTGCTTACTATTGTAAAAGTTTGATGAACCATACGCTTAGGGTCTAGGGGGGACACTCCCCGCGCTTTACAAAGTGACCTGCGGCGAAAAATAGGGTGGATTTAATTCATCATAGGTAAAATTTATAAAGATTTTACATTTAAAGAAGGGGACTTAAAAAGTGACATGTCTTTTATAAGTAAAATAGATACCCGAAAATTATGGTCCATTAATTATTTTTTAAATGTAAAATAGGGGCCAAAGAATAGGATCCAAGGAATTCTATTTACTAGGTTCAGTTATGGTTATGCTACAGTACTAGTAAGATACAGGTACTATACAAATCTGAAGTATAACTACAACATATCTTGTAGTCAGTCGATGAATGGGGTAGTTTCCATCTGTTCTGTCTGTTAAGTTTAACGACTACTGCGAGGGTTTAGGCGCGAACGATAATTTCGAGGTTGGGAGGGAGGCGCGGCAGCGTGTGTTCACGAATTTGTTTGCAAATCTGGGTGCGGTTGAGGGTTAATCACGCGATGAGTTCTCCAGCTTCTTGAGTGACGGCAGCGTGTGTTCACGAATTTGTTTGCAATCTGGGTGCGGTTGAGGGTTAATCGCGCGATCAGGGGGGCAGCTTGTTGAGGGACGGCAGCGTGTGTTCACGAATTTGTTTGCAATCTGGGTGCGGTTTAGGGTTAATCGCGCGATGAGTTCTGCTGCTTGTTGAGGGACGGCAGCGTGGAGATGGTGTTTCCGATTCGCGCGATCAGATCTTCGGCTGAACCGTGGGGGCTGCTCTTGGGGATGGCATGCGCTTGGTTGTGGGTGCGCGATCAGATTGGTGGTGGGCTTAGGGTGAGGAGGTGAACGAAGGGGTCGGCGATTCCTTGTGCGGGGGCGCTTGCTTGTGTGTGCGCGATCAGTTGTTTGTGCCCGATCAGTTGTTTGTGCGCGACCAGTTGTTTGTGCGCAATCAGCTCATCATCTGGGTCAGGCTTGTTGTCAATTGGATCTGATTGTGCTGTTCATTTTGTGCAACGAAGCACTACTCGATTGTCTTCTACAGTGAGATCAGCTGCGAAGCGGAAACGGGGTCCTCCGTCCAATCCATCTCGGTTAACTCCTACTAATTGTTTGCGGGCTGTGGATGAGGGGGTTTGCTGGTTGGGTAGAGTGCAGACGATGAGGAGGCGCAATGGGAAGCAGTTCGGTGTGCTGCGGCAGCCTGTGGACTTACTGGCGAGGTTGGAGGACAGAGGTCGGCGAACAAATCAGAATCCACACATAGAGGTTATGCTGCAGTATTATCGCAAATACGTTGGACGGGACAAATTCAAGTATGACCATACTGATAGCAAGTGGATTGACATTGACTGCGTTATATGAAACGTGACCTTGGCGTACAACCCTCAAAATGAGGTGTACAGTCTGGATCGGAATGATGCCGAGCACTTGCGGCAGTTTCTGGCAGACCACAGTGCCCGCTGACTTTCGGTGGATCACCTTCGGCCTCCCATACTTCAGATGAGTCCTAAACCTTCGCAGTGGGGCAGAAAAGTTCATGTGGTGGTGATATTGTGGGCTACAATGGGATGTACGGGGGGCAATGCGCTTGTTCACATGCGTTGTAAATGTGGCAGTGTGGATGATGCACAAGTGAAGGAGGAGTTGTGGAGGATCGCATGAATTGCATGGACCGTGAGGATTGGTGGAGTCGCTGAACATGGCTGTGGGCACAAACCAGTTGAAGTGCTTCTTCAAGTGCAACCGGTTGGCCCTAAACCGAATGCTATTCCTTCTGCAATTTTTTTGAATGCATGTGCACATCTTGGGGCCTTGTAGAGCTGAAAGTAGAGCTGAAAGGAGGACTTCAGTCACATTTGTGTGTGAGGGATGCACTTGTTCACATGTATTGGAAGTGTGGCATCTTTTTTGATGCATGACTGTTTTCTGAGAGGCTGCTGGTTTTGTCAATCAGACTTGTGACTTGTGATTTATGGGGTGCAGTGTAATCACTTGGAATGTGATGATTGGTGGATTTGCAGAACATGGTTGTAGGAGTGAAGGAGCTGATCACTTCTCCAATTGGTTTGGGGTGACTATGAGTCTCATGTACAAGTAGACATTTGTGTCATAGACTCTAAATTTTTTTTCACATGTGTTGGATGGCTTAGAACTGCAGCTTGTTGCCATAGTTCTTGTAAATGATTTGTAATGTTTGTGTTTTTTAACACCTTTAGTACATTAAACTCTTTCATTACTTTTTCATTTGTAATGTTTGTGTTTTTAACACATTTTGTACATTAAACTCTTTCATTACTTTGTCATTTGTAATGTCTTGCTTTTATTTAGCATTTGTGCATGTATTTGTCTTCAAGTATGCATTCTAATGTAAACACATCCATTTTTTGCCTTAAAGTTGAATCTTGTGGGTGTACAGGGCATATCTTGTCACTTTAATTCTCATTACTTGTTAAATTAGTTTTGTTCTTTATAAAGAAAATAGCCTCCAATAAATTCAGCCTATGTACGTATTATAAGTAAAGATAGGCATGATAATATGGGCTCTAGGGGGGTTTATAAGTAATTATAGGGGCCTGAAAATTCAAAAAAATAAGTAAATACCCCCTAAAAATACCCCAGCGCCGCACGTGGTACCCAGAAAATACGAAGAGTGTCCTCCCCGGGCTTAGGGTTTGAAGAATTATATGCTTCGAGAGGTGGTTATAGGATTAGCTATTTATCTTGGTTGTAAGCTTACCTGCAATCCAAAGAAAGGAACATAACTGAAATATTGTTGAAGATATTGTTTTCATTTTTTTGTATTGAAAAGTGCAATTTTTGGTTTTTGTAGGTCCTACTTGAATTTCTCTCAATTGAGAAGAGTAGGGGGTTATACTGACTCAGTTTTCTTTTTTTTCTGGCTGTTGTATCAAAGAGTTGGTTGTATCTGCCTAAACGGCAACACCTGAAGTAAGACGAAGGTGAGTCTATCTTAGGGCATTATTCAATTTCCAATTGGTTCATACAACCTTCACGATTGTTGCCCTACTGGTGTGGACAAATTTGCTTTTAGGTGGATTAGTTTGTAAGTTTGAAATCTTAAAGCATGTGGGTGCATTCTATTTTTATTTTGATAATGGTGCAATTGTCCTGCAATCCCTGCAATTCCTTCTCCTTGTATGTTGCAAATTTGAATCAGGTTTCTAGGATTTTGCTTGACATATTGTTCATTGCTTTTCTTTAGGCTTTCCGTCGATTATGGTGGTGAGGTGTATCAGTATTTTAGTGGGAGGTTCTGAACTAGCATCTATCGTATACAAGGATATTTGCAAGTGCATCATACAGGTTAGTGTATATGGAATTTCTATTTCATAAACCGCAATCCATGGTTTCTTGCATGGTTGGTTAGTTTTGAACTTTAACCTTAAAAATGAGTGTGCTTTAGAATTTCAAATGTTTAATATAGAATGTGCAAATAAATGTCCTAGTAGAAGCTGAATTGAGTTTGTCATAGTTTGCTTATAAACACATTCAAAATACTTACATTGAGATTTCTAGATTTGCGAAACCCTAAACCCTAGACCATTGGCTTTTAGCCCTAAACCCTAAACCCTTTGCTTGTGGCCCTAAACCCTCAACTCCATGCTTGTAGTCCCTCAAACCTTGAACCCTAAAACCAAATGAACAATGAGTCCTCAATCAAGAAGCCACATTATCGAAATAGTTTTTGCAAAGTAGATAACTGACCCATAATCTTGACCTTATCAATGATTACAAGAGCCCCTTTTCCGTGCATAATAGTGACCTGCAGTTTAGCTCGACTCGAGTTGAACTGTAGGAAATACCTAGCAAACATAAGCTGCAACCGACACTTTAGCTTGACTCGAGTTGAATAACATCGTCAAAGAAATCAATAAAAATATTTGTCACATTTCAACTTAGTTTGACTTGAACTGCAGATAGTAGAGAGCAGAAAACAATGCTTCTATAATCTACATATAACTAATAAGTAGTATACAAATGTAACAAATATCATACTGAAACAATCATTTAGTATATGCATCAACATCAGCCCCAGTAGGTTTAGCTTGACCCGAGCTGAACCTATAGCGCAAGAATTGCTCAAACCTATTCTGAAGTATCATATCTTATTATAAAACCACCAAGACCCTAGTAAATATAAGACAATCTTTGACCTATATTGCAATGATTGGACATAATAGTAGAGCCCAAGTAGTTTAGCTCGATTCAAACTAAACTGTAAGCCATTTGCAACGATTTAAAACGTCCCCCAACATATCTAGAACATCCCTTAACACGGTTGATGAAAACCAAACATTAGTTTCTTCATTGGAAACCATGAGCATATAAAATTAGCTCAACTCGAGCTAAATTGCTCATAATGGTAAAGAAAATAACTTTTCTAGGTCATGTACTACAATCAATGGTGCTAGTATGTGAGCCCAAGAATGCGAGCTTGTGAGCATTGAACCTACATTATAGGTACCTATAATATAGATACCACACACTATAGAAGGTGTATGTATCATAAACACCTATAATATAGGTATTTGTAACATATATACTATATAATTATAGATGGTTTCTATAGTATATACACCTATAATATAGGTGTAGTATTCTAGGCTCATGGACTAAAACTCCTATGCTCACATAATAGCAACCCTCTACTACAATAGCAATACTTCCATTAGTCAAGAGATGTCAAATCAGCTTGAGTCGAGCTGAACATACACATCGTTTAATTCATATTGTCTTGTAGGATGGAAGAGCAAGTTGTAAGCCTAGAGCAATACTTTTGACGGTGCGAAGTCCAAAATCCTATAGAAAACATTGTAGAGGACATGATGCTTAGTGACGGAGAATTCTGGGAGTTCAAGGACCCGGACAAAGTTGAGAGCTAGAGTTTCCAGATCATCCCCTTTGTAAATGACATGTCATTCTCGTACAAGTTCAAGAACTCCACAGTCTGTATTCAACTTTCCTTCAAAGAGAAAGTTAAGGACGTCAAAGCGGACGCTCATCCAATGATGAAGATCAAGTGCATGACAGTGGTTCCAGAGATTCCAAGAGAGCAATAGTATCACTTTACGGTCGTCTTGGACTTTGTTCTCATTCCCTTCAATTTGACTCCTTTCCTCATAAGTCTTGAAACTTTTGTTTTCGTGGATGAGGTGAAGGAGCTTGAGAAGAAACTAGACATCAACGAGTGGCACAATGAGGATGGCACACCAATTAATTGGAGGCGCCTAGTTGCAAAGCTTCGATTCATCTTTAGTGATCTGAGCACACTCAAAGGGAAGCTCGAGTTGCAGAATGAGTTGAAGAAAGCTTGCTTTGTCTCCATGAACATAGGTACCCCTTGTGGGAGTGAGAGCTCAAAACGTAACTCAGTGATTGAATCCGGGTCAAGTAGAGGGAAAAGAGCCAGTCAAAAGCAAGCCAAAACCCCTGTCCAAAAGCAAGGAAGGAAGTCTGGCGGATCCACATCGATCCGCATTACGCCAACAAAATCAACAGAGGTGTCGGAAGTTGCTGAGGGAAGTTATGTGGATGAGATGCAAAACGTGCCTCATTCTCGAAAGACAAAGAAAAAACTAGACTTCAAGTCAGTTAGTGAGGTTTACCAAAGATTTTGGACTACATGCGAAGACGCGTACGTATTTCCAGTTGGTCAGAAGCATGAGATTGACATTTCCAAACTTATTGCTGTGTCGTCAACATTCAACATACGGTCAAAAGAGAATCGAATTGTTGATGACATGGTGACTTGGCTTCTGAATATTCCGGACAAGACTAAGAAGCAAACACTTTGCGTTATGCCTATGGGTCACATGGAGAAGCCCACTACATGGGAGGCCATTGAGCACGGCCAATTCTACATTATCAACAACCAGCATAGCGTGGAAGCCAGTAAGTGGATATTGGATGATCCTAACGGTATTAATGAAGAAATGAAAAAATATTTGTGAAAGTGAGACTGTTTTGTTGTATAGTCAACAGACGATGAGAAATTACGAAATATATTTGCCTATTATAACCGCACGAATCACTACGTGGCAACTCAGCCATCCTGGGCAACGAACATTTTGGGAGCTTAGTCAGTGTGGGAGGCATTGGGTCGGCCAAAAAATCCAAAGGAGATGTCATCCGTTGGGACTACATTGAGCACGAGACGAACGGTAGAGAACTTTCGCAATAGAGATAAATTCAATGTAAGTATTTCAGTTTGTATACTATATATCATTTTATTGTGTTTATGGTCTTCATTGTAATTTAGCTCGATTTGAGCTAAATTGGCCATTTTTAACGTGGTTTCTTGAATGATGTCTTCAAGAATTCGAGAAAGTTGTTTACATACGTTTTTCAATGATCGATGTAAATAAAAACTTAAAGTTGTCGAAGACCAAGGACAAAGAGGAAAAGATGAAGCTCACAAACAAGCTCAAGCTAATCACCGCACCAAACAATGTCTATAATCTCTGGAAGGACGTTATCACGGCCGCAACGCATGGAGAGCTCTTTAATCTTGACACCAATAAGTTGTTCAACGCTAGAGCGAATTGGAACCTAGTTAATTACATGCTCAGTCAGGAATTCTTCAAGTTCTTGGGAAATTTGAGCTACAACAAGTTGGCAAAACTTGCCAACCATATTCTAAACCAAACGGGTGAGAAGCGTAAACATTGTTATCCCAAGGTCACAATTAAAACCATAACGTCGGTACTTGATAGCTGCTACATGACAAAGGAATGGGCGGAAAGACGAAAACGAAAACATCTAGTGAAAAAGGAGCTTCACCAAATCAATCCTCAATTGGGTAATGAAAGCCAAGAACGAGATCATTGTTGAAAATTGGAAGGTGTTCAAGAAAGAACAAATGTTTTCGAGAGCCACTATAGACGTCCTCCTCGATCGTCCAGGGGAGAGATACTTTAGCGAGGCCAAGCTGGTTAGATTGAGGAACAAAACGTGCGCCCAACTATCCAAAGAAGCGTTTGCTTTCTTTCAGGTGTTTTTAGAGCACAAAACGAAGTTTGTGAAGCCAACAGCAAGTGGTCACTACAAGACTTATGACGAAAACAAGAATCGTCACTAAGAGTGACCCTCGGGTGCTTGGAAGGTGGAAACCCCAAAACCAATGGGATTGGGAGTGGTAGACTTTCGTACACTCGTGAGGATCGGAAAGAAAGAGAAGTCCACTGTGGATAGTCCATATTTTGTCGAGGTGATAAGTTCAATGTTTAAGAGGGATCCCAAAGTCGAAGACATTTCCTCGTGGCTCTTCATATGCGCTGATGAAAAGGAACAAGCACAAGTTTTGAGATACGTAGAAACCAATAAGGTTCTAGACTCCTACAACATTGTGTACATTGATTATTATGTGGGGAAGAATGATTGACTTGGGGATGTTGTGGCAGCTAGGACATCTAAAAAGGTTATTCTTATGTTTTTGCAGAACCCAAAGAATCTTGTGTAGGTCAAAATTCCTGAAGAGTTTTCATGTCTAGAAATAGCTAGATACATGAAGGTGCGTGCATACAGTGAGCGTGAATACTGGATGAATAATTTGGAGTTGCGGATGGAATTTTACTTGTGGCTTATCAAGACGTTCTGTACACTAGGTATGTGTGTATTCTCAGCATTTGTCAATGGAAAGCTCACCTACGCTGCCATAGTAAGCCACATTATAACACTTTAGCTCGATTCGAGCTGAACCATAGTTAAAGCAAATTCTAGCAATAGAGCTTGCTAGTTTGTTTCTTTGTGTTCGGAGAAGCATGTTCATTTAACTCGGGTCAAGCTAAATAGCACACATGGTTGTCAGAAGTTGTCTAACTTGTGCACTCTTTCATGTAGATGTGTTGTGTTGATGTATACGTCACTGGTTCATTAGAGGAATTGAGTTGGTGGGAGGAAATTTGCGCTAAGGCAATGACTCTCGACAAGTGTGACTTCATCAACAATGGGTACAAAATTCAGTCCTTCGATGCTACCCAAGGGACATAGTCGGAGCCCTCCTCGTCCAAAAAAAAGCTTCGATCCAGCCAAGATTCTCTAGGGAGTCAGGAAAGGAGGAGGCCAGTTCCCGTCTTTGAAGATCTTAAGGATATTTCTGAGGAAGAGGAGGAAGACGATGACAATGATGACTTTGAAGGCGACGGTGGGTTGGATGACTTTCCAACACCAATAAGTCATCCACCGACCGATATCCTAGGGTCCTCTGCATCCTCTATGCTGCCGCCTGTTGCCCACACTCCTTTGACACCGACACATTCGGGCCGACCAAACAAGAAACAAAAGAGGGGTACTATCACGAGCGTCATGAAGCAATTGGCAGACTTGCACAAAGCGCACATGGAGTCCATCAACCTAATGCAAACACAGGCAGCTCTCGCACAACAAAAGAATGACCTTATATTGGCTCAATTGAGGGAAGAGCAGGCGAGGGACCGCGAGGCGAACATTGAGATGAACAAGAGCCCGCATGAGTGGATGCGGAAGGAGGCAAGGGCGAACAGAGAGGAAGCAAAGGCGAACAAGGAAATCCTAGCTTTGTTGTTGGATAGGACTGGAGTGAAGCCACTCCAATCTCTAGAACCCGCTTCTGCCTCTCCACCTTAGATGTTGCTCAACCAAGCATCGGGCTCCAACAACAACAATGCGTCAAGTTTGCTGGTGATCATGAATGTGGTGCCACCTCTACCATTGGAGTCTCCCGTCCTTACACCTCTTCCACCTTCGGAGGAAATTTTCAAGGAGACCTCATTGGACAAGGAACTTGAAGAGGCAATTAGGGAGCGCAAGGAAGGAGAAGCGGAGGCCACGTCAACGGAAATGGATGTTGCGCAAATTGGGCACAACTTGACTGTGGATACTTCCGAGATGGAACTCGGAAGTAGTTCCCTGCCCATTGGAGATCCACCAACAAGTTATGCCCAATGACAACTCCATTTCTATTTGTTTGTAGTTTTAGCTCGACTCAAGCTAACTTATAAAGAAAATGCTCAAATTTAGAATTTTTGTAGATATTGACTCGGTTTTGGTGGAGCCCTACCATGGATGGGGAGAACCGTAGAGTTTGTTGATTTTGTACCCAATTTTGTGTTTTGACACTCAGATTTTGAGCATGTAATATATAATTCTCACAGAGAAGTGTTTCACAAAATTTTGTATCGCAGGCCTTCCAAATGTTGAAAAATTGAATGATTCTGTGCATCCTCTCGCTGCTCCTACTCCTCCGTTGTCTCCCAAAGGCATTCCAAACGCTGGCGATAGACTAGGAAAAGACGCCACAACGTGCAAAGAAGAGGCCTCTATCCCTGCTCATACATCTACAATTTTGGAAGATGCCACTCAGCTCTCTCTTTTGACACAGCGGAAGGTACAAATCCATCCTTTTGCCTAGTCAAGGGATTCAGTCGTATCTCTTTTTTCCCAAAAGCTCGGTATGGTGTCTCGCTTGGTTTTTGTGTGGCGTCCGCAATGTGTCAGTTTCGTGTTTGATAACTGGCTGCGCTTTCCTCCATTTTTTATCAGGGATCGAGCCCTCCAGTAGCTCGTAGGGGGATGTTGCAGGGTGTCGATCGGCCATTGAGGTCTAGGGTGATGAAGAAGTAGATCAATGTCGTCCTAGATCTCAATGGCATTCTTTGTTTGTGCGAAGATTAGAAGTCAAAGGGGTTGATCAAGTAGTTCAACCACCGGTCAGAGCCACACTCCACTAAAATGGCCGCTGTGGTGGGTCTGAAAGCCGTCTACGTGCAGCCAATTGCTCCACATTCCTCATGGAGCTAGAAAAGAAAGTAGTTGTCTCAGTGTGGAGTTCCATGAAGAAATCCACAACTAACGATATTTGTGAATATCTTTTTCGGGATGAGCAAATGCTGTTCCTAGTTCTCGCGTAGGACTCCTGCAATACCGTCAAATGCAGGAATAGATCAGGGAGGCTGACTGCCTTCAAGGGACCCGGCACGGATAAGGACTTGTTCTTAAAGAACCTAGACGTGTCTTTCGAGAAACCAGGGGGGCCATTCACTACTGAAAATACTGTGATAGTAGACGGCAACCCGCGTAAGCACATAATGAACAAGCCTAAGAACGTAGTGCTTGCGAAGTCTTGGAGTAACCGGGGAAATTGCGACAAGGACAATTTCCTCCTCGCATCACTACTTCCATGGTTTCAGCAATTGCACGTCCATCGCGACGTGGGGCTGAAGTCGTTTCGCAATAATAAGAAAGGGAAAATCGAACGATGAATGCTCTGCGACGAAAGGGATCATTGAGAGTACGACAAGCTCATGGAGGTTGTGCGAGGATCAACGAGTCTATGTTAGTTAGGGACGTGTAGCGAGGTATGCAGTTCAGCTCGAATCGAGCTAACTGGTAGCACTTGCAAGCAATTCGGAATAATATATAGGATTCTGCATTTCAGCTAGGGTTGAGCTGAAGTATTGCATGGGGAGACGAATTGTGACATTACTGAGACACCTTTGTTGCTAGGATCTTATTCTATTTCAACCTTCTACAGAGAATTGCTTGAATGGATTGATTCTAACTGTTTTTGTCTATGTTTCAGATGGTCAGCACCTCGACCTACCGAAAACCAAATATTGATTGCCTTTGCCAAGCATCCAAGGACTGCATCCTAGACTACGGACAATAAATGATCCTAAGCACAGGGAACTTCCATTGCTCGGCACCCACGGTGAATTCCTCTATGGATTTCTCTACTAAACCCATTCATGATGGGATGGTGGACAACCCTCCAGACTGGAAACCGCACCTACCAGTGTCGGCCTTGCCATCACCTTTACGTTCCAGAGAGCCTTCCCACACATTGATGGACTCGTCTACTTTAGACAAGGGGATCCAAAAGAAGCTCTACGAAGACACGAATTATCCAATGTCTGCACTGAAAATTCTATCCATGGTCGTGGAAGACAATCACGATAAAGCGGTTCACTACCCTATTGACCCGCCTTTGCTTCCGTGGCAACGGTTGACGTCTCGGGGTGAGAGGATCAAGAGGAAGTATGCTGGACCTTCATGCAATCAGTGCTCAGCTCCGTCGTGGGATTCCTGGGAGCGCCGGTCCTTGAAGGCACAGAGGACGGAACAAGTCCATGAGGCCGGGAAGATTGCAAAAGGATACAATCGTGGACCTAAAATTCTCAAGGCCATGGAGAAGATGAAGAGTAAATCGCTCCAGTAGTAGTTCCGTTTGATAGTTGTATATTGTAGAGTGGAGATGGTCAATTGTTCTCGAATGGTTCATAGTTTTGAGGCACAACCATTTACATAGTCGGGAATTTTATCTAGAGTGTAAATGACGTAGGCAACTACAATCCTCCTAACATTAAAAACATGATGCTTGGAGATTGTATTAGTACCATTCGATGCGAACCGTCCAATTTTGACAAATAGGCTAGTCCAAGTTCCTTGTTGTCTTCGATTGCAATGGCCTTGTGAGTAGGAGCTCAATACGGGGAGGCCGTGGATATAGGAGAAGAAAGTGGACGATGGGCTCCAACGTAGATCTAAGCACAAGAATTGTAGAGACAAAAACATCCAGCCGTCGCTTTTAGCAATTCCATGAGCGGCAATCCAAACTACCATGCCTGAAATTGTAGTTTGGGGAACTGCAAAGTGGCGTTTGGATGTTTTTGGTTCTATGATTTTGTTGCTTGCATCTACGTCAGAGCTCATTGTCCACTTCCTTCTCCAATAACCATGGCCCCTTCGTTTGAAGCTTCTACTCACAAGGCCAACATAGTTGAAGAGGATGAGGTCCTTCGCTGCCAAAAACATGACGGTAGCCTTGACTAGTACATATTGTTGTACATAGTGAGTGCATATGAGACGTCGTTACTTGAAGTCGAAAGCTTTGTAGGAGACTTTGTAGAAAGGAGGAGCTTGGGAAGAGGGCATCCAAAGAATGAAGGAGACATGTAGGTCTTCAAACGAGCTAATTCCACAATGAAGATGAACTCTAGGAAGCAAAAATACGAGAATCCATACAAACAATTCCCAACACGGCTGTTGAAAATGACGCTCACAAGTTGTGCTTCACACAATGCAGTGTTTGAGAGTCAATCTCAATGGTCATGTCAGAGAATCGTTTCTATGGAATCTCATGTTTTTGCCTCCTTTGGTTCGCCTTCGCTGTGGAATTCATTGGTTTGAAGACCTTCCTTTCTCCTTCATGATGTTTGTGGGTGCCGTAGCCACTTCCCAATCATCCATTTCCAATGATGGTGAGAACAACTTCTATGCAAACGTCATGTAATTTACAAATAGAAATGCAAGAACTTAGGGGTGTCAATGTGTCTACAAACTCCTATATCTCTATGTAGAGATTGAGCACATGTATTTTGATGACAAAAGTGTATACATCCAAAGCATATACATCCTATACTTGTATATTCAATGATTATATTATATAAAAGCATTATTATTTCTAAAATATTTTCTTCCAATTTCTAAATATAGCACTTCAATTTGTCTTTTGTGGGTGATTGCATTGCTAATTTAGTAGTAATTAATAGTGACTTCTCTTAAGTTTGTAATTTCTAGTATGTGCCAATCTCTCATTTCACTAGAAAACTCCCATTTTAATGAATATAATGTTAATGCACGAAAGAACAAAGATTGGACAAAGATATGTCGTGGGATAGAGAGCCTACAAGATTGGAAACACAACACAAAAATGGTAAATTACTTCTCAAATGCATCAGAGGGCAAAGATCCCAAGTCTTGAATTTTCTTGATCAAGTCTTCATGTTTCGCATGGAGTAGATTCCGCGTATTCAACAATTGCTCCAAATCTTTAGATTCATCTTGCAAAGTTAACCCCTAAAGGACCATAAGGCCACCAGGTGGCTTCTGCAACACTATATATTGCACCCCTAGTCCTTTAGGGGTTAATTCATATTTGTCCTCCAAACCTTGCAATTATACAGAGGCATGTTGTTTATGAACCAAGCTCTACCCATAATGCACATACGCATGTGTGGCGGTAAAGCGTAATTGAATGAAAACAAGACGTAAGGGTGCAAAGATCTTCTCCTACACACCTTCAGTTGTTCAACTCCGTTTTTAGTGTCTCGTATTTGTTTGGAATGTTTGTCAATCTGATCAATTTGAGTCATTTGAAGACATTTGTTTGTAGCAGCCTCTCAAAGTCCTACTGAGTTAGTCTTTTTAAAGTTTTTTAGAGTCACTTGACCCTTACCAACTCCTTGGCATGAGACTCCCTAATTCAATGTCATCTCCCTAGAGCCTTTGATTTGTAGACATGTATTAATCCGTGTATTGACATGTGTGCCAGGTTTTAAATATAAATACTAACTGATGACAAAGCTTTGACTTTGCCTAGTGAGATATTATTCTCTACAAATAGTATTTTGTCTAGCTTTTGCCTCAAGGTAGAGCTCTAATACTGATTCCTAGGAGTTTTGGCTAAACTGTTTTAGATGGCGAAGCTTTGACTCTGGAAATAACTTCTAGAGACCCCCTTAAGGTAGGAGGCTCGAAATCTACACAAGCTCTAAAACCGCACACCTCCTCAAATGTACATTGTATCTACATGGGTTTTTTTCATCTTTACAGGGATGTACCAACACTCTACATTTGAGGAGGTGTGTGGTTTTGGAGCCTTGTGCCATTTCAACTTCAAAAACTCATAACTAATTCTACAAAGCTCCAAAAAATATGAAATGACTTGGTTTAGATGTCAATTCCTCTTGTCTTTCAAGAAAAATTTACTGAAAAATATTTCAATAAGTTTCACCTCCCCAAAATTCAATTTCAGCTCATAGATGGGCACTTTATGAACCTCCTACCTTAATGGCAAAGCCTAGCTTGGGGTTACCCCCATACAACAAAGCCTTGAACTTGTAACTTTTACATTCTTTTAAGTACATGTCTGATGGCAAAGCTTCACCCTTGCCCCAAACATTTAGGAGCCAAGAGTTCCCATTGTTTCCCTTCTTCGTAGTTTGTTAGTATTAGTGAACTTCTATACAACCTCTGTCTTTTGTTATTTTTTCATTGTTTCCATTTGATTCCTTTAGTAGGACTTTTCCTTTCTTTTGATTAGAATTTACTTTTAGTCAAGAGAAAAATCCCCCATAACCAAAACATTAGGAAGTTAGGATTGTTTTTGAGATTTAGTTAAGCATTTACAGAAAATCCAAAAAAATCCAAAAATATGTTTGAATTTGAAATGATTAGTTTTGTTGATTAGAATTTGCTTAGTAGTAAGAGAATTTATAAAAAAAATTAATTAGTTTAACACTTAAAGAATGGATTGGTGACCGTGGAAATCATGCCTTTTGAAATTGTGTGACATCATCTACTTTAAAAAAATAAAAAATACACATTGGAGGTCAAAGTATTGTAGAAGATCTTCCCTTTCTGCACAAAATTCCAAGGATGAATAGTTGCACTTCTGTCTGAGATAGAGAGATTCTTTGTCATCCATCAAATACTAAACATCCATGTCGACGTTTATGGGTTAAGGAGAATTACCAAAGTCTTGAACTCGTAATCGGTCGAGGGGGGTTGTGTCATGGACCAGCAAAGGGAGAAAACCAGAGCAAGAGCCAACAGTTGGGAACCGGGAATGGCAAGTAGTTGGGAATAGGGATCCCAACCAATGAAGAGACGCAACCAGGGCTTTTTTTTTAGACTAGTGTATCCTGTGTTGGCTTCACTGTACAAGCCAGATTCACATTGGTCAAATTCTGACAGGTCTGGCAAAATTTCGCTAGAAAAAAAAGCCTTGGACGCAATATGGCGGCTATGACAATGATTGGGACTAAGACTGTAACTGGAGTGTTGTGACTGGGGTGTGAAAGAGATCGGATTTGGGATTCCAAGAAGTGAGTTTTAACCCCACATTGCCGAAGGGGACAAAAAGTGTCCTCAAGTCAAATTCAAAGTGTTGTAACTTTTGCATCCAATGTCCGAATTCAATAAAACTTGTTGGAAAATTTTCACTCTTTTTTCTAGTTTGTGTGGTAAAATTTTCAGATCAATCCAAAAAGTAATGAATTTTTGGAAGCCAATCGAAGTTCACGAGTTCAATTTGAATTTACCAAACTGCATTTGATGGCTGCAACTTCGGCGGCTTGTATCTCCTTCATCCAAAGTGTTTTTTCAATAAAATTTGTTGGGTTATGTTCTCCCTTGAAGTCTAGTTATTGCGGTAGAATTTTCATGTCAATCTAGGTTGTTTTGAATGTCTAAGAGCAAATCAAAGTTCAAAATTCTGACATTTTTGGATCATAGTGAACTTCTATGGCTTGTATCTTCTTCATACAATGTTCTTTTCCAATGAATTTTAAAAAAAAGTTGCGCATACTAGTCTAGTTTGTGTGTATAAAATTTCATATGAATCCAAGAAGTTATGAGGGATAGAGAAGCATTTTAGTAGAAGGAGGTCTAGTTTTTTATGTGTTTTTTGAAACTTTTCTTGCTATTTTTTGACATTTCAAAGCCATTTTGCAGACACAATGAGTCAATTGAATGATATTTTTTTTCATTAATGTGTTTGTATTCTGATTTTGAATCACTTTATAGTTTAAAGTTTCTTCATTTGAGTAGATTTAGAAATTGATATTCACCTCCAAATGTGTTTTTAGGAAAAATTTAGCATCCTTTTTCAACCCTAAAACATTATAATCTTGCAATCTGTGCAATCAAATGACACCAAATTTGATGCACATCATCTACAACAAGTGCACTACAAGGTTGTACAGTTGAGATCTCTATAACTCAGTAAAAATTATATCTATAACACTTCAAAAGGAATGTTGTTTTTGAACCTATTCAGACCTTAAGCAATGAGGGGTTAAGAAGAAAGACCCAAAACATAACCCCTCAAGGCCCAAGGAGTCATTTTTTGGCCACTCATCTATTCAACAAGTCAAAGCTATAACTTCATATTCCTACATTCTAAGAAGTATATCTAAATGGATTTCAAATTATGATGGTCATGTTGAATAGGGAAGCTCAAAAGTACAATTCACAACATGTAATAAGCTTGATATACAATGCACATTGTCAATTAAAGTTCAAACTTGAGAAAAAGTATGGAAATTGCTTGGGCCTTGAAGGATTAACCCTTGAAAGGTCCTTTAGGTCCTTGTATATGACCCATATTTAGCTTTATAACTCTTCAATTGTGGTTTAAAAGATGAGTTTTAATACATTTTTATTTACATACTATCATGATCATTAATTTACTTTGTACTGAAAAGTATTTGGTCAATATTTCCATGATCAAATACCACCAAATACATAATATACTATACGGCCGAAAAGGGCTTTTAGGCCCTTCTAGGGTTAATAAAAAACTAAGCAAGAACAACTCATTCCTAATGTTTATGTTCATCTCACATGCATACTTGGAAAACAACAACTAAATGAGAGAAGAGTAGGAATTAGGAGCTTAAGGACTTGGAAGTGGGAGAAAAGAGAGAGATGACAAGGGTGATATTTTCAAAGGAATCTACTCCATTTAGTAAGGTTTGACTCTCATGATTTGATTTGAAACTTTGATACTATTCATCTAATTTGTTAGTTCATTATTAAATTAGATTCCTATAGGCTGGGGTTAATTAGTAGGCTAGGATTTTCATGAGTGTTGTTTTATTAGGCCTAATAAGACAAAGAAAAAAAGAAAAAAGAAAAATCATTAAAATAATCAAAAAGAATTGATAAACAATTAGGAAATAGTATTTTCAAGATTTGGTTTGATTTAGGACTTATTAGAAAATATATTGTATTAAAAATAGTTTCCAAATAACAAAGGTATCATCAAAAATATTTTAAAAACTAATTGAGTTTTATAGGAATCAATGTAGGAAAATTAGAAGGGAAAAATCATCAAAAAAGGGTTTAAAGTTTAAAGTCTTTCAATTGATTAGGCAATAAACATACATGAGGGAGGGTGATGGATACTATAAAACAATTACGATCATGGTTTGCAAGGATGGGACCATGTCATCCATTGATGGAGAGGTATGTTAGTTTAACCATTTCATTTTTATTTTAAAATTTTTTGCATAGTATTAGAAGTAGGAAATTGAAAGTTAAATTTTAGGTCAGAGTTTTAGAATTAAAATTAGACTTTAGACTTTTCTAGAAAAATCTCAAAGGGTTCCAAAGATATCTTACACTTAAAAAATAACTAAAAAATAAGAAAGTTACAAGTAGATGAACTTTAGACATCAATTTGGATGAAAAAATAATATTTTCATCCAAGGGAATCTAAAAGATAATCTAAGAATCTAGATAGAGTTTATCATTTTTAGGTTAAGTTAGAAATTAGTTTGCTCATACAAATTAAGTAATTTATGAATGAAGTTTAAATTACCAATTCAAAGTAAAACTTCATCCATTAATAACTTTTTATGTAGGAACCTAGTATTTTGTGTTTTACCTTGTTGGAAAGGTAATTTCTTTCTATCTTACTAAAAAAACTAAAAACCCTAAGAAGAATAACTTTAGATTAGAAAGTTTAAATTAAACTTAACTAATAAGTAACTAAAAGAAATCTTTTGGGAATCACTAAGGAATATTTGAGAAATAGTAATACTTAGGGCATCTTCTAAGGAATCCAAAATTAACTCATACTTTAAAAATAATTTATTTTAAGGAAAAAGTTAATTAATGAAGTTTATATCTAGACGTGGATGAAGTTCTTCATCCTAGAATCAATTTAGGTCAAACTCTAAAATTAACAAGTAGAATTAATTTGAAAGTGAAACTAAAAATTTGAGTTTATTTTGAATCAATTTGCTGTTTTTATTAGGTGGATGAAGTTTTGTAGGTTAATTTATAGTTGAAACTTCATCCTTGAACATCTTTTGCTAGGGAATTCTAATTTGAGACTATTTTACTATTTTAGAATTGGAAAATTAGTATCTATAGATTGATATAGGATAGTATGTCTTTTGAATTCTATTTCTTATAAAAGTCCAGAACTTAGCCATGTTAGCCAAAGCCAACTAGAATTACTAACAATTAGTGTGTTTTGAGTTTATTTAAGGTTACAGGATATTACAAAAAAAATTCCTTTCTTAGAAGGCATGATTTGGACCAGAAATAGACACCCATTTCATATAGGAAACAATTAGAAATTAAAAACCCATTGTGTACTTTCTAATTCAAGGGTGGAGTTAGAATCACTCACATGCTCTAAAAGTGGCTATGATAATTATATGACTAAAAAATAAATAGCATATAACTTGAATACAAATGCACCTAAGAAAGTTATAAATTTATAATAGAAAAAAATAAATTTTATTTATAATGTAAATCCCAATCAACTACTCAACTTTGATAAATCCACGTGGTAGTGAACCAATAACAAAATACTAGATAGTGGAAATTATCATCCCAATAGTCACATATTGATTGGACCTAAACATATACATCTAGCATTGCCATGCCACAAGGACAAGCACTTCCCATACACATCTGATCGGACATGCCTAATCAACAAAATGTGACACATTCATAGCCATTCAAGTATGAATTTTTGGTGAAGTTCTAAGGGGGCTAAAGGATACAAATGATTTGAACCTATAAAAGACCATTGTTCCCTCAAGGGACAATATGAATTTCAAGCAAGTTCCTACAACCTCAATTTTTAATGAAACTTTCTTACAAGATAGAAAAACTTAAGATCTTTGTGGGAATAAATTTTTTATTTCAATTGGTGCCCAAGAACAAAAGTTATACCACAAAAGCCCAAATTTTCATTTTGCATGCAGAAAAATAAATCTACAAAAACTTAAAATTAATTTTTTCTTTCTCGTAGATTATAATTTGACTTAAATCTAAAGCTTTGGATTAGTGATGTGAAAGTTACTAGCAATCTTGTTTTTCGGGCAATATGACTATATGAGCATCCTCTTGAAAAAATAATTTATAGGATTCATTTTTTAATGCAATTTTCACAATTTAAAAAAAAAAAAATTGTTTGACAAGGCTAAGTTTCACTATAAGGAAAAGGTATCCTTTATGACTAAGAATTGATAAAAAATTGTCCAAATCAACAAAAAGACTTCTTGACCCTAGAATTTCTATCTGTTTGGTCATTTCCTTCATTTTTTGTCAAATTTTCGTTGAACTTTCCTTCATTTGGGAATCTCTAGGAATCTTTGAAAATCTTAGGGTATCTTTGAGAATCTATAAAAATCTTTAGGGAATCTTTTGGAATCTTTTGGGATTTTCTACAAATTAAAGCATTACAAAATAATGGGGCTTAAGGGGGGTGCCTTCCTTTGCTAATCTGAATTCAACCAGGAATAGTAGAGAATAGTGCACACTCAAATTTTTTTTAAATTTCAATTTTTTTAGACATGTTTTAGATATTTTTGAAGAATAATAAGAAATAATAAAATAATTGCAATCTAATGCGGATGATTTTGGCCATGTCATATTGTAATTTCAGAATCATTTTCAAGTTAATTTCTTATCAAATTTTTAAATAATTATTTCATTAATTCTTTTAATTAGTCTCGAACAATTCAGGCACTTTGAGTTGCATTGCAGTTTTCAAGGGATTTTTTCATTTTTTTCATATAATTTTTTATAAATTAAAAAAATTCCGACCTTGATTTCTGGCTAATCTTCCATGTCCGGGAACTTACGGCCCCCTGCAAGCCTCGTTTCTTTTTTATTGTTTATCTTGTAATGTATAAATAGCAAACTTTGGTGGCCGTTTTGGCAAAGTAAAACTTTTTTTTCAAAAAACTTTGAACTGATAATAGTTGGAAAATCAAGCTCAATTTCATCTACAAAAATCCTTTTGCAATTTGGAGTCTCCAATCAAAAGTGATGAATTGAATTCAGAAAGGGGTTGGAATGGACATTTTATTTGTCATTTTTAAACATCCTTTCTGGATTTAATTCATAACTTTTGATTGGAGACTCCAAATTGCAAATGGATTTTTGAAGAATTAAGTTAGCTTGATTTTCCAAATTTTAATAGTTCAAAGTTTTTGAAAAAGATACTTTACTATGCCAAATGGCCACCAAAGTCTGCTAAGTTAAAAAATAAAGGGAAACAAAGTAATTAAATAATAACTAATTCACACTATAGTCATCAAAGTTGAATGGTGGTGCAACACTATGAGCCTTCAAACCTCAAGCAAGAGGTACAAGGTTGAAACCCTTGCACCCACACTTGATTGGTGGTTGATTAGGTGGCTTTGTTACGTGGTAGCCATGTGGTAGGTGCTTAGATGGCTTTGCTATGTGTCAAGAGGCTAGGTTGCATTTTTCTTCACGTAATGTTGACGTGGCACTTGCCATGTCGTAGTTTCTAAATGCCCAGGGTTTTGAATGTAGATGAAATTTTCCAAGTCATTTGTTGTCCAAAATGATAACCGAAATGTTAGATTTTTGCCAACTAATTGTCTGAATCACCCCATCCGAATTGACACTATAGTAGACAAAGTTGTGTCATTTTTCTGTCATAAAAACCATAGTTTTCCTTGCAATGTTTGCCTTCTAGAACAATCTCACCATTGGGATTATTGTGTTTCAATCCCATCTTAGAGCTATTAACTATTTAGTTTTTCTTTCAATCTTGGACCTATGTCTACTTAACAATTTTTTAAAGATTGAAAATCAAGAGTTTTTTTCAAAGTCCATAGTGCAAAAAAATTCAACTTCAATACTTCAAAGAAGGATGGATGCTAATCATCAAAATCTACATGTGATGATTTGTTTCACATGTTTACACTAGAAGAAAACTTTGTTGCTTTCAACAAAATCTAGATGACATTTCTCTTCACTATAACATAGAAACATCAATTTCAATTCAAATTTTGCATTGAAATTGATGTTTCTATGTTATAGTGAACAGAAACGTCATCTAAATTTTGTTGAAAGCAACAAGGTTTTCTTCTAGTGTTACAATGATTATTGCAAAAATAATGAGCACTACTTCCAAACTTTTTTTTATAGATGAGTATGAAGTTTTTTTAATTAAAATTTTATATGTATATTTTAAACCCATTTTCCGACATATTTTTTGAATTGCACAAGTTCTGGACATATGTGTTGTTTTCTAAAAATATTGAAAGACAAAACTTCACCTTTTAGAAGGGCCATAAAAAACTACTTTTTAAAGTTAGGCACATTGAACTTGTAAAGATTAGGGACTCTTACTATAAATATTTGAGAGGATGTATATGAACAAGTTAACTAAAGGATCCTACAATTGGATTTGTTAGAGAATAAATATAGACCAACTTACTTTGGGTACAACTTTATTGAAGCAATTTGGGACTTCAAAACACCGCATGTATTAGAGGTTAAAAGATATCAAATGTGATTTTTGGTAAAGGAAAAAGTGAATTCTAAGTTTCCAACTCCCTTCAAAGTTTGTTCTACAAGCTAATGATGAGTATTAATCTAAAATTAATCCATTTTTTATAGGATGATTATTTTGCTTCAAGTTTGTCGCATGTTCACTTTTGATGTCAAACATTTGGAAGCCAATTTGGTGCATAGTTATCGAAAAACAGATTTTGTTGTATTTCTTTTTGAGTCCTAAAGATATTGGTGAAGGACCTTGATGCTATTTAAAACCTTCATTGGATTGTTCAAAGTGCAATTTTCAAGGAATTTTTCATCTAAGATTCTAATTCCCAAAATCACCTCCCTTGAGTAGGAAAATAATTTTTGTGTGGGTGAGAATTTAGAAATTTTTGTATAGATGAGAATTCACAAATTTTTCTATAGGACGAAAATCACAAGCCACCTACCTATGTATTCCCTCTTAATTCCTAAAGTCTTTTGGACTATTTTTCATCAAAAAACACTTAAAATTGCCATTTTTATTGTAAAGTGTTGCACCCCTTAGTGACACTTACCACCTTAAGTTCCCTTCCAATGCTTTTCAAGCACTTGATACTTTAGTGGCACCAAGGGTCATGCTCTTCTAACATTGCACATGCCACGCACATCCAATGTTAGTCCCCAATTCCAATTCTTTGTGCTAAGTCCCAATCACCGGGACTACTAGCACACACACACACTCATCATGACACCGGGGCATGTTACTTGGTAACATGGGGCGGAACTTCCATCTTATTGTGCAAGGACCCATGGTGGCACTACTCACCATGGTCCTAACCGCCCTTGAGTGTAACCCCAACTCCATACTAGGCTCCTTGTATATTTGTTACTTTCCACTTCATCACTAATCGGGACTCACCATTCGGGACACCTCACATAGCCTAACAAGGAGTGGGACTCCACCCAACCGGTGCCACGGGACACACCCAAGTGTCCCATGGTGCCTTGTAGTGGTGATGACCCCACACCACCAACCTTGAGTCACCGGGACTTACCAAGGCTCCAAGAGGGAGGGAGGAGGGAGACCAACCCCTCCTATAGTACTTTCTGTGGGATTCGGCAGCCCCCCCCCCCTTGTATGTCAAGGGGGACTCCCAAACACCCTTTGGTTTTGGAAGACCACCCCGTTTCTCCCGATTCACGCTAGTTTGGGACTCCCGAACTTCCACCCGGCATAACTTTGCAGTCCAGGATCCAAATTGCACATGCGACCCCATTTTCGACATCTACACGACGCGTAGATGCCGATGGACTACTCAATTGCTCCATTTGGACAAGTACTCGCGAAGTTATCGCCCTCCAAAGATTTGGGACACTCTCGGCGCGGCTGGGACACTCTCGGCGCGACCGGGACACCCCCAACTTTGAACGCCTATAACTTTTAACTCGCAAGTCCAAATCACGCATTCTTTGGACGGCTAAAAGCGTCTTCTCAAGACCTTTCCAAGCACGTATCCTACGCCCCCCAAATTCGTCCGGATCAGAGCACTACATCGCTTTGATCGCTCAAGACTCCTAGTCCCCCTCACCTCATCTCTTGCAAGGCTTGGGGAGTCACCCCCAACGTCCCCCTTGCTCACCAAGGTGGCACGGGTACGCCTTGTGATGAGGGTCGTGACCTAAAGAGAATTAAATTTTTTTTTTTTTCATATCTAATATATTAGGTTTGTGCACTAAACTAGTTTAAAAATATGTAGAAGAAATTTCACAAACTTTGACCATGTAGATTGGAAGATATTTGCATTTCAAGTGAAGAAAATATGCTTTTTTGCACCCTCCATGATTAGATTTTAAGACTTTGAGTCTTTTTAAACTCACAATTATTGCACTATAGATTTTGAATTAAAAAAAATTATATTGAAGATTTAATCCAAGAGTTTGGGAAAAAAAATTCATAAACAACTTGATTTCACTATAAGAACCCCGCGGTTTAGGTGACAAGCCTTGATTTTTTGGAATGGATTTTAGGTGATGTCCAATGCAACAAATCTAAGTTTTTAATTAAAATAATCCACCAAAGTAACATCAATGTTGACATAAAAACATGGGTTTGTTGCATTGGACGTCACCTTAAATGTGCTCCAAAAAATCAAGGCTTGTCACCTAAACAAGGGTTTTTTATACTATTTTCATTCATTAAAATATTATTAAGTAGAAGCATGTACGAGATAGAAGGAAAAACTAAATAGTTAATAGCTCTAAGATGGAATTGAAATACACGAACCCCAGTGGTGAGATTGTTCTAGACCCTAATCTAAATCATGTAGAATTTTTTTTGAAAAATTATAAAAATTGAGTTAAAAAACAAATCCTATTAGTTATTTTGAAAAGAAGATGATTAGATTGCTCCCCAAATGAGACTCTCTATAATTTTCTCATCACTAGTCCAAATGGAATGAATCAAATCTTTCCATGAAGAAATTTTTTATTTTCTATGAAAAACAAAATTTTAAAAATTATATTAAATTGAATTTTTGTGATTTTTTTTTGTGTTGCCTAGAAAGCTCCATTTTGAGCTTAGGGTGGTCTAAGTTTTCCTCCTAGTCCTTTATTGAAATAAAAATTATATTCCCCAAAAGCTAATTTATTTTTTTATCTAAAGAAAACTTTTTGAAAACTCTTGCCAAAAATTAAGATCATATAAGCCTACCTAAATTCCCATTTGTCCCTTGAAGGGATTGTGGGATTGTTGAGTTTAAATAAAAACAAGTGAATTCCCTCCTATCCAGCTTCAAAGGAAATGATAATGATGACAAAGGCATCTTACAAAGTAAATTGAGAGAATTCCTTGACACTCAAACAATCCCTACCAAAAATAATCAATTTGGATCAATAATTAAAAACCTTGTACTTGCTCCATCTACACACTAACCTTCATAGGCCTACCACCTATGTAAAAAGACTATATGCATCAACTACAACCTATGAGTTACCATTACACATTTCTGTGACAAAATCCCTAAATCTAGATGCCTACCAATTTGAAATCATTTGTTCCTTGATTCGTACAAGTAGCTTTGGGACATTGAATAGTTATAGAATCATTCAATTTTTTTGGTCTAAGAGCCCTTGGGTCAATAAAGATTAAGATAATTATGTATGGAATATAAAGTGTATCCACTTCTTTAATTCAAAATTTACATATTTTAAAATTATCCACAAAAAATAATGGAAATTTTGGGATAAAAATTTAAAGTGATATCATCTTGAAAAATGAAAACAAATGTTCTCAAAAATACATAGTGAAGAAAAAGAAGAATGAAAGTGAAGATTGTCTAACTTTGACCACATGATCATGGACTCTTCATGTTTCACCATGGAAATAAGATCCTAAATTCTAAAAATAAACTTTGAATTCATTGCAATTCATCATAAAAGATAATACATCTAAAATTGTGGTTTACAAAATCAAAGACACATTCATGCTCATGGCTTGTGGATTTGCAACCTCAACATCAAAAATTGTAGAAAAGGCAAGTTTTCAACTTCATTTGGGATTGTCACCAAGCTTGAACCTTCTAAAATCTAGAGTTTTCACATAAACAAGTTCTCTACATCCTTTGGCAAGGCCTCTAAGCTTAAACACTCTAGCAAATCTAGAATAGTCAAGGATGGCAAGTTCTCCAATTCCTTTGGCAACACCCCCAAGTATGAACAACCATCCAAATCAAGAGTAGTAAAGGAATATAAGATCCCCACTTCCTTTGGCAAGGCCTCTAACCTTGAACATTTTGATAAATTTAGAGTGGTCAAGGTAAATAAGTTCCCTACTTTGTTTGGTGAGACCTCTAACCTTTGACAACCGTTTAAATGCAAAGTAGTCAAAGAAGCCAAGTTCCCTACTTCTAATTACAAGGTTGCCAAATTTTAACACTCTCCAAGTTTAGAGTGGTTAGGAAGATAACTTCTCTACTAAATTTAGCAAGGCTACCAACTTTCAACAACCATCCAAATGCAAAGTGGTTAAGGAAGGTATGTTCCCCACTTTCTTTAGAAAGAACTCCAAGCTTGAGTAATTTCTCAAATTGAGAGTGATCAAGGAAGACAAGTTCTCCACCTCCTTTGGCAAGGCCTCCAAACTTGAACAACCATCCAAATGTAGAGTGGTCAAGGAAGACAAGTTCTCCACCTCCTTTGGCAAGGCCTCCAAACTTGAACAACCATCCAAATGTAGAGTGGTCAAGGAAGACAAGCTACCCACTTCCTTTGGCAAGGCTTCCAATTTGAACAATCTTCAAAATTGAGAGTAGTCAATGCAAACAAGTACCCTACTTTCTTTGGCAAGGCCTTCAATCTTGCACACCAATTCAAATCTAGCATGGTGAAAGAGGACAAGTTCTCTATCTCCTTTGGCAATTCCTCAAATCTTGAGAAAACATCTAAATGTAGAGTGGTCAAGGATCAAAGGACATGTTCCCAACTTCCTTTGACAAAGTCTCAAACCTTGAACACCATTTCAAATCCAATTTCGGCAAGGAAGACAAACTACCCACTTCCTTTGGTAAGGCCTCCAACCTTGAACAATTCTATAAATGGAGATTAGTCAATGAAAATAAGCTCTCCATTTCCTTTGGTAGGCCTCCATCCCTCTCAAATTAAAAGTGGTCAAGGAAGACAAATTACCCACTTCCTTTGGCAAGGCCTCCAACCTTGAACACCAACTCAAATCTAACATGGTCAAGGAAGACAAATTACCCACTTCCTTTGGCAAGGCCTCCAACCTTGAACACCAACTCAAATCTAACATGGTCAAGGAAGACAAATTACCCACTTCCTTTGGCAAGGCCTCTAAACTTGAACACCAACTCAAATTGAGAGTGGTCAATGAGGACAAGTTTTTCATTTCCTTTGGTAAGGCCTCCAACCTTGAACATGAACTCAAATTTAGAGTGATCAATGAAGACAAGTTCCCAACTTCCTTTGGCAATGCCTCCAAGCTTGAACATCTCCATAAATGTAGAGTGGTCAAGGAAGACAAGTTCTCCACTTCCTTTGGTAAGGCCTCCAAACTTGAACAAAAATTCAAATGCAGAATCTTCAAGGAAGACAAGCTACCCACTTCCCTAGGCAAAACTTGTAACCTTGAACACTCTCCCAAATTGAGAGTGGTCAAAGAAGACAAGCTACCTAATTCCTTTGGCAAGGTCTTCAACCTTGAACATTGTCTCAAATTGAGAATGGTCAAGGAAGACAAGCTACCCACTTCCCTTGGCAAAGCCTCCAACCTTGAACATTCTTCCAAATCTAGCATAGCCAAGGAAGACAAATTCCCTACTTCCTTTGGCAAGGCCTCCAACCTTGAACACCCACCCAAATCTAACATGAACAAAAAAGACAAGCTACCCACTTCCTTTGGCAAGGTCTCCAACCTTGAACACCGTCTAAAATTGAGAGTCCTCAAGGAAGACAAGCTACCCACTTCCTTTGGCAAGGCCTCCAACCTTGAACACCGTCTCAAATTGAGAGTCCTCAAGGAAGACAAGCTACCCACTTCTGTTGGCAAAACTTGTAACCTTGAACACTCTTTCAATTTGAGAGTGGTCAAAGAAGACAAGTTCCCCACTTCCTTTGGCAAGGCCTCCAACTTTGAACAACCATCCAAATGCCAAATGGTTAAGGAAGACAAGTTACCCACTTCTGTTGGTAGGACATGTAACCTTGAACACTCTCTCAAATTAAGAGTGGTCAAAGAAGACAAATTCCCCACTTCCTTTGGCAAGGCCTCCAACCTTGAACAACCATCCAAATTGAGAGTAGTCAAGGAAGACAAGTTCCCCACTTCCTTTGGCAAGGCCTCCAACTTTGAACAACCATCCAAATGCCAAGTGGTTAAGGAAGACAAGTTACCCACTTCTGTTGGTAGGACATGTAACCTTGAACACTCTCTCAAATTGAGAGTGGTCAAAGAAGACAAATTCCCCACTTCCTTTGGCAAGGCCTCCAACTTTGAACACCACCTCAAATTGAGAGTAGTCAAAGAAGAAAAATTCTCTACTTCCTTTGGCAAGACCTCCAACCTTGAACATTCTTCCAAATCTAGTATGGCTAAAGAAGACAAATTCCCCACTTCCTTTGGCAAGGCCTTCAACCTTGAACATCGTCTCAAATTGAGAGTGGTCAAGGAAGACAAGCTACCCACTTCCTTTGGTAAGGCCTTCAACCTAAAACACCATCTCAAATCCAAAGTGGTCAAGGAAGACAAGTTGCCTACTTCCTTTGGCAAGGCCTCCAACTTTGAACATTTTCTTAAATTTAGAGTAGTCAAAGAAGACAAGTTCCCGACTTCTTTTGGCAAGACCTCCAAGCTTGAACAACCATCCAAATGCAAAATGGTCAAAGAAGACAACCTACCCACTTCTTTTGGTAAGGCTACCAAGCGTGAACACTCTCTCAAATCCAAAGTAGTTAGGGAAGGTAACTTCTCCACTTCCTTTTGCAAGATCTCTAAGCTTGAACAATTCCATAAATGGAGAGTGGTCAATGAAGACAAACTCTCCACTGCATTTGACAAGGCTGCCAAATGCAAACACCCACCTAAATTGAGAGTGGTCATAGAAGGCAAGTTCCCTACTTCCTTTGGCAAGGCTTCTAACCTTGAACTTTGACTCAAATTGAGAGTGGTCAAGGAAGATAAGCTACCTACTTCCTTTGGCAAGGCCTCCAACCTTGAACACCGACTCAAATTGAGAATGGTCGAGGACGACAAGTTCTCTACTTCCTTTGGTAAGGCCTCTAAACTTGAACACTGATTCAAATTTAGCATGGTCAAAGAAGATAAGCTACCCACTTCCTTTGGCAAGGCCTCCAACCTTGAACACCCACCTAAATCTAGCGTGGTCAAGGAGGATACATTCCCCACTTCCTTTGGCAAGGCCTCCAACCTTGAACACCGATTCAAATTGAGAGTGGTCAAAGAAGACAACTTCTCTACTTCCTTTGGTAAGGCCTCCAAACTTGAACAATCATCCAAATGCCAAGTGGTCAAGGAAGACAAGCTACCCACTTCTATCGGCAAGACTTGTAACCTTGAACACTCTTTCAATTTGAGAGTGGTTAAAGAAGACAAGTTCCCCACTTCCTTTGGCAAGGCCTCCAACCTTGAACATCCACCCAAATCTAGTGTGGTCAAGGAAGACAAGCTTCCCACTTCCTTTGGCAAGGCCTCCAACTTTGAACATTGACTCAAATTGAGAATGGTCAAAGAAGACAAGTTCACCACCTCCTTTGGTAAGGTCTCCAAGCTTGAACACCCACCTAAATCTAGCATGGTCAAGGAAGTCAAGTTCTCCACTTCCTTTGGCAAGGCCTCCAACCTTGAACACCCACCCAAATCTAGCATGGTCAAGGAAGTCAAGTTCTCCACTTCCTTTGGCAAGGCCTCCAACTTTGAACACCGTCTCAAATTGAGAGCCCTCAAGGAAGACAAGTTCCCCACTTCCTTTGGCAAGGCCTCCAAGCTTGAACAACCATTCAAATTGAGACTAGTCAAGGAAGACAAGTTGCCCACTTCTTTTGGCAAGGCTTGTAACCTTGAACAATGTCCCAACTTGAAAGTGGTTAAAGAAGACAAGTTCCCCACTTCCTTTGGCAAGGCCTCCAAGCTTATACACCTTCTTAAATTCAAAGTGGTCAATGAAAACAAGTTCTCTACTTCCTTTGGTAAGGCCTCCAAGCTTGAACAACCATCCAAATTGAGACTAGTCAAGGAAGTCAAGTTGCCCACTTCTTTTGGCAAGGCTTGTAATCTTGAACACTCTTCTAAATTGAGAGTGATCAAAGAAGACAAGTTCCTCACTTCCTTTGGCAAGGCCTCTAACTTTGAACATTTTCTTAAATTTAGAGTAGTCAAGGAAGACAAGCTACCCACTTCCCTTGACAAAACTTGCAACCTTGAACACTTTTCCAAATCAAGTAAGGTCAAGGAAGACAAGCTTCCCACTTCCTTTGGCAAGGCCTCCAACCTTGAACAACCATCCAAATTGAGAGTAGTCAAGGAAGACAAGTTGCCCACTTCTTTTGGCAAGGCCTCCAACCTTGAACAACCATCCAAATTGAGAGTAGTCAAGGAAGACAAGTTGCCCACTTCTTTTGGCAAGGCTTGTAACCTTGAACACTCTCCTAAATTGAGAGTGGTCAAAGAAGATAAGTTCCCCACTTCCTTTGGCAAGGCCTCCAACTTTGAACATTTCCTTAAATTTAGAGTAGTCAAGGAAGACAAGCTTCCCACTTCCTTTGGCAAGGCCTCCAACCTTGAACATTGTCTCAAATTGAGAGTAGTCAAGGAAGACAAGTAGCCTACTTCCTTTGGCAAGGCCTCTAACCTTGAACAACCATTCAAATTGAGACTAGTCAAGGAAATCAAGTTGCCCACTTCTTTTGGCAAGGCTTGTAACCTTGAACACTCTCCTAAATTGAGAGTGATCAAAGAAGACAAGTTCCCCACTTCCTTTGGCAAGGCCTCCAACTTTGAACATTTCCTTAAATTTAGAGTAGTCAAGGAAGACAAGCTACCCACTTCCTTTGGCAAGGCCACCAAGTTACGGCATAAACTAAGATTTAGTCTCAATAAGGTATGGTTTGAAGCAAAGTTGTGTGGTAATTGCTCAAGGAATCCAAGCCCTATTAGATCAAGAATTTGTAGTGTTGCACAAGTACTACAAACATTTGATACCTTACTTTGTAAAGTACTTGCAATATTTGTTGGAAGTGTATGAGGCAATCCAATTGAGTTTTGAGAGTTTTCTATTATAATTGCCTCCAATTTTGAACATTGGGAAGCTAATTGAAGTAAGGAACCCACATTCTCAATATGTGCTTTAAGATTGTCCAACATGGTCACTAGAATCAATACACGAAGTTTTTTGAAATCCAAAATTTGGTCATGTTTAACCATAGTTCCTTGCCAAGAAAAGCCTTCAAGAATCTCAACATCCTACATTCAAAAAAGTTCATATTAGAATGTATTACATCTTCAAATAGAAGCTTCAAATGATAATAAATTTTTCTAACGTATTTTATGATTCTTGAAATAATATGGGTTTGAACATTCACTAAACGCATTTGAAAGTACATAGAAAAATATTCTATTCTTATCTAGTTGCATACTTGCACTATTGAAATATTACCTTGTTTATAAATCCACTTTCTGGTATCATGGAGGCTCTCCAAATTCTTGTATTCTTGGCAATCATTCGTCCCATGTCACGTAGTTGGTCATGCATTTCTACAATGTTCTTATATTGATTGACCTTCAACAAGGACATGTCAATCAATCTTTCCAATTCACCCATTGGAAGGATGCCGTCTTTGGACCACATATACAAGATTGTCTCTTTTGATATGCCAGACGGATATACATCTCTACAAAAGAAACAAGCCATGTCCAAAAATATTCCCTTTTCAACATCATTACTCAATCCATCATAGCTTATTTGCAAGGTGTTCCAAATTTCTTCATCACCATCCAAATTCTTTCCTCTTGCCATCCTCTGTAATGCTCGTTCCCAACTTCGCAACCTCTCTTTATTGTGGAGGAATGAACCCATTACTTTCAAGCTCAAAGGCAAGCCATTGCAAGCTTTTACAACATGCTTGCGTAAATCTTGAAAGTCCGGTGATAAGGAAGCTTCATCCCAAGAAAGGTGAGTGGTGAAAAGCGTTGTTGCTGCCTTTTTATCCAACAATTCAACATCCAACTTTCCAGCAATGCCCACAAATGATTTTATAGTACTCCATTTGCGTGTCGTGAGAATTACTGTAGTACCTATACTAGCTTCAATCATGTCTGGAGGTACTAAATCATGCACTTGAGCTTCATCCTTGATATCATCTAGTATTAAAAGAACCTTCTTTCCAACTAAGAGCTCTTCCATCATCTTTTGTGCATCTCCCATATTCTTCGATTTCTCATCATTTCCAAGTTTTGGTAATATCTTGCACAATATTTCATAGGAACTTTGATAGTTTTTGCATTTAGCAACAAAGCATGATGCATGGTATGAAGAGTTTATTGTCATGTCATCAAGTATTGCCTTCGCTAGTGTGGTCTTGCCAATTCCACCCATGCCCACGATGCCAATATAATTTAGTTTCAAAAGTCTTTTGACTTTAGATAGTTGATGGTCTAAATCAACCAAAATTTCTTTTGGAGGTGCAATTGGTTCATCCACCTATACAAATTTAAAAAATAATTTTATTAAATCTATTTCACAAAAAAGTAAAAGACTACAATTAAAAACATGAATAAGAAGCTTCAAAGAGAATTACAACAAACAAATATCACTAAATGAGTTTTGTAGTTCAATAATATCATACCTTTTGGACATGGTCCATAGTGGATTTGGAATCTTGTAAGGCACAAGGTGAACCAAATTGTGGAACCATCTCGTATGAATATATTCCCATGAAAAATGATTTCTTTAAACTTTTGAGTCTTTCACAAATTTTAGAAAATGTTGGTCGTTGAAGAGGATCTAAAGACCAACATTCTTGGATTAGGTTTGTGAGCTCATTGCAATTATTGGGTAGGTCTGGTCGCAAGCTCTTTGTACTGCTACCATGTTTATGTGAAATTTGATCACGAAAATCATTAAATTTCAAATCACAATATGGAACCTTTCCTGATAGAATCTCTGAACACATCATCGCAAATGACCACACATCAGCTTGGAATCGATACAATGGAGCTTTATTTTCTTCAATCATTTCAGGGGCCATATACCCTTGCGTTCCAATTGTATACTTTGATGGCTCCGGATGGTTTGGATTGGTGCAAACCTCCAATTCTGAGGTCCCATAATCTATGATCTTGAATATGCAATGAGGATCCAAATCCTTCATAGGTATTGAACTTGACAATACATTATCAGGTTTTAAGTCAAGATGAGCAACTTGCATGTCATGAAGGTAATACACACCCTTTGCAGTTTGGAGCATGATTTCAATTGCAATATGATAAGGTAAAGGTCTTTTTGCTTTCTTTAATATTTGAGACAAGCTTGATTCCATCAGTTCCATCACCAAATACATCTCACCAATTTCATTTTCTTGAACATTATGATGATTTCTCTTGTGAATCCCACAACCAAAAAATTGAACAAGATTTGGATGGCTCAAGCCTGCTAGAATGCCAGCCTCTTTTCGAAATTTCATGAGATATTCAAGATCGCCTTCCAACAATTTTGTGGCACATACAAGGCCCAACCAATTCGATTTGTATACATTTCCATAACTTCCTTTACCAATTATTTTGATTAATTCTGGTGGATTGAAATAATTGGGAATTTCCAAAGCATCTAAGTCTCCACCATCAACTCGATCCAAATTTCTGAGTCTCAACAATAGATGTTGTGCTATTTCATAATCCAATGAAACTACTTGAGGTACATGTTCAAGCTTCTTCTTCAATACTTGTCTATCTTCGAAGACTTGTGCATAGGTGGTGGCATCAAATTGAATAGGTAGGATATTGTTTGATTGATTTGGATGGCAAAATAAATACATATCACTTGCTATATCATAACAACACTCTACATCTAAAAGCAACTCACGAAAAGTCTCTTTGTTTTGGAGTTGAAATACAACTGCATGACACCATTGCTCTTGTTCAATGCAATTTTTTCCTACAATCTCTACTTTCCTTTGAAGACAATATAATTCTTCAAAGATATATTGGAACTTGAGGTCCTCAGTAGCACTTGACAACATTTTATCAATCCCCTTCATAGCTAGTATGAGTTTGCCAAAAAGATGTATGCATTGATTTTTATTCAAGACTTTTGTCTTTGGAGATAATTCCATATCCTTCAACCAATTCTCAAGTCTTGGTATAATATTGCAGAGTCGTCTACAATGCTCCCTTTGCACTTGCAAGACATCCTTGTTTTTCTTGCAAAGTATATAAAATCTTTTGTCAATGAGATATCTTAACCTGATGTAAAGAAAACAATTACCCCATGATAGTGAATAAATTAATCAAACAATGTTCAACAAATAGAACATAATTGAACATTGTGTAGTAAGAGAATGGTCTATTGATTGAAATGAAAATATATATTTTCGAGTTTGATCATATACATAAATGTTTAAAACAAGACCAATTATAAAGCTCAAAGTAAATAAAATAGAAACCTATACAAACAACTTAGTAATTTGAACAACAATAAATTCTAACAAGCACTATGATGCACTAAATAACATTTATGCTCACCAAGTAGTCAGTGATCCCATGTATTTCCAAATGAGTGTCATCATCAAGAAGCAAGCCATCCACACACAAAAGTGCCCCATATCAATCAACAAATGGAGTGATATATTGAAATTCTACAATAGCTTCAAAACAAATCCAAACGAAATAGTTAGAAAAAATCATTCAAACATGTAAATATTGCAAGGTCTCAAGAAGATTTCAGTTAGCAAATATATTATACTTCATTTCATATGGAGTGATATGGAGTCTATCAAATAGTTGCTAAACATTTCTAGTATCATACAATAACAAAATAGTTCCAAGATCCCACAATCTTATCCAAATTTGTAAGGCAAAAGACAAATCTTAAAATTATAATTCTCGAATGTTGCAAGAACAATTACATTGTGTAGAATACTCCAAAGAGAAATATAGTGAATCATGTGCATGACATTGTATTTGTCTTTTAGAATTCAAGTCATATACTAAAAAATGGTCAAAAATACACTACTAGATTGATCAATCTACAATGATCATCTTTCATTCAAATGTCATTTCAACATGTACATGTTATGATGCTTAAATGCAACACCCTACAATTCAAATACATGATAATTTTGTAACTTCTCAAACAAGTTGATGATATAATAATGAATCAAATTGGAAGTACTGTGAGTCATTAGACACAAATCAGAACAAAGATAAACTTTTGTCCCTAATGTATACTTCATTTCATGCACCCTAAGTCAAGTACAAAAAAAACCCATGCTACAAACATAATTTGAAAATTTGCTTACAAGAATTTTGCTAGATGATGATTGATATTTTGAAATTCACAACAATGGACAAAGAAAATTGCATTCCAAACTATGACAAAGAAGTGAATCTTCATCATCACATTGGACAATGTTATTTAATGACCTTGATCCAAAATCAAACTTCCTAAATTCATAAATCTTGAATACCATGTTCATTTTCACCCATCCACAAAATCCTTATTCAACTCTAATAAAAACTAAAGATTATTTGCAACTCCAATCCATTGACATCCATATTTCACCATTACTTAACACAAATTTGCACTAAATAGCATCATTCAAGATTGTTTCACTAGCATATATATATATTCTATCATGGCCATCCAACTTGCATACTTTCAAAATCCATCCTTCTAAAAATTGAATCATTAACAACATAGTAGTTGTCTCATTTGTAACCATATCTCAAATTAATGAGAACATAAATCATAATAGTTGATTTAGTTTTCAACACTATATTTATTAATCTAAGACTTTTCGAAGTCTCAAAGTTGCATCACCTTAAAACTAATTGAGCCTTCTTCAACCAAAATATAGGCTATATATGCATTTGCAATATACATGATACATATTTAAATCTATATAAGCTATTCATAGAATAAAATTTTGCTAAATATAGGATATTCATGGTATTTAAGGGAGTCATCTTAAAGTCTTTGAAGTCCCAAAATCATTCAAAAGTCCCAATCTAACAAATATAGTGTAATTCCTTCTAGAGCTAAACTATTGGTATTTCAAACAAATAAACATATAGAGAGGTGTAGCTAAAAAGTGATATAATCTTTGTCAAATGATAATAATAAACACCCTATAACTTGTATTTGATGATGAGAATTGGTAGAACATAATATCAATGCTAAAGAAGTTTAGGGTTCAATTTCCTTGGTTCCATTTGCACTAATGTTCTAATATACAAAGTGAATGTGATAACAATTAATGCTTGAAGATAATGTCTCCCAATTGGAATGCCAAATCCATATCATTTCCTAATCTAAGAAGGTAAAAGATCCTAAAGCAAAGGTACATACTAAATTCCTCAATGGACCAACAGCAAACATTTCAAAGTAGGAATACAACAATTTAAAATTGAGTCAATCCAACTTAAAAAATTCATAACTAATTTGGTGAGTTCAAAAAACAAAAATGACGATGGGGTGGATGTGACTTCCATTTGTATTTCATTATAATATTGGTATACCTCAAGCAATGAATACATACTTCAATTCAAACCCTAATTTTAAATCATAGAATCTAGTGCTTGTTATTGGTCTATTATGCAACTCTCTTTGTAATAATTCATGAAACAACTTACATCTACATGTGAAAAAAGAGAATTTAAAATATCAAGGCAGTTACAAGAGGTACTTTGGAAGAGCTCAAATTGATCCCTCCACGTACTATATACTAATTAATCATGTCTTACAAGGTGATGAACACCATTATGCCACTACTATTGCCCTATTTCACTAGAATAAAGTAGGAGACTGTACTTGTGCCATATGACTATTTGCACCACTTCATGGCCAATATGCTTCAAATGAATACATTTGAAAGTTTAAAATGTACACTATTGATACATGGTGGCACTCCAAAGAATTATTATGAACAAAATGATATGAATTTTTAATTTCTTCAAATCAATGTAAAAATTAATGCCCTGTTCCAAAAGGCAATATTTGGATAGTATACAATAGGATTGAAAATTTATTGGTAGCTAACATCAATCAATATGAACAAAATCAAACAAGATTTTCAAGTGGAACAATGAGATAAATGTTGCAATTGGTTGTATCTATGATATCCACCATGCATAACACTCACTATCCCCAATTTCACAAACATGCACTCAATGAAATCCCATATTGCAATTTCAAGTGCAAGTGCCATGCTTGACATAGAGTTTTTTAGGACATATCTTACCTTGTAAATGATAAGACTTTCAATTTCAAGCCACATCAAAGATCACTTGGCAAGTAGCTTCTTTTCTTGTGAATGATTAACTTTTGAAAACACCTTTCCTTTAGCCCAAAGATTTTCTTTTGAACAATAATCATCTAAAAAAGGATGCAAGAATTTTAGGGGAGTATTCTATCATGGACCCACTTCTCAACAAGTGCAATATTGCTTCTTTCAATGAATGTATGATTTTGGATGAAAAAATATATTTCTATTCATGCTTCATCCACATCCATGGTCAAAAATTGCATCATTAGAAACCCAAAGTAAATGAAATAAGAAGCTCCGGTTCCACCCCTGCTATTCCCAAGAAAATGTAGCCAAATGTATTCAAAGTTGTCAATGTGCACATTTCTCACCAACTATTCTCCTGAGAAGTCTAAATTCTCCATCTTGTTTGCAAGTTTGTTCGTCCCTCCAGCATTGCACCTACTTCATTTATTAATCACCACAAGATGTGAGGGCATACTGTATTTAGCATATTCAACCAGCCCTCTATTGACAGATGTCTCCAATATAACAACAAAAAGGAGATGAATTCCAACTCAAGTACTGCCTCTAGAGCTGCTGCACAACTGTAACCAGAACCTATTGTAGGCTACTAACCTTATTGCAACACAGGAGCCAAACACAGGAACCCAACGAAACTAGGAACACCTGTAAGAGCGCTGCCAAGATACAAAAGTCACTCACACGACATCCCAGAACGACACACTAAGGGCGGGCTTCCATGTATGATCGGTTCCGATGGAATCAGGAAAACGACAAGGATTGAGGTCCCAAACTTCACCGGAAGAAGGTGAGCGGAGAAGCAGGACATTGAGTTCCACTACTCATCGGTGGCACCTTTCATTGGCTCCTTTCTTTGTTGCGTCTAAGTTTAGGTTCATGGATTAGAAGAAAAAAATATTTGAGTGTACAAATTGATGGTGGTCTGTCTCTACATGGAAGTGCTTTGCAGATTTCGGTGGTGGTGAAGTCACTGTTTACTGCCGGACCGACCCAAGCATGGAAGGAGGCCCTAAGATGTGTTGAAATGCTTCTTCAAGTGCTACCAAAACCCAACCAAATCTCAAGTAGTGTGATCAAGTCTCACACTTGAACACAGTCCTAAGTGCACATACCTTTACTGCCGTGAGGATCCAATTGCAAGAGCATCTGGGATTGTCTCTCGCTTGTAAGACACTCCAGCGACGAAATGACGCAGCAGAGAAGAACTCCTACAGGCGGGAACAACGTCACATGCATAACAGCCGTGCCTCGTCTTATCCTCCTTGTGTGCATAAGCTCATACGATGCAGCTGCGGAGACGCCATAGCTCGAGCACTGCCAACAAACAGACGCAAAATGGACGCAGAGAGGGCAAAGAGAAGACGAGTTGTAGAGGCTGGGGTCTGGGGAAGTCGATGGGTCAGCGTCGCCAGTGAATGGCCAAGCGGGAGTGGAGGATGTTGGTGGGGTCGCTTTGAGCAGGTCTGGCAATTATAATACGAAGCCGCCCCACTTGCAGAACACTGTTGAGCGTGGGATTCGTGTGAGCCAGCGCCAGAGCCTATCTGGTCAGGTCTGGTCTGGTGGTTTTTTCAACACGGGGGGAAAACGCAAGTTTCAGCAGGAAACTACGGTAGGAACTCACATCAGTGACTTCCGTCGATGAGGTGATTTCAAAGGTAAGGATGATTCCGTGTACCCCTTTTTCTTACTCATGCATTGGGGCTACAGACGGACTGAGAGCTGAGACCCCTTGACTGAGTTGCTTTTGAAGTACCGTGAGTGTGAAAGAAGCCATCCCTTAGCTCCATTTCTGCACAAGTAAAACAACAGAAGTTACCAGCAAACAGTAAACAAGCTAAGCTTACTGTCCAGGGGCCAGGGTGAATTGCCCCCCTCATTGCCCCAATTGTGGGGCCGGGGTGGATTGACCCCCTCACTCGTCCCCAAGGGAAAACACTGAAATTTTTTTATTTGCCACACATGATAAAAATAATTTGCAAATTTTGAATTCGTATTTGCAATCAGAGGCCCCAAATTAGCTTGGAGAGGTACAGAAGATAAATTAACCCCTAAACGTCCAGATTCATCTCCAAAATTGACAATTTGAGAAAAATCATTATAAAGTGCTATTTGGAAGCATAATTTGGAACTGATGTAGAAATAAAAGTTGTAGATTTTGATTTGTAGATTCCATCTATATAGACAGATTCACCAATGCTATTACCAATTTTTTTCTATAAATTTTGAAAGAGAAATTCCAGAATTTCTTCAAAATTCCATTACAAGCAAAATATTATCATTTTTTGAGTAAAATTTGTTGGATGGATTTGAAATGAGGTTCTTTCCTATCTATGACTTCATTTTGGCAAATCCAATTTTGAACTAGAGTCAATGCAATTTGACCACTTGACATACTTGCACATTGGTAATTTTAGACAAATATGTATTCTAGTAACACCAAATCCAACCCTTAGATAGGACAACAACTTGATAATGTATGTCCACAAATTATAATAACTTTCATCCAAGTAGTTAGGAGGATGAAACTTGAGATTCAATCTGTTCATCGTCCAAAAATTGGATGTCGGAACATTTAGGGGTTAATGAAGTACAAAATAGGGGGTCTTTTTTTGTTAAATGCACCCTTGGATTGACTTGGGGGGATGAGCGAGGGGATCAATCCACTTCGACTGATTGTGGATGGATGGAGGGGATGAGGGGGGCCATTCATCGTCTGTCCACAACCCTCCAACCTCCCTGCTCACGTCCAACCTCCCTACTCCCCCTCCAACCTCAACTTGCTCTTTTGCCACCTTCTCAAATTCCAGCATGGATTTTCGTGTTTTCAAGGACATTTAATTTGATTTCCCTCTAAAAATTCAAAAACTTGTTGCACCTTGTTGCGCCTTACTGGCTTCATGAAGTAATTATTCCTTGTGGTTTCTTTTCATAACAAATCATGCTTTTTAAAATTAATATATCTATGAAATCAAGTCCTTCATGGCTTGTCATGTTGCATAAAAATGTGTAAATGTAATAAGAAATCGTGCTTGCTTTCATAAATTAGTGATAAAATAAAAACTCATGAATTTTTAGTTGAAGGGAAGATAAGTTGTTTTTCAATACGAAATTTCAAAAGAAAGTTTTCATTTTTTTTAATATAAATAAAACTTTCTATCTTTTGGGAACAATAATTTTCACACTTTGAGTCTATATTTTGTTTTTTCAAACCATTATATCTAAAAGAAATGGAAAAAAAACACTTACAATAGAAGTGTTTGGATGTCAGAGGATTCATCTTATAGACATTTTTATTTATTTGGATGCCATTTAATTTACACTCAAATATTAGCCTAAGGTTATTTTGGAATAATTTTGAAATAGGGATTGTAATCCCTTAAGACAAGGTAGTCCAAATTTCCCAAATAGCAAAGATGTGTAGAAGAATAATTTGATGAAGACTTTCAAAAAAAAGTTGTAAAATAAGATTCATAGATCACATCCATATAGTTCTATCAATTGCTACACTAATTGATTTCTTTTAATAAAATTTGAAACCAAAAATTGATAATTCTTTCTAAAATTCATTATAGATTGAATGCTTGTGATTTTTTCACAAAGTATTTTCCCCAAGTTCAATATTCTAAGTTCTAATTCATTAGAGAAATTTTGGACACTCCGGAGGGCTGCAAAGGTTTGATAAGCCACTCTATTTCAAGACCCTTGCAAGGCTACTAAAAGAAGAGAATCTCTGACAAAAATAAGATTCACCTTGTGTGAATATCGGGAATGAAAGGGGGTATATCTTAATTTCCTATTCTCTTTTGAATATAAAATTGTAGTTGCCACAACCATCCTCTATTAAACTACTCGTATACCAATGCTCAAGTACCAATTCTCTGACAATTGGCAAGACAATGATTAGCAGAAATAGGGGAAAAGTTCCTACGTAGGCCAAAAAGAAAGTAATGTTTGGGTCCCTTCTGGTGCTTCTTAACAGCCCTAAGGAGAGTCGAAATTTTCTCTAATATCTAGTGATCTTTTAAAATTTTGTTTTTACTTATTTCTTCAAATTGTTTTTGAAGGTTCATTTTCTAAACTGAAAAGATTAGTTTTTGAGGTCAAACATATTTATAACCATTGAACTATAATAGATTTTCAAAGTAAAGTTGTGAAAATCTATACCAAAAAAATGTGGGAATCCCACATACGAATGTACAATTATTTAGAAAGATGAAAAAAGAAAAACCAATGATTCTATTCACTCAAGATATGTTTGTGTTTGTAAATTGTTCGAATTTGAATGCATGAACATTTAGGGGTTTGATCCCCAAATAAATCTTTGCAGTCCAAAAAAATTTGAAATTTAAAGAATCATAGCTTATGTACTCATTAAAGTTTCTACAAGTTCTTTTATATGTTCCTAATTTCATTACAAATCTTGTTTCAAAATGATCATTTAAGTAGTAATTGTAGAATGAGCACAAGGTATACTAAAAATGAAGTCTTTCTTCCAAAGCCATTGAATTTCTTGTAGTTTGAAAAATGTCTAGTATAAGAATGCCCGGATTTGAAATTTGAATAACTAAAATAGACCCATGGCAATTGAAATGAAAACTTAAAGACAAAAATTATAGAAGTCATGATAAATCTAGTGTGATAAAGAAAGATAATGCAAAGAGCACAATCATGCATTCATTAAATTGTTTGTTGGGCCAATTTTGTGGTCTAGATTGAGAATGCCTTATGGTCCTACCTTTGCAACTCCAAGCTATGAAGGGGTAGATTCTAAACTTCAATTCAAGAAGAAGGCACCTTTGTGAATTTGACTAGCTTGCATGCAATCAAGCCTTGTTGCCATTCCAAAAAATATTGAAATTGAATAAGAATTCAAATGAAATCTTGGACAAGATGTAAAGTAGGGATCAAAAAGCTAGTTCTCGCAATACCAATATTGTAGAAAGTGACATTTCATGACTTTTAAGTATAAAAAAGGATAAATTTATCTTCAATTTTCATTTTGTCTTCATGAATATGTCTTCATTTTTTTCAAAATTTAGATATGTTCTAAATTTTGCTTGAGATAAGTGAGGATAAAACTTAGGCATGAATAAGTGTAGATTAGATAAATGCTCATGAACGAAATGGCTTGAGAGTGTCATCACATATGATATTGTTCATTGTCTTGGATTACAATAAGATTTTTAGCATAAACATATTGTAAACTCATAAATCTAAGATGCATAGGTTTTAAGTTTGAGATTAAATGCCCTAGTCAAAGTAATGGCTACCACCAATTAAATGAAATCGAGGTTTAATGCCAATCCGACAACTCAATTGTAAGCCTATGTAGAAGATCAATATTTTTTGGTTGCTCTTAGGATCTAGATCGAGCACGGTTGAGGCTTAGAGTGCTCTACTTTTAAACTGAACTTGGAGTTTGATTCTTGAAGGCCCTATGCACAATATTGCACAATAGACTTGCTCCCATGTACAAACCTCCAAAGCAAATGTCTCTCTAGAATTGCAACCTAGAATCTCAAACCTAGAAACCATGTTGTAGTCCCCCGTCCAATACATGTACATGGGAGTGTTCTACACATTTGGACACATTCTAATACCACATGAGCAATATAATAAATGTAATTCAATGAGAGCTACATTAGATTGAGGGCACAATTGAATTCCACAAGCAAAAGAGATCAGATGGCACACGTCCTACCCTAAATGGATCTTGCTCTACACTTGTGTTGTGTAAAATTAATTACTGGAAGAAAGCTTGTAAATTTAGAAGGCTTACATATTGAAGACACTTAAGATTTAAGAAGTCATGAATGGTATGGTGTTGTACTTCACAATAGAGCAATGTGTAGTTAGAACTTCAAACTTTAGATCCACTAGATCCGACACTCCAAACTTCAAACTTCAAATCTGACTTATTTTGATGAAACATTCCAAACTTCAAACTTCAGATCCAAATTTCATGGAGGTTTAACAAGATTGAAGCAACTCTCCTCAGTACTACCAAAACTGAAAACTCAAACATCAAAACATAGAAATACAAACATTTGGATAGATCAGGTTTGTGCTCACATTTGGAGAAAATTCGGTGAAGATCAGCATTCAAAGAAGCCAAAAATTATGTAGGTCCGGATTAGCCAGAAACGTTCGAGCACAAAGTGGACAAATCGCAAGGAGCAGTTTGAAAAGGAGGAGGTTGAAGGGCAAGAGGTCACAAGGCAAGGAGTTGGGGTGGGATGCAAAGTAAATGGCCTTCTCATCCTCCATCCATCTACATTCGGGGCAATGAGGGGTCAATTCACCCTGGCCTTGTCCAAAGGATTGGAACCCATTGGAGAAGATTGTTTGTTTCCCACTGGGTGGGAGCGCCATAGCTAATGCAAGGGACATGGTAGGGTACTATAGTTGTAGCAGTAGCATTAGGGCCTCCTACCATGTGAGATCGGTGGGCAAAAAAAGCTCTAGATGACAAGAAAACCCCACCAATTGTCTTGTGAATCGCTTGCTAAGAGTGGGAAAGGAAGATTTCAAGTTTCACCAAAATCAGTGGACAAACCCATTGTTGGAGAAATAAATACATATGAAATTTTAACTTGATCTCTCCCCCACTCACCAAGTCTACATGGCACTATATTTGCAAGCTTGGACCCTATAACTCTCCTTGTAGACTTTGTCCACTAGTCTCACATGGCAAGAAGCCCTTAGGTTATGGCAATCGCATTATGAAGCACATAAACTAGTGGTGGGAAATGTCCCATTCATTTTTAGGGGTTGTTTGCTTGATTACACTTTTTTGCCCGAACAATAGAGTGGGCACTATGCACTTTTCATCCAATCATGTTCTATTCATCCTAGTGGAGGACTTCCCCCCAAGTTACATTGGGCAATGCTGCTTGTCGTCAAGAATTTTGCAAAAAAAACACTCGCCAGGCTCCACCCTCATTGACGCTTCTTCTTGCAAAATCCCTCCTCCTTAGGCATCGCCCTAGTATACATAACTTGAGAAGGGCCGGTTGCATGCAAACGCAACCTTCTCCACCTGATGAAGACTACGTAACATTGTTTAGCAATGAGGCACAATTCCCTTTTGCATCCTAGAAAAGGAGCCCCTACAGTGAACAAAATTGTCTTCCGTATGGCTCCTCAACCAATCCCAATCCTGAAGTTAACTGGAAATTAAGTCCCTCCCGGATATATAACAAAGCATAACAATTTCCCAACATAGGGAGGGCCATTGTCTGGTTATACAATGTTAAGTAGTATGAACTATGAAAATTATTGTGACTCTTGGAGCATAGAAACAAGGGTGGCCACACTCACAGCAGCTGCAAGATGGCATGCGGCATGGAGGTAGGGCGTGCAGGTGAAGACGTCGTTGCAAGCAAACAAAGCACTTCCCAAAAGGGAGGACATGGTGTGCAAGTTGTGCACCTTCCAATTCATATGGACAATTCCTGACGAGAATTTTAAAAAAACAAGCAACCGAAGATCGACATGCAGAAAGCTGTGTCAGCAACAGGGGGATGCACACGGGGGTAATGTAGAAATCTTCAAGGATGAGCAGCTGCCAGGGAAGAAGAATAGTGTACCTGGCAAGTCTGCATTCAGTGGAATTCATGCTTCGAAGGTCTTCAAGAAATCTACCCTGTCAAAAGGGTCCGAAAAGTTGTATAGTGATGTTATACAAGCAGAGTGTAACTTCATCGACAATGGAGATTTTCGAAGGAAAAAGCTTGCAGCCTGTGGATCGAGGCCTAGATGCTTCGCGTCCATACTTCCACGGACTGCCACTAACGCTGGAGCATTCCAAAGTGTAGTAGATGAATGGGGACGGGATTTCGTCCTTGCATTTGGCGAAACTCACGTGACGCATTATATATTATAATGAGTTCACTGCTTTGGCTCTCTTCGCTTTTAAACAACAAAATGAAATAAAATGCGAAAAAAAACCAATGATAATTTGAAATAACTTATCCAAATCCAGTCTTTTCAAGAAAATACAATAATAGTTGTTATTAAGCTATGATCCAATCAGAGTCTTTTCATGTTTATAACAAACTAGCAAAAGTAATGAAATGAACTGCAAAAACACACCAATGAGAAGTTCAAAAACTAATCCAACTTGAAGTCTTTCCATAAAGCCAAGAATCTGATGCAATCAGTCTTCACAATCTGAAGCTATATGATCACAAGCTATTACGAACTGATCCAGTCTGAGTCTTTCCATGAAGCCAAAAATACGATCCAATCAGAGTCTAGCTTCTCACGTTTACATCAAACCAACAAAACTAATATCAACCTTGTCAAAATGTGCCACCACTCTTTCGTGAAACATGCACCTCAGTTTGTCATGAAATATGGAAAGCTTGTCCATCTGGTCAAACCAAAAGGATGGAATACAGTCACTATGCAGCTAAAGCTGCCTACCAAGCGCGAACACAACAACACGGTAGACGAAAATCAAAGAAGAGTCCACTTGTGCAGGCACATCAACATTGATATCGGATCATCCAACACCCATGTAGAGAAAAAGATAAACAAGCAACGAAAAGTTTAATTGGAGAGTGGAGATGGACTTGCCTCTGAAGCACGCATATTGAAGAGACGAGAAGCTTCTATAAAGTCCAGTGCAAATGCACTCAGTCTTCTGTGGCGACAGAAGTGTGAGAGTACGGAATAGGTGGATGCCTCGAGCAAGTGATCATCTCATCAGTCCCACTGACACTGTAACTGCAACTATTGACAATGACTAGCAGCTCCCGAGGCACAAGCCACACAACTAGTTATTGATTGGACACCAGGAACAGCTATGTTGCAAAAACCGGTCCATCTAACTGATGTTACAAACGTCTACAATCGAAGGGCTTGGAAAAAGCACCTCGAATACCACTGTGCCACAGCACAGTAGAGTTCTATGAATGCACCCTTGTCTACCAATACACGAGATATCCATTTGCAACAAAACTGGTGCATTCAGGAGTAAATGGCGAAAACTAGACAAACGAAAGCAAAAGGGAAGAGTGACAATGAATGCAAGTATCTCCTGTAGCAAGTCCATCAGGCTAAATATGAATGGCCCGATACCGGTATTGGAAGTGCACCAGCAAGGAAATGGTTTATCGACAACTAACAAGGAATAGAATTGTATACTTTGATGTCGCTTGATCATGTCTGAACAACAGGTTAAGGAGAGCTGCTGGAAGTGGGCCTAAGCAAAGCGCACAAAAGCATCAAGCAGTTCATAAATGAAACAATGCCTGTTCTTTCAACTTGAAGATATTCAACTTCAAAGAACAATTAACTACTGTAGAAAGTCAGCAAGTCACAAGAGTTTGAGTAAGACAAAAGAGGATACTGCCCACGGCCGTCCTTTACTGAGGATCAAGCGCAGCATCAATCTCATCGAACAAGTAGAAGGGTGCGGGATCGCATCTTTGAATCGCAAAAATGAGTGTCAGAGCCACCACCGTCTTCTGACCTCCTGAAAGCTGCTTCATTGACTGCGTCTCTCCTTGTCCGGTAAAGGACACCTGCTCCATGGACGACAAACAATCTCGTCAAGTTCTGAGGGTAGAGAAAAGATACTTGAATCGGATTTTACATCAGATGAACCGCCACTTACAGCAACTCCCCGTGAGTATTGCTCACCTTGACCTTAACACCGACGTATTTCTCACGCCTCGCTTCTTGATCATTAGGAGGCCCCTCTTCATCGGGGTCCTCTTCCCCTGCTTCGTCTGCCTGTAGGTGAATAAAGGTCACAGTTCATCATTCAAAATAAATGAAGCGCGAAACCAACAGCTAGATTCGATCCCTACTGTAGATTTGAGTCACTGCATAACAAGCAAATGGGGGGTAATACTACAAAATAGGGTGATGTTTTCAATCCATAACTCGGAAGATCTAGAAAATGTAGATTCCTTACTTTGCGTTTTGTCATCATCACCAAACTGCCATGGCCACCGGGCACGAGCTCACTAAACGCTTCTTTGAAGAATTTGGCTACTCCCTTGAAGGTCCGCTCAATAGATTCATCTTTTCGTAGATCAAGAACAGATATCAGTTCTCTAATTTTCTGCAAGAACAAGCAACAATTGCGGGTCCAACCAACCATTCAATATTCTAGTGATGATGCTTTCTTATCGTCATCGTAATATCTGCTTCCAGTCTACACTTCACGAGTTCCTTAGAGAAATGTAAGTCGACAGCACAAGGGGAATAAAACAAGAAAAATTGTCAAGAAGGCAGCACAAAGCATGAACTAGACCAGTTGCACGACCCCTAAACTAGCTAATCTTACAGCTTACAGGTATACCTCATCACCACTATCAAGTTCAGCCTGCCGTTTGTGCAGTTCTTCACGCTGCTCTGTGAAATTGACATATTGGTCCAAGGCCTTCTTGTTCACATTACTGTAATTCTTCAGCTGCTCGTTGCACTTGTGTAACATCTTGTGCAACTCTTTCAAATTCTTCTTCAGATACCTGGAAATGAAATTGTTCCACAAAATGAGTAGCCGTCAACCAGGACACTTCAGACATGCACTCTTCCTTACTAGAGTTACGAAACTACGACACATACAGGCATCATATATACTGCAATATAAAATGCAGGAAAGAACAAAGATTGGACAAAGATATGTCGTGGGACAGAGACCCTACAAGACTGGAAACACAACACAAAAATGGTGAATTACTTCTCAAATGCATCAGAGGGCAAAGATCCCGAGTCTCGAATTTTCTTCATCAAGTCTTCACGTTTAGCATGGAGTAGATTCCGCGTATTCAACAACTACTCCAAATCTTTAGATTCATCTTGCAAAGTTAATTCATATTTGTCCTCCAAACCCTGCAATTATACAGAGGCAGGCTGTTTATGAACCAAGCTCTATCCATAATGCACCTACGCATGTGTGGCGGTAATGCGTAATTGAATGAAAACAAGACGTGAGGGTGCAGAGATCTTGTCCTACACACCTTCAGTTGTTCAGCTCCGTTTTTAGCGTCTCGTATTTGTTTTTAATGTTTGTCAATCTGATCAATTTGAGTCATTTGGAGACAGTTGTTTGTAACAGCCACTCAAAGTCCTACTGAGTTAGTCTTTTTTAAAGTCTTTTTAAAGTTTTTTAGAGTCACTTGACCCTGTACCAGCTCCTTGCATGAGACTCCCTAATTCGATGTCATCTCCCTAGAGCCTATGGATTATAGACATGTATTAATCCATGTATTAACATCTGTTAAATATAAATACTAACTGACGACAAAGCTTTGACTTTGCCTAGTGTGATATTAATCTCTACAAATAGTATTTTGTCAAGCTTTTGCCTCATGGTAGAGCTGTGATATTGATTCCTAGGGGTTTTGGCTAAACCATTTTAGATGGCAAAACTTTGACTCTAGAAATAACTTCTAGAGCCCCCCTTAATGGCAAAGCCTAGCTTGGGGTTACCCCCATATGACAAAGCCTTGAACTTGTAGCTTTTACTTTCTTTTAAGTACATGTCTAATGACAAAGCTTCAACCTTGCTCCAAACATTTAGGAGCCAAGAATTCCGATCGTTTCCCTTCTTTGTAGTCTCCTAGTATTAGTGAACTTCTATAAAATCTTTGTCTTTTGTTATTTTTTCGTTGATTCCTTTTCATTCCTTTAGTAAAACTTTTCCTTTCTTTTGATTAGAATTTGCTTTTAGTCAAGAGAAAAATCCCCCCAAACCCAAACCCTAGGAAGTTAGGATTGTTTTTGAGATTTAGTTAAGCATTTAGAGAAAATTAAAAAAAATCCAAAAATATGTTTGAACTTGAAATTATTAGTTTTTTTAATTAGAATTTTCTTAGTAGTAAGAGAAGTTATTAAAAAAATTAATTAGTTTAACCCTTAAAGGACAGACTAGTGACCGTGGAAATCATGCCTTTTGAAACTATGCGACATCATCTACTTTAAAAAAATAAAAAATACACATTGGAGGTCAAAGTACTATAGATGATCTTCCCTTTCCTCACAAAATTCCAAGGATGAATAGTTACACTTTTGTTTGAGATAGAGAGATTCCTTGTCATCCGTTGGACACTAAACGTCCGTGTCGACATTTATGGGTTAAGGTGAATTACCTAAGTCTTGAACCGGTAATCGGTTGGGGGCGTCATGCACCAGCAAAGGGAGAAAACCAGAGCAAGAGCCAACAGTCGGGAACCGGGAACGGCAAGTAATCGGGAACGGGGCAGCAGTCGGCCGGGATCCCAACCAATGAAGAGACGCGACATGGCGGCTGTGACAGTGATTGGGACTAAGACTGTAACTGGGGTGTGAAAGAGATCGGATTTGGGATTCCAAGAAGTGAGTTTCAACCCCTCGTTGCCGAAGGGGATGAAAAGTGTCCTCAAGTCAAATTCAAAGCGCTGTAACTTTTGCATCTGATGTCCGAATTCAATAAAACTTGTTGGAAAATTTACGCTCTCTCTTCTAGTTTTTGTGGTAAAATTTTCAGATCAATCCAAGAAGTACTGAATTTTTGGAAGCCAATCGAAGTTCACAAGTTCAATTTGAATTTACCAAACTGCATTTGATGGCTGCAACTTCGGCGGCTTTTATCTCCTTCATCCAAATTTCTATTTCAATAAAATTTGTTGGATTATATTCTCCCTTGAAGTCTAGTTATTGTGGTAGAATTTTCATGTCAATCCAAGTTGTTTTGAATGTTTGAGAGCAATTCGAAGTTCAAAATTCCGACATTTTTGGATTACAGTGAACTTTGATGGCTTGTTTCTTCTTCATACAATGTTCTTTTTCAATAAATTTTTTTGGAAAAGTTGCACATACTAGTCTAGTTTGTGTGTATAAAATTTCATATGAATCCAAGAAGTTTTGAGTGACTGAGAAGCATTTTAGTAGAAGGAGGTTCAATTTTTGATGTGTTTTTTGAAACTTTTCTTGCTATTTTTTTACATTACAAAGCCATTTTGCAAACACAATGAGTCAATTGAATGATATTTTTTTTCATCTATGTGTTTGTTTGCTGATGTTGAATCACTTTATAGTTTAAAGTTTCTTCATTTGAGTAGATTTAGAACTGATATTCACCTCCAAATGTGTTTTTAGGGAAAATTCAACATCCTTTTTCAATAGTAAAACATTATAATCTTACAATCTATACATTCAAATGACACCAAATTTGGTGCACGTAATCTATAGCAAGTGCATTACAATATTGTATAGTTGAGATCTCTTTAACTTAGTGAAAATTATATGTATAACATTTCAAAAGGAATGTTGTTTTTGAACCTATTTAGGCCTTAGGCAATGAGGGGTTAAGAAGAAAGACCCCAAACTTAACCCCTCAAGGCCCAAGGAGACATTTTTTGGCCACTCATCTATTCAACAAGTCAAAGTTATAACTTCATATTCCTATATTCTAAAAAGTTTATCTAAATGGATTTCATATTATGATGTTTATGTTGAACAGGGAAGCTCAAAAGTACAATTCACAGCATGTAATAAGCTTGATATACAATGCACATTGTCAATCAAAGTTCAAACTTCAAAAAAAGTATAGAAATTGATTGGGCCTTGACTCCTTGAGGGATTAATAAAAAAACTAAGTAAAAACAACTCATTCCCAATGTTTATGTTCATCTCACATGCATACTTGGAAAACAGCAACTAAATGAAAGAAGAGTAGGAATTAGGAGCTTAAGGACTTGGAAGTGGGAGAAAAGAGAGACGAAGAGGGCGATATTTTCAAAGGAATCTACTCCATTTAATAAGGTTTGACTCTCATGATTTGATTTGAAACTTTGATTCTTTTACTATTCATCTAATTTGTTAGTTAGTTATTAAATTAGATTCCTATAGGGGTTAATTAGTAGGCTAGGATTTTCATGGGTGTTGTTTTATTAGGCCTAATAAGCCAAATAGAAAAAGACAAAATCAAAATCAAAATCATTAAAATAATCAGAAAGAATTGATAAACAATTAGGAAATAGTATTTTAAAGGTTTGAATTGATTATTTTAGAACTTACTAGAAAATATCTAGTATTAAAAATAGTTTCCAAATAACAAGGGTATTATCAAAAATGTTTTAAAAACTTGTTGAGTTTTATAGGAATTAGTGTAGGAAAATTAGAAGGGGAAAATCATCAAAAAAAAGGGTTTAAAGTTTAAATTCTTTCAATTGATTAGGTGATATTCACACATGAGGGAGGGTGATGGAAACTATGAAACAATTATGATCGTGGATTATGAGGATGGAATTGTGTTGTCCATCAATGGAGAGGTATATTAGTTTAACCATTTCCTTTTGATTTCTAAAAAGTTTGCGTAGAATTAGAAGTAGGAAATTGAAAGTTAACCTTTAGGTCAAAGTTTTAGAATTAAAATTAGACTTTAGACTTTTATAGGAAAATCTCAGAGGAATTGCAAGATATATTCATTCCAAAGATATCTTATACTTGACTAGTATACAAATATATGGAAGAAATTTCAGAAACTTTGACCTTGCAAATTGCAAGATATATGCATTTAAAGTGAAGAAAACAAGTTTTTTTGTACCTTGCTTGACTAGATTTTTTGGCTTTGAATCTTTTTAGTTCAAATTTTTTGCACTACAGATTTTGATTTTCTACTTATTTATGTTATGTAGTTGAGTTGAGAATCTACAAAAAAAAATTTAGGAAAGAAAGCATTTAACTTTCACTCATTAAAAAATTGTTAAAAAGAGGTGGGTTCAAGATTGAAGAAAAAACTAAATTGTTAATAGCCTTTAGATGGAATTGAATCACAATAATCCCAATGGTGAGATTGTTCTAGCAAGAGAATCTAACCTTGTCTAGGATTTTTTTAGAAAAATTCTAAGAATTGCATTTAAAAATGAATTCCGCAATTTATTTTTTCAAGAAGATGCTTAGATTGCCCGAAAAAACTAAGATTGTCCATAACTTTCTCATTATTAGTCCAAATTGAATGAAACCAAGCTTCACATGTAGAAAAAAATATAATCTTTGAAAAAAAAATTGTTTTGACTTTCTATAAATTTTTTTGTGCTATCCACTAAACTCCATTTTTGCTTATTATGCCATAATTTTTGTTCCTAGGCATCGATTAAAATTTAAAAAATATATTTTCACAGAGCTCTTGCAAAAATATACAACCTCAAAAAATTCCAAAAAATATCTCTAAAAATTGAGATAGTAGGAACTTGCCTAGACCCAAATTGTCCCTTGAGGGGACAAATGGTCTTTTAGGGGTTAAATTACCAATTCAAAGTAAAACTTCATCCATTAATAACTTTTTACCTAGGAACCTAGTATTTTTTTGTTTTACCTTGTTGGAAAGGTAATTTCTTTCTATCTTACTAAAAAAACTAAAAACCCTAAGATTAATAAGTTTCGATTAGAAAATTTAAATTAAACTTAACGAATAAGTAACTAAAAGAAATCTTTTGGAAATCACTAAGAAATATTTAAGAAATAGTATTACTTAGGGCATTTTCTAAGGAATTCAAAACTAACTCATACTCTAAAAGTAATTTATTTTAACGAAGAAACTAATGAATGAAGTTTAGACCTAGACTTGGATGAAGTTCTTCATCCTTGACTTAGTTAAGGTCAAACTCTAAGATTAACAAGTAGAATTAATTTGAAAGATAACCTTGAAATTTGAGTTTATTTTGAATTAGTTTGCTATTTTTATTAGGTGGATGAAGTTTTCTAGATTAATTTATAGTTGAAACTTCATCCTTGAATATCTTTTGCTAGGGAATTCTAATTGGAGACTATTTTACTATTTTAGAAATGGAAAATTAGGATCTCTAGATTGAGATAGGTTAGTATTTCTTTTGAATTATATTTCCTGTAAAAGTCCAGAATTTATTCTTGTTAGCCAAAGCCAATTGGAATTACTAACAATTAGTGTGTTTTGAGTTTATTTAAGATTATAGGATATTACAAAAATCTTACATTTCTTTGAAGGTATGATTTGGACCAGAAATAGACACCCATTTTATAAAGAAGCCATTAGAAATTAAAAACCCATTGTGCACATTTTAACTCAAGGGTGGAGTTAGCTAGAATCACTCACAAGCTCTAAAAGTGGCTACGATAATTATATGACTATAGAAAATGAATAGTACATAACTTGAACGCAAATGCACCTCAGAAAGTTTTAAATTTACAATGGCAAAAAACAAATTTTATCTATAGTGTAAATCCTAACCAACTACTCAACATTGATAAATCCACATGATAGTGAACCAATAACAAAATACCAAATAGCGGAAATGATCATCCCAATAGTCATATATTGGTTGGACCTAAACGTATACATCTAGCATTGCTATGCCACAAGGACAAGCACTTCCCATACACATATGACTGGATATGCCCAATCAACAAAATGTGACACATTCGTAGCCACTCAAGTATTAATTGTTGGTGAAGTTCCAAGGGAGCTAAACGATGAAAATGACCTAAATCCCTAAAGGACCATTGTCCCCTTGGGGGACAAAATGGATTTTAGGCAGGTTCCTATCACCTCAATTTTTAGTGAAACTTTCTCATTTTATAGGAAAACTTAATAGCTTTGTGGGAATAAATTTTTTATATCAATCGGTGCCTTAGAGCAAAAGTCATACTACAAAAAGCCCAAATTTTCATTCAGTGGATAGAAAAATAAATTCACAAAAACTTAAAATTAAATTTCTTTTCTCATAGATTATAATTTTGTCGACACCTAAAGCTTTGGATTAGTCATGTGAAAGTTACAAGCAATCTTGTTTTTTGTGCAATATGAACATCCTCTTGAAAAAATAATTTATAGGATTCATTTTTTCATGCAATTTTCACAATTTTCCAAAAAAAATTGTTTGACAAGGCTAAGTTTCACTACAAGGGAATGGTATCCTTTATGACTAAGAATTGATAAAAATTTGTACAAATCAACAAAAAGACTTCTTGACCCTATTAGTTCTGTTGATTTGGTCATTTCCTTCATTTTTTGTCAAATTTTAGTCAATTCGAACTTTTCTTCATTTGAGAATCTTTGGGAATCTTTAGGAATCTTTAGAAATCTTTGGGAATCTTTAGAAATCTTTGGGAATCTTTGGAAATCTTTGAAAATCTTTTGGAAATCTTTTAGGATTTTCTCCAAATTAAAGCATTACAAAAGAATGGGGCTTCAAGGGGGTTGCCTTCCTTTGCTAATCTGAATTTAGTTGTGACCAATAGAGACCAACACATGCCAAAAAAAATTAAAAATTTAATTTTTTTTAGATTTAAAAAATAAAGAAAAATATAATCACAATCTAATGTGGACAATTTTGGCCATGTCATGTTGTAATTTCAGAATCATTTTCATGTTAATTTCTCATCAAATTTTTTAATAGTTAATTAATTAATTATTTAAATCAGTCTCGTGCAATTCAAGCACTTTGAGTTGCGTGGCAGTTTTAGGGGATTTTTTTTATTATTTTACTTTTTATTTTTTATAAATTAAAAAAAAATTCCAACCTTGATTTCTATCCAATATTCCTTATCCAGGAACTTATGGCCCCTTGTAGGCCTTGTTTGTTTTTTAATGTTTATCTTGTAATGTATGAATAGTAGACTTTGGTGGCCGTTTTGGCATAGTAAATTTTTTCTTAAAACTTTGAACTAAGAAAAGTTGGAAAATCAAGCTAAATTTCATCTACAAAAATACTTTTTTCAATTTGGAGTCCCCAATCAAAAGTTATGAATTAAATTTAGAAAGGCGTTGGAATAGACATTTTATTTGTCATTTTTAAACATCCTTTCTGAATTTAATTCATAACTTTTGATAGGAGACTCCAAATTGCAAAAGTACTTTTACAAATGAAATTTAGCTTGATTTTCCAACTATTATTAGTTCAAAGTTTTAAGAAAAATAATACTTTACTATGCCAAAACAGCCACTAAAGTTTGTCGAGTTAACCCCTAAATGCCCAAGCCTTTCCAAATGTGTTTTGACTATGAAAAAAGAGCATAGGCTTATAGTTCTCCCCAACCCCCCAAAATGTTTTTTTTTCAAAATCTAAGTGTATGGATGTCTAAAGAGCTTGCTTATTAGTATGCATAGGAATTTTGAGAGCAAAATTGCATAGAAGTTGTGAGATTATAACAAGAGAAATAAATATTTTCTATTTTTAGTATGATGCCCCTCCCCACAATGTTTCAGAAATTTGCATATAAGATTTTTTGGGGATTGGAGGTGACATGAACAACTAAAAATTGTGTTAGCACACTAAAATGCATTTCCAAAAACCTTACGTTTAAATGAAGAGCTATCAAACTCATTACACAATCCACCTTGCAATTGTTGAAATGCAATTTTTTTGATAAGTAGAAATTGCAATTAACTCCAAATCAACATTTGCATGTTTAAATTTTCAATAGTGAATATCATGGAAACACTTTACTCTTTCCATTGGGACCATTTTCAAAGCAAATGGATAAGTACAATTTTTTAGATCTCAAATCAAGTGAAATTGGCAAGCTTTACTCTTCCACTAAGATACATATATGCCTTTGAGGACCTCTAAAAAATTAAGTATTTACCTTTTTCTGTGAAAAAAAATTAAATTTTAGTATTTAACCTTTCAAATTGCCCTTAAAAATTTTTAAACCAATCACAGGAATTTAGCTACCCATCCCCAAATGAGCCTAAAATTTCAAATCGACCATATATGGTTGGTTGGATAGTTAGGGGTTAAAAATCAAAGGGAAACAAAGTAATTAAATAATAACTAACTCTCACTATAGTCATCAATGTTGAATGGTGGTGCAACAACATGAGCCTTTGAACTTCAAACCTTTGCACCTACATTTGATTGGTGGTTGTTTAGGTGGCTTAGCCATGTGGTAGGTGCTTAGGTGGCTTTGCTATGTATCAAGAAGTTAGATTGCATTTTTCTACATTTAAAGTTGGTGTGGCACTTGCCATGTGGTAGTTTCTAAATGGCCAGGGTCTTGTGTGTAGATGAAATTTGCCAAGTCATTTGTTGTCCAAAATGATAGCTGAAATGACAAATTTTTGCCAACTAGTCGTCTAAATTGACACCATAATTGACATAATTGTGTCATTTTTCTGTCATAAAAAACACAATTTCCCTTGTAGTGTTTACTTGCTAGAACAATCTCACCATTGAGATTGATTGTGTTGCAATCCCATCTTAGAGCTATGAACGATTTAGATTTTCTTTCAATCTTGGACCTATTTCTACTTAACAATTTTTTAAAGAATGAAAATCAAGAGTTTTTTTTCTGGAAATTTTTTCCTAGACTATCAACTCAATTTTTCAACACAAATTTTCTTAATTCAAAGTCCATAGTGCAAAAAAATTCAACAAAAGTTGGTCAAAGTGATTGGAAATTGTAGGTGAGTGCTTAAAAAAAACATTCTCTCCAACTTTGAATGCTAATATCTCCTAATTTGTATAATCAAACTTCATGAAATTTTTAGTACTTGGTCTCAAACAAGTAAAGTACAAGATCCTACACTTATATTCTAAAATTGTTTTTGTTTTTGTGTTCTTAGATGATGTCGTACGCGTAGTGTGCAGTAAATACCATTTACAACACCCAAACGTGTAAACTAACTCGAAATATCATCCCAGGGGATTCTAGTATGTTGCTACAAGCCTAGGTTATTCGTTTTACTCACTTAAGCACTCTCTTTCCGGAATCCAATCCGGATCTATTCCAATTTGGAATCAGAATCCATCTCTTCACTCACAAACATTGGTTTTTGGTACCTCTGTTTCACCCTTAGAGGGTCCGCCTTTGATTGTATAGAGGGGTAGGGACTCACCACTTGTATTCCTCACACTCTCTCCTCTCACTTAACTACACAAAACACACCTAGATCAAATGTTGCACTAGATTAGACTGGAAACGCTCTCACAACTCTCCGGATGGCCAATCCAGAAGGCAGGTCACATAGAGCCACCTCTAGACTTTTCCACTACAACAACAGACCAACAGAACCAGAACTGAGATGGGGATTGTAAGTCGTTTGCTAAATTGATCCTAGGATTTGGCTGACCTTCCGGTAAGTAGTATGGGGATTTCTTCCATTGGCGGTTGCTTATCTCCGCACGGAACCCTCCCTAGCATTCCAGATCTGCACAACACCACTCCTAATCAGATTCCCATTCCATGAGTTTAAAGACACGTGCTCAAGACCAAAATCACTAGTCTAGACTATGTCACAAATGTTCCTCTCGACTCAGCTCTGAGTTCCCTCAGATCCGAATTCCTCCTTTCCTTCTCTCTCTCTTATACTTTCGCACACTTACAAGACAACACCAGAAAGTTGGATATACGACAGATCAATTCCTGAGGGTCCACTTAGTAGCTTAGATTAAAGAAAGGATAACAAGATAAAAACTATAACACTAGGATGGAATGAGAGGCAACAAACCTGCCCCATTCTTAAAAACTCAAAAACAACCAAAGCCCAAAAGGCAAAAAGGGCACCCAGAAATCCAGGTGACCACTCACAAACTCCCCGAGAAACCCAGAAAAGTAAGATCCTACAAATCCAGAACCCAGTCCCACACCTGGAAATCCGGATCCAATTCAAAATTTAAATCCTAACTGCCTAAAGAAAAGTCCTAACTACTTCGCCTTTCACGCTTTCTTCTGGTTGCTCCTGCCTTGACTTGCTAGTGCTCGCGTGGATGACCTCGGAGTCACTTTTGGTGTTGCTTTCACCGGTGTCATCCGTAATGCCGCTCGGGTCTAGATCTTCTGGATTTCTAGAGGAGAGTATTCCCCTTCTTCCTCCTCCTTGTCTTCCAATCCGGTCCGGTACTCTTCCTTCTCAGATTTCTCAATCTGAGTTATCTCCCTCTCATCTTCCTCGCCTAGAGACGTCTCATCCAATACGATAGGCTCGATCTCCTTCCTTGGTTGTTGCTCCTGTAGCATGTGCTTGAATTCTTCTAGATGGGTGCGGGTCGGATTCAACAGTCCTCCAATCCACTCTGTCAGTTCATCCTGGGTTTGGGTGCGAGGTGTTTGAGATGGCTCCTTCACCGGAAGATGGAATACCGAAACTAGCGGCGAGACCGTAATCTTTGGCGGTGCTAACTCCCGTGTCACTTCCGGTTGCGTACTTGGCACGCGTGTTGTCTTCACACTCCCCCAAATTGTCTTCTCCAGCTGCATGGAGAAAGGTTCCGTCAAATGTCGGAGAGTTTCCCGCAGGGCTTTCGGTTTCGACAGTAGTGGCATCGTGGCTGTGAGCTTGACTAGAGTTTCCGTGTCGAAATGGATCTCCAGAAAGTTGGAGAAGTCCATTACACGGTTAGGGTCAATCCGCCCAAGAAGTTGCCTCATCTCCTACAGTGTAGTCTCCATCCTCGAGGAGAAGTCCACTAGTATCTAGATCACCTTGGATCCGGTGAGGTGCCCTTCCTCTGCCAACCGATTCTGAACTAGAGCCGCCTTCATCACTAGGTCGGCTGGCTTGTCCACCAACCCAGATAAGTTCTTCACCAGTTGCAAGGCTTCCTTCTCCCTTTGCTTTGCTGCAGCTATCTCCCCTTGAGCCCAGCTTAGTCTCGCTTGAAGGTCCGCCTTTTCCTTCTGTAGGCCTTCAATCTGCTTGTCTTTCTTGTCTAGCACTTCCGGATTCGGAAGTTTCTTCAAGACGTCGAGGATGTCTTCCGGCTCCGTCTTCAACTCTTGGCTAATCCTCCTTAGCAGATCCACTAGGTTCTCGTGGTACTCTTGCGCTTGTAGTACCTAGTTGAACCCGGTCTTGAAGAATCCGGATATGCTACCTTCTTCTTCCTTGGATATCTTTAGTTGAGCCGGAAGCTTCCCCCGAGACATCGGATAGGTGGATTTCCGGCGCCGGCACTCCAGGAGTTGTTCCTCCTCTTCCGGATCCTCTTCCTCCTCCACCAGCAACTGCTCTGCTGTCACTTCGTCCGTGAGGCCGTATTAGAGGATGGTTGATCCAGTATTGTACTCTACCATTTTCGCATCACTTAGAAGCTCTACGTAATGGTAGAGGTGGAAAAGATAAGGACCTATGGGATTGGTCTTCGCTTTCCCTACGTTGGCAGCAAGCTTGGAGACCACTGCTCCAATCACTTTGCCCCAATTGACTAGCCTACCCTCCATAGCACCAAATATGGTATTTGCTACCGTAACCGTAACCCGGGTAGGCTTTTCTGGATAGAGGATGGGGATGAAGAACTCTAAGACATGCCTTTGCCTTGCATCTAGGCAGTCACTAATAGCATACCCTTCCTTTGAATGGGCCGCGTTCCTAAATTTCCCGATCATAAACTTATCTGTCCAGGAAGCTAAGCTGGATCCCTTTGGGAGGAATCCGTAAACCTTAGCCCAGACCTCGTCAGTCCAGGTTGCAGGTCTCCTTCTTACTATCAACTCGTACTGGTTCGAGGCACCTACAATCAGCTCCTAGATCATCCGGTCATTCTTTACGGTCCATGGCCGCAAGAACAGACCGACACACCCTATCTCACTCAGATTGTCCTCTAGCTAGGATCTCTCTCTCAACCTTTCCGGAATGGTTGGACAAACCATCCGCCCCGTGACCAACGGTTTCCAGATATCCCCCTCCGTCATTGCAAACTACTCTGAAATCTGCAGACGCAGTAGTTCCTCACCCGATCACTAACTCACCACTCTTTCACTCAACTACATGCGCACAAAACAGTTGTGGAAGAAAGAGGAAGAACAAATGAGAGTGGCGGGATTAAATACCTGTCAAATTACCGACCGTTCCTAAAGCGGACCATTTACTCGTAATGAGTCCCTATTTTTCTAGGCCGGAAGTCTAGACAATAGGCTGTCGCTATTTGGGTTTCCGGGTTTCGGATCCGTCCTGGATGCTGTTACGGATTACTTGGAGTATCTTCTTAGTCTTAATGAGTTGTTTAGGCTAAGAGGGTTCTAATCCTGTTTGCCTATTAAAAACTTTGAAAAATTCTATATAATTATACACTCTTAAATACTAATATGGTGACTTCTAAGATTATGGCTCGCGACAGATGAACACAACAAAAATGGTAGTTTTAAGTGGTTTTTGATAGAAAAATGGCCTTGGTCCTGTAGGGGTTAAATAACTTGTTGTCATGTATTACTTATCCACTATAACTCAAATTTGGACCAATCATTTGTATCCTATATGATTGTAAATCTAACTATAAAAGCAATTATGGATAGCAATTTTTCTTTTAGTAGTATGAGATTTTTAGGACGGATGCTAATCATCCAAATCTACAAGTGATGATTTGTCTTACATGTTTACAATGATTATTGCAAAAAGATAAGTTTTTGAAAATTTCAATCTCAACTCGGGTAGATAAAAATACATTCTAAAAATGGATTAATCAAATTTGTTTACTTGCATAGATTATTCCTACTAAAAACATTTAAACTAATCAATTAATCAATTGATTCAATTCAAATAATGAGGTGAAAGTTATGAAGAGTCTCATTTTGTAGGCAATGGAGGTAGGAAAAATAGTTATAGTCGTTATTGACATCAATTTTGAAAATTTCAAATAAAAGAAAAAGAAAAGATATCAATTGTTTAGTTTTTCCTTTCATCCAATACCACCACTTCTACTTCAAAACTTTTTTTTATAGATGAGTATGAAGTTTTTTTAATTAAAATTTTATGTGTATATTTTAAACCCACTTTCCAACATATTTTCTAAATTGCACAAGTTCTGGACATATGTGTTGTTTTCTGAAAATATTGAAAGACAAAACTTTACCTTTTAGAAGGGCCATGAAAACCTACTTTTTGAAGTTAGGCACATTGAACTTGCAAAGATCAGGGACTCTTACTCTAAATATTTGAGAGGATGTACATGAACAAGTTAACTAAAGAATCCTACAATTGGATTTGTTTGAGAATAAATATAGACCAACTTATTTTGGGTACAACTTTATTGAAGAAATTTGGGACTTCAAAACACTGCATATAGTAGAGGTTAAAAGATATGAAATGTGATTTCTAGTAAAGGAAAAAGTGGATTCTAACTCCTTTCACAGTTCGTTCTACAAGCCAATGACAAGTATTAATCTAAAATTAATCCATTTTGTGTAGGATGATTGATTATTTTGCCTCAAGTTTGTCTAATGTTCACTTTTGATGTCAAACATTTGGAAGCCAATTTCATGCATAATTATCAAAAAAATAGATTTTGTTGTATTTCTTTTTGAGTCCTAAAGATATTGGTCAAACTATCAAAGACCTTGATGCTATTTGGATTTTGGAACCTTCATTCGATTGTTCAATTTGCAATTTGTAAGGAATTTTTCATCCAAGAGACCAAGATTCTAATTCCCCCAATCACCTACATTGAGTGAGAAAATGATTTTTGTATGGGTGAGAATTTTTAAATTTTTTCCTTATAGATGAGAATTCTTAGATTTTTGTATAGGACAGAAATCACAAGCCACCTACCTATGTATTCCCTCTTAATCTCTAAAGTCTCTTGGACTAATTGTAATTTAAAAAAATCACTTAAAATTGCCATTTTTATTGCAAAGAGCAAAAAAGTTTAAAAGTTTTTTTTGTATGTCTAATATAGTAGGATTGTGCACTAGACTAGTATAAAAATGTGTAGAAGAAATTTCAAAAATTTTGACCATGTACATTGCAAGATATTTGCATTTCAAGTGAAGAAAATATGCTTTTTTGCACCCTCCATGACTAGATTTTAAGACTTTGAGTCTTCTTTAACTTACAATTATTGCATTGTAGATTTTGAATTAAAAAAAATTGTGTTAAAGATTTAATCTAAGAATTTGGGGAAAAGAATTCATAAACAACTTGATTTCATTGTAAGAAACCCATGTTTTAGTTGACAAACCTTGATTCTTTGGATTGGATTTTAGGTGATGTCTAATGCAACAAATCCATATTTTTCTGTCCAAAAAAATGCCAAAGTAACATCAATGATGATATGAAAATATGGATTTGTTGCCTTGGACATCACCTAAAATCCATTCAAAAAATTCTAGGCTTGTCACCTAAAACGTGGGTTTCTTACAGTGTTTTCATTCATTAAAATATTGTTAAGTAAAAGTACAAATGAGATAGAAGGAAAAACTAAATAGTTAATAGCTCTAAGATGGAATTGAAACACATGAATCCCAATGGTGAGATTGTTCTAGGCCCTAAACTACATCATGTAGAATTTATTTTTTTTAAATTATAAAAATTGAGTTAAAAAAATGAATCCTATTAGTTATTTTGTAAAGCAGATGCATAGATTGTTGTAGTCTAGTTTTTTCGTTTTTTTAAGTACTTTTTTTATTTTTAAAGACTTTACACACATTATTTTATTCTATATCTAATATTTAGTATAAAAAGTATTCAATTTTTATTAAAGTTAGGAAAAGTTCAAAGATACTTTAGTTTGTAGTTAGTATAATAGTAAAAGGGAAGAAAAGTAAAGAAAGATAAAGAAAAAGAGAGAAAAGGAAAAGAGAAAGGGAGAAAATTAGGGTTGCAGGAGCAATTGGAAGTGGTGCCTGCGCAACTTCTCCCGCTTCCAATCACCCCGGCCCTCAACTTAAATCCCTCTTCCTTCTCTCATTCTCTCTGCCCTTGAAGTGAAAACAGTTCAGATTGTAGAGCTTCCTTGTGCTGTAAATTCTTGCGCATGTAAACTTTGTAATTGCAATACATTCATGTGTGTATTAGTGTATATTATGAGTTGTGCTATGCAATTGTATTAGTTTTGGTCTGGTATTTGAATCAATCCTGTGAGTGCTGTGAAATTGTTTGGACATTGGAGTGAATGATTGTGAATCTTGGAGTGAGAAATTGGTTGTGGGGATCGTGGATTCGGGAAGATTGAGTGTCGTCAAGGCGAGACAAGTCACTGAGTGCAGTGCGGTGAATTTCGGAGGTGAATTTGGTGACATTTTGGTGAGTCGGATTGATTCCGAGGCAACTGGGGGAACGACAAGCTCTAGTGCAGGGCTAGTCAGGAGTGACAACGGGAGAGCGACATGGCTTCATTGGAGTGAAATTGATCTCCCGAATGGAGATTTTTGGAGTGAATCAATGTGCGTTTAATTTTTGTGAATCTGATTGATCAAGATTAGGGGAGTGATCAGGGTGAGTCGACGAGCTGCGGGTGAGAGTCACCATCGTCATCGCCATTTCGTTGCCAGAGGTTGCGGTGCCAAATCAAGCTCAAAACGAAAATTCAAATTCAATTTCGTGAATCTTTACGTGGATCCTCGTGCGTATTAGCTCAAGAGCATTGAATAGTCGTATAGTCTAATGAAATTGATCCGATCTTGGAGCACCGGATTGCAAATTTGATGGTCAAAAGGGCTATAAGCTGAATTAGGGCTTTGGAATTTGTATTTGTTAAATCGTAATCTGGAATCAAAATTTGGATCGGAATTGAAATTCAATCCAAATTTTGTTTGATCATGTGCTCACCAAGATTAGGGGAGAGGGATTCCGATGAGAATTTAAAGAATCGATCAAAAATTTGATCGCCCAAGTCCGGCGGAAGCAGCCGCGGAGTTGGTCTAGCTTGTTGGAGCAGCTTTCACTGAAGTCCGACAGACTAACGACAACGGGCAGACGGCTGAGACCCGTGAGGAAGCCAGTGCGGGTATAGGTCGGGTAAGGGTCTTGGTGGCTCGGGATACGGGTATTGGGACAATCCAGGTATCTACCATGGTACTACACGGCCATAGGGTAGTGATGGACAAAACAAATTAAAATAAGGTCCAAATTTTTCGAACGGCCCAAAGGCTGTACCCCTAGTTTGGAATTAATCCATTTGGGAGTTAGAATTGGAGTAGGGTTTTGTTATTTGTTTTGCATCAATGTTATTAGAGTGTTGTATTGAAAATTGCATATACATGTGGTAAGTGGGGGTTTGTGTGGGTTTTAGGTAGAGCATACTAATGTGCACATGTTTGGCCATATTGTCCTTGGTTGTGTATGCGCACACTTATTGTGAGTTAATCTGAAATGTTAACTCTTATTCTTTTGCTAAATACTAAGAATAATAATACTATTATTTATTTAGTTTATAAGTCTTGCATTGCACATGCATCCATTACAAGTCAGTCCACATTGAACTATTGTCCCAAAACTATTGTCACGAGCCAGTAGCACACTAGACAGGACTGTGACTGCATACATTAGTCAATAGCATCTACTAATGGACAGCTTGAGCAATACCTTGGATTTTAGAGGAATTAAGAGTGAATAAGTCTATGAATTTTGCACGGTTATACATTGTGACCTCTAAACACATTACGCTAGCCTTACATAGTTCATTCCTTGGTGTTCGAACTCGGATTCAGTTGAATAAGATTAGATTCCGGAAAATATATTACAATTGCCTCCAAAATGAGACTCTCCATAACTTTCTCATCACTAGTCCAAATGGAATGAATCAAATCTTTCCATGAAGACAAATCTTATTTTCTATGAAATTTTTAAAAATGATATATATTAAATAGAATTTCTGTGATTTTTTTTGAGTTGCCTAGAAAACTCCATTTTCAGCTTAGGGTGGCATAAATTTTTCTCCTAGTCTCTTATTGAGATAAAAATTATATTCCCCCAAAGCTAATTTATTTTTTTTATCAAGAGAATTTGTTTTTAAAACTCTTGCCAATAATTAAGATCTTATAAGCCTATCTAAATTTCTATTTGTCTCGCGAAGGGATTGTAGTATTCTTGAGTTTAAACAAAAACAAGTGAATTCCCTCCTACCCAAATTCAAATGATAGTGATAACAAAGACATCCTACAAAAGAGACCAAGACAATTCCTTGATGCTCAAACGATCCCTACCAAAAATAATCAATTTGGATCAAGAATTAGAATCCTTGTACTTGCTCCACCTATGCACTTCATTGGTGCACCACCTATTTGAAAGACTACATGCATCAACTACAAGTTACCAATACACATTTTTTTGACAAAATCTCTAAATCTAAATGCCTATCAATTTGAAAACATTTGTTCCTTGACCCTTATAAGTAGCTTTGGAACATTGAATAGTCATACAATCATTCAATTTTTATGTCTAAGAGCCCTTGGGTCAATTAAGATTTAGCTAATTCTCTATGGAATATAAAGTATAACCACCAGTGGAAATTGTTGTCCAAAGTAACAAAATTTCATTATTTCTTTGTTAATTTAGGCACTGCATTGACCATTTCAACACATTTTCAATGGTTTTGTCAACTTCACTTACAGAACTCACTATTATTTGTTGATTCTGGTACTTCATTCCCTGTCAAATACTATTTGTATTCAGCATGTGACATTTATGAGATCACATGTACATTACTCTTCTGTACACTTGCTATTGAATTGCCTCATTAGATGGAGCAATTAATCTGAGGTAATGCTTTCCAATTCTGTATCACTATTCAATGTATTTTACTTTTTAAATTCAATCTGAAATATTGATTTCCATAGTTCCAACATGCAAGACTGGTAAAATATAAATTTCTTCCTCTCTTCAATTTGTGGATATAGAGGTTAAGCTCACTAAAAAAAATGCAATTCACAAATTAGTTTATGAACCTCCACTTCTACCAAGGGCAGACTACAACTTTATAATACTAAACCTGAAGAGACCAACATTGGCTTCCATACATCATGTAGTCTTTTAACCCCTAAAGGTTTTTGACTATGTTTTCACTAAAAACGCTCCAAAACTGTCATCTCCAATACAAGTACCAAATTTTAGAAAAAAATAATTTTTTGGACAAATGTAACCGTAGGATCTTGTAGTAATCTGGTTTGGGAAGATGTGGAAAAAATTTCAGAAATTTGCACCGTTTGGATTGCAAGATATTAGCATTTGAAGTGACAAAAAGCCATTTTTTGGCCCTGCAAAAATCCGGGCAGATGCACTCCACAAGGTCAAATCATTATGAAAAAATGTCGAAAATGGTTGTAACTCTTTGGATTCATTCTTCAAGTCATGTTGGCTACATGCTTGAAATTTTTTGGATCATTTGGAATTGTACAACATATAGGAAAAAAATAGTAAGTTGAAAGAAGTAGAGAATGATTCAAAATACTAAAGTGTTAATAATTTATTTATGGAATTGAAAAATGCCAATCCCAATGGTTGTAATGTTGTAATAAACAATCTACACCTCAAGTTTTTATTTTTTTCCAAAAATATGAAAAATTGAGTGAAATAAAGGTCTTCAAAGTTTATTTGAGAGTAGAGATTCCATTACTACCCACAAACTACCCACAACTAAAACTCTTCATAACTTTCGTCTCACAAATCAAAATGGAATGATTCAAAACTTTTCATGTATATATAAATGTAGAAAACCAATTTCAAATTTTTATTTTAAAAAAAAGTGATTTTTCAAGAAGTTTTTTTTGCTGCCCGAGCTGCCCACCGAGTAATGAAAACAACATATTATACAATAACTTTTTAACCATGTATTCAAAAGTTATGAAAATTGTTGGGTCTTAGAGCTACTCCTCGGGAAAATGTTGTGTGAAAATTTCAAAGAAAAAAAATCAAAATTCCATCCGAAGTGAGCTGCCCGAAATCGCTATGTTGCCAAAAAACACCATTTGGTCCTTTAGGGGTTAATTTCCCATACGTCATCCTTTAATTTAATTTGCACTACTTGTGCTGAAAATGCGCAATTTTATACAAGCAATCATATTCTACTTGTACTTTCTATGTACGAAGTGCTAAGAATGCACTACTACTAAGGTAAACCAGCCTATGACATGCAAATTGCCTAATGCAGTCATCTAGGAAACCACCTATTAGAGTTTTACATCAACCCATGGCAAGTTTTTTGTGATAAATGAGATTAGGACTACATTAGGTTCATTTGTGGCTATAATCTTGTCATGGGAGATGGTCATGGAGTTATTAGTAACTGTCATAGGGCACTTACACCATTCAAGTGTAAATTGGTCATAAAAAGTTATTTTTTTATTCCTTCATGTTATGGCCATGTTAGGAAATGTTGTAGCCATTTTAAAAAATGTTGTGACTGCTTTAAGTGGTAAGATGATCATTATGGGAATCCTTTTTGTTGATTTGGGGTAGTCTACAGACTTTGTTGGGTTAATTGGGCTGTACATTTCAAAAATTCATAAAAAATTCTTACTTTGTCCAAAAAATAAAATTTCAATTACTTCCTTCAATTCTCACATATGTCTATGTATGGAAAAAAAATCTAAATCATTTTGCTAATGGCAATAGTACAGACCACTCATTCTGCCTGTCATAGGCAGGTTTACCTTACCAAATAAAAAATCAAATGCATGTTTCAAGGAATGTACTCTTCCTTTTGGTCATGAACACTTCATTCTACTGGTATTGAACTTCAGAGGGAAATTACAGTTCCTGTTCTTCAATGTTGATTTAAATTAGTCAGAAAACTCTATGAATAAGACAATTCTGTTTCTATTACACAAAACCTTCCAGAATCCATCATCTCTCTGAAATGTTGCTCTTCATACTTAATTTGGACTTCCTGGGATATCCTATTCTGTACACCTGAACAGAGCAACCACCCATAAACAGAAGCATGAGAGACTAACCTAATGATATATATCAGACTCTATGGCCATAGAAACATAATGTAACAGTACTTTAAATTAATCTCATTCCATTTCAGTGATCTTCATGAAGACTGTCCATGATCTTCTGCTACGCATGATATACAATTTCATGCATATCATTCTCTACTTGAAATAAATCAATTCATTTTCCCTTATGTGAAAATGTCATCATACTTTCAATTCCATGTATGGTAGGCATGGCTGCGTTTCAGAAGGCTCAATAAGGGAGCCACAACTCATTTTGATTGCTTCCTACAATTGACATCTAGATTATTCTCTAAAATTTAATCCCACTATTCATGAGAGTTTATGAATGCTTTCAGAAACACCTATTTTCATCACTTTCAAAATTCATGGTTCATTCATACAATGTCTTTAAAATGCATTGTAAGAGAATCTATTATCCTCTTTTCACTACCAACAAGACCCTACAACACAATTTCCAATGTAATAGTGGGAACACATGCAGCATTTCTAAATTGTATATCTATGTCATTTTACTGTAGTTATTATAATCAAAGTCATCATTATATGTGCTTCAAAGAACTCTGAGGAACAGAGACTAAAGGGCTCCCACATCCCATACTGCTTGCTAGAAATGTTTTCCCATGTGACAAACAGGGCTTTTTTTTCTGGCGAAATTTCGCCAGATTTGTCAGAATCTGACCAATGTGACTCTGTCCCTCCAAAATCTGGCCACTGCAGTGAAGCCAGCACAGGGGACACTAGTTGGAAAAAAAGCCCTGGTGACAAATTAAAAATCCCATACTCTTCTACCAGGATACAACTTACAGGGACAAGATGCATAACTGAGGAGTGAGGACTAACTAGCACCATCTATACCACTCATTTTTAAATATTTCTCCCCTAAAGGCATGGACAATGTTAGTTGAACTGATTTCCTTCAATCTGCTATGTTTCCTCTGCAACACAGACTTCCAAACCACCATGCATCAGTTCCTCTCATTGTGGACTTCTTTCTCCTCAGACTTGTCTATTCAATGGAAAAAGTTATACCTTTATGCACCTCAGAATTGATACATTAAATTCAATTAATAAAAAAATGATTTAGCACCCTACCCTTCAATTTTTTCCATAACCACTTCATCCATGTTCAGATTCAGGTCACTTCATAATTTTCCTTTATGGACTACATTATTTTAACAACGCATCCTCTGGGGTTCATTAAGTCATCCAAACTCCCTCGCCACAGCACTCCGAAAAGAAAAAAAGTTTGCTCCTTGTTCACGTACTATTTCCTAAGGAGTATAATAATGTAAAGGTCATTTCTCATTTCTAATACTCTAAAGTAAAGTCATTAGTTCTTCCACTTTCCTTCATTTACATTTGTGAAGTAAAAATAGTTGGTGCTTTCCATAACTCTGTTGTACCAATTATTTCATTCCTTATGACTAGGCACATATGGCACACAAAAATAGGGCTCCTTCATTTTTTCTACAACACCTTCTTCCATGCTCATAGACAAAATACCTTTTTGATCAAACATCTTTACCTGCTGCAAATTCGTCTTTTTCTTCATTATTCATTTTCTGATGATACACCTATGACCATGTCAAACAACACAGCATTTTCTTGAATGACTTTGTCATTACTTTGTACACTTCAATGTCTCTTCCCTCTGCATTAGTGTTCTCATAATTTTATGGAATATTGGCTGCCCCTTGAAATCCTTGAAAATCAGTATCGCATCCCATAGCAAACAATTGAGGCTCATCCTCTTTCGCTGCGTCTCTATCGATTCTATGTCCCCTTACCTCCGTTCGTAATACTACTTTCTAGCCAGGTTCATCTTCATTGTATGAAAAAAATACTTGTTGACAATGAATAGGAAAAACCAATGATTCGTACCCAAATGGTATTAGCACTCCCAAGTTAGCCATGGTAAACCCCCAATTATCTTTTTTCACTATAGCATTTCTACCTCTGTAGTTTGCTTTCACCCATTCACAAACTAATAACACCACACAATGTCTACTATAGTCAAGCTCCACAATTTCTTCGATTTGGCCTATGTATTCTAGGTCCTCATGTAATATATTCTGGTCTCATCACCCAAAGCGACATGGCTGATGAAAAATTGTGGCCACTCTTGAGTCACAAGTACTATGGTAGAACTTCCCATGACCAGCCAAGACCCATGGTCAATAAGTAGGTAATGGGAAATTCAACAGAGAGATGACAGATATCTAACCATTAGTTTTGGGGTTTCCAACCATCTTCAAGCCATCTCTGTTATGACACATGTGCTTCGTTTTTAGAGCCAAATTAGTCTTTAGTTGAGCAGTGATGGAAGAATCTATATATTGGGGATGGGAGCAGGCCAACTTTAGGCTTTTAAAATTCATAACAATTTGAATTTAAGGAAAAAAATTATGAAAATTTGATAATGTTCATCATTTCTATCTCTCTATATAGCAAAAATTTAATAATGCATTCTACTACTCCAAATCATGCATATAATGCTTAAGTGGCTGGTAATGGGCGGTTCTACTATAGTACTCCTATGTTCTGCACTCTTCACTCAAAAGTGGAAATCGTAAGCATACATATAGTAGAACCGCCCATTACCAGCCACTTAAGCATTTTGTGCATGATCTGGAGTAGTAGAAGGCATTGTTAAATTTTTGACCTCTAGAGAAATAGAAATGATGGGCGTTGTCAAATTTTCATAATTTTTTTTCTTAAATTCAAATTGTTATGAATTTTAAAAGCCAAAAGTTGGCCTAATTCCATCCCCAATATATAGGTTCTTCCATCACTGCTCATCTAAAGATTAATTTGGCTCTAAAAACAAAACACACGTATCATAACAGTGATGGCTACAAGATGGTTGGAAACCAAAAAACTAATGGTTAGATATTTGTCATCTCTCTGTTATATTTCCCATTACCTATATATTGACCATGGGTTTTGGCTGGTCATGGGAGGTTCTAGCATACTCTTAAACTTCTTTGCTTGAAGAGAAGGCAATTTTGATGAGTCCTCTACGTCCTCTGGAACCACTATTCCTTCTTCAATTGCCTTTGCCACATCTTCTTCAAGCCATATTGGAAATGATGGAATCTCTTCCATCCCTGTCGAATATAGTGCCCTTCTATGGCCATTTCTGTGTGGGTGTCTATGTCGAAACTCTGTTCGTGCAATGGTTCTCTTTTGCCATATTACTTCGTATCTCCTACAATGCACTCAACAACTAATTAGTGTGTTTGTATTGAATTCCATTTATAAACTTTACCAAACATCAACTGATTAGTACTTGCATCAAGAAAACTAACTCAAAAACATGTTCACTTCTCTCATACTTTTTACGATGTCCATGTAATACCAAAAAATTACCCCCCTCTACTTCAGCAATGCATAATATTTCATTGACATTCATAGTTCTATTCACAGTACTATTTTTCTTCAAGTTTCCCTACACAATTCAAAACAACCACTTCACTTCATTCTCTATACACATAGTTGTGACAAATTATGTCTTCCTCTTTTCCTTAGCACATGTCATTCCATATAGTCAGCATCGAAGACTCCCCCATGCTTATTGAAAATGAAGTTTATGTGAGTGAGATTATAAGTTCATTAGAACCCTTTTTTTCCCTGAAACACATTGATAATTTCTATTTATAGAAACAAGAGGTTCAAGTAACCAATAGAACCAGTAAAAACATGAATTCTTTTACCCATTTTCCGAAAACTAATGAAATAAAAACAACATAACCATCCAGCATGTGAAGCTTGCATTCCATGTCAAGCAAATGCCCCCATTTGGAGGGGGACCAACTTCTAGTTCATGGTGACATTATGACGCTTACCAGATAAGTGATTTTAGAACCAAGTATTTTCAAAAAGCAGAAGGGGAAAAAGTTCCTTTACATCAAACACGTTCTATTCACCAAGATCATCCTTTTCCAAATATCTCTTTGTGTACTTCCCTTCCACAACAAGTACAATTCCACTTACACATAAGTGTACACTTTTTCCTTTAAGCTTTCTTCTATTAGTTCTTATAATCCGTGCACATGAATATAGAAGTCATCACCTACTAAGGTAGAAGGCTCATAAATCGTTCATCTAAGGGCTGGTCCACCTTTTTCATGTATTTCTTTTCATGGGAATATTTTTATCTAATTTTTCAGACGAAGAGAAATAGATGTAGAATTTAACACAAGTGGTTTCATATTTTTTGAAGCAATATTGAATTATTTATGAATTTTTAAACAAGTTATGTCATAGGTTGCTATTTATGTCACTAGGTCTTCCATAAATTGTTCACTTGAAGTCATAAAGAGAAATGGAGAAAACAAGGATAATGATTGGCTCTGACAATAAATTATACTTTTTTCCTCGATCCATTCAAATGACTACAGAGGTTGATTTAAAAACCAGTTAATGTCCATTTCAGAGCTTTAGTAGGGACAGTTCTTAATGCCCGAACGGAGTTCAAGCCTTCTACCTTATACAAGACATCAATCATGCAAACATGCCTTCTTGCAACTTTGATATGTGCTTTTCTGTTTAAAAGTGCTTTCAATGCTACCATGAGCACATCAGGCATCTATCACCTTATGTCTCCAAACTTTACTGTGTGATGTCATAGAAGTTTTTTCATATGTCCAAATGACAATAAATTATGGACTGTCTTATTATCTTGTATTCCTAATTCTTTTTTCCTGTGCAATTAATAAACCTTCATGCATACTTCTGACGTACTACACTTCTTTTCCTCTAGAATATGCAATGTTATAAAGCTCATTCACTACATATTTGGATAGTAGGACTTCCACCAATGTTGCTATTATGCATGCAATTCCAGTAAGGTAACTTAGCCTATGACAGTCCAAATGGGAGCCAACCCATCACATGCAAAAGTATTCTAGACGTGTACGTACATTTCAAAACTAGAATGTACACCACTACTATAATTTTGCTTGTGATGGCCTACCTCCCATTTTGGACTGTCATAGGCTGAGTTACCTTAGTTTGTCTTCTTCTTATCCAATTTCATTAGCTCTATTTCCTTTGCTTTATGTCCAAAATGGAAATCATTACCTAACACTGTAAGAGTGACCCTCACTTCATTTTACCATGCCTGCTGCTCTTTTTCATAATTAGCCAAAACTCGAGAAAAAGTGACTTACTACTTGGAATACACTTTAGCTGCCATAGTAGAAGACCTACCTAACAAGTCACTCTTTTGTTAAGGCTTCAAGGTACACACACAATTGTGCTGGTCCAGTCTACAGCGGCTGCCCAATATGTATTTTAAATTCTTTTCTGATGACATTCTGATTCATTTGTGTCAAATAAACTAAAAAGTAAAAGACATGAACAATCTCTTGCTTAGTATTAAACTAGTTTTTTAAGAGACAAAAGCTTCTTCTGCTTATGATATTAAACTAATTGTCTGAGCAATTCCCTAATGTCATTCCTTCTAACCCATCTACATTTAATTAAAAGATGGACTACACCTATTTTAATGATAGTCAAATAATGAAAGGAAAAAACACCAAGAACACATTGAAAATTAGAAATCCATGCACTTCGCACTCTCTTAGTACTAAAGCAATGGAAACAATTATTTCCTAGCAATACTTTCATGTCCAATATTTAACTCACTAGAGATTTTATAGAACTCACCGCCTATATGGTTCGATGTGGGTAGCATTGTTGTGAGCCCCCAATTCGTCACCTAGGGCTCACTCTTTTTTTTGTAGTTTGTCATTTAAATTGCACTTTTATATACAAAATGCCCTAAAAAGAGTGTAGAACCAAAATAGGAATGTCACAATCCAATATAGTATTTGGTCTAGTTTTAGAATGTTATAACTAGAATAGCCCAATCACGAGTTGTAAATAGGTTAAAACCCAATTAATCATGGCAAATTGAACAAATTGCAAGTGATGGGCATCTCAGGCCCAAAAACCCACATGGAGAGCACATCTCTAGGCTAGAATTGGTCGAGGGAACCTTGGTGAGATACATAGGTCAGTTCCCAGAGATAGGTTCTAGTTTCCCCATTTTATCGATGAAATAGCGGAACCCCAATTGTTGGCTTGAAGATGTGAAAAATACCAAGATGGGACCATGGAGGAATCTCAGGTTCAAGGAGGGTGACTTGGGGTTTTAACCATGCCTGGGAACCAACAACAAAGTTGGTTCACTAAGATTCCCTTTAGGGCGGAAGATTCTCCGGTCACCGATAATTAAACGAGGGGGTGGATTTTGTCCCCTTGAGGCCGATATGTAGAGTAAAAATATGAGCCTACGTGTGTGTTGTGGGATCCCATGGGAGGTTCCACAAAAAGTTTCGAAATTTTTTGATAGTCAAAAGATATCTTTCTGGATAGTCAATTGCCCAAACTTGCGATGGGAAATTCCTAGAAATTCCCCAGGTGGTGGTAAATTCCCACTAAAAATTATTATAGTTTAATTTATATTAATAAGCTGCCCCAAGAAGTTTCACAACATTCTGATAGTTAAAAGTACCCGAACTTGCCAAATTCCTTGACAATTAACGAAATTTAAAGTCCACGGTGGGTTTGACCGGTGGAGTGGGGGCATACAGAAGCGGAATGGAGCGCAAGATAGGTCTTTTCTCACTCCCTCATACCTACTTAGGAGCCTAGGCTAGTCACTTTTTCCAGAAAAGTCAATCCCCCAAAGTGGGGATTTCTCCTAGTTTTGGCGTTAAGTTGGCATTGGGTTTCATTGGAATTTTAAAGATAGAAAAGGGGGGAGGGGGGGTCATCTACATTAAAAATGGCCTTCTGAAGCCAATGGCGCAATCCTTTTGCGATTTGGAGTTAATCTCCAAAACTTAGCTTAGTGGGCCAACATAGGATGAAAACCTTGAGTTTGGATGAAAATCCGAGAAGATAAGGTTAACTTAGATGAACAAGGAGAGGTGGGTGCCCAAGAAAGAGTATAAAAGGGCATCCCTTCTCCTCTCTCACCACCTCCTTTTTGTGTAATTAGGTTCGTTGGGTTCAATTTGTATTGGATATTGTGGCATTTAGCCACAAGCCTTGCAACGGTGTTTTTTGGGTACTTTTGGCCATTGTTGTTGTTTTTGGAGCTTGCGAGGTCTTTTGTGGGTCCCTTGCCTTTGCTTTTGCTTGAGTGTGGTACTAACTCTTCCAAGCTTGAGCTTAGAAGCTTTTACTAACTTCTCTGGTTGCTAGAGTTTGTAAGTGCTTACCTTGAAGAGACCCTTTGGGTCATTCACCTTGTTTTATCGTGTACTAACCCTAGAGCACCCCCATATAATTGGCAATGCCACTTTGGGGGGCCTTTCGTTCAAGTTATTGATGTTACTAACCCATGTCGCTAGCCTTTGAGTGTCCAAGGCCATTTTTTTGTCTTTTTTCCTTGTCCCTAACAAGTGACGTGTTATTTCTTGTTGAGAGACACAAGGGGGTGAGGGTAGTGGGTCCCGCCCATACGACGAAGCTTTAAACCCATGGGATAAAAGAGTCCTCGAGGTGTGTGAAATAGTGGAAGGACGGCGAAGCTTTGAATCCCCCTAGGGTAAAAAGTCTTAGTGGTGAGTTAACCCCTAAATGTTTTCAACTACGTTTTCACCAAAAACGCTCCAAAACTGTCATTTCTAGAACAAGTACCAAATTTTAGGAAAAAAACATTTTTGGACACATGTAACCGTAAGATCTTGTACTAAACTTATTTGAGAAGACGTGGAAAAATTTTCAGAATTTTCCACCGTGTAGATTGTAAGATATTAGCGTTTGAATTAGCAAAAATCCTTTTTTTGGCCCTGTGAAAAAACGGGCAGCTGCACTTCACAAGGCCACATTTGTATGAAAAAAATTCCAAAATGGTGGTTACTCTTTGGATTCATTCTTTGAGGCAAGTTGTCTACGTTCTTGAAAAAATTCAAATCATTTGAAATTGTACAACATATAGGAAAAAGAAAGTAAGTACAAAGAAGTAGAGAATGATTCAAAATACTAAATTGTGAAGAATTTTGTTATGGAATTGAAAAATTCCAATCCCAATGGTTGTAATGTTATAATTAACAATCCACACCCTATGATTTTATTTTTTTCAAAAAATATTGAAAATTGAGTGAAATAATGAACTTCAAAGTTTATTTTAGAGTAGAGAATCCGAAACTACCCGCAAACTAAAACGCCTCATAACTTTCATCTCATAAATCAAAATGGAATGATTCAAAGCTTTCCATGTACATATAAATCTAAAAAACCAATTTCAAATTTTTATTTCTTAAAAAAGTGTTTTTTTAAGAAATTTTAGGGCTGCCCGCCGAGCAATGAAAACCACATATCATGCAATAACTTTTTAACCATGAAGTCAAAAGTTATGAAAATTGTTGGGCCTTAAAGATACTCCTCGGGCACATGTTGTGTGAAAATTTCAAAGAAAAATAAGAAAAACTCCATTCGTAGTGAGCTGCCCAAAATCGCTATGTTGCCAAAAAACGCAGTTTGGGCGTTTAGGGGTTAAAAAGGGGAATGATAGCAAGGCTTTGAACCCCCTAGGGATAAAAAGTCTTGGCAATGCGTTAAAACCACCTCATGGGAAGATCATAAGACTACATGGCCCTTCTCCCCACAAGGTTTAGTTCCCAAAACGTGTTGGGAACAAACCAAGGTTTAGCCCTCAAAAAGAGAACTAGGGAATTAGAAGTCAAGAGGAGTAAGTAGAATGGCTAGGAAAGAGTAGGATAGAGGTCCTCGCCCCCGAAAAACCAAGGCCCTCACATATTGACCTCGGCCTTATTCTCCAAAGCCTTAGAAATTAGCATAAGAATTAGATAAGCCCTTAGTACCCCATCACCCAACACCAAAATTAGCACCAAAAATAGACAAGCCCAACACCCCAGTACCTAGTACCAAAATTAACACCAAAAATTAGACAAGCCCATCACTCAGCACCCAGACCCCAGCATCGGGTATAGTGAGCAGCTGGGGTCGGGTTGGAGTTAAGTGAGTAGCCAGTCAGGTATAGGGAGGGTTGGGACGGAGTTAAGAGGGGAAGGTTGGACTGGAGTTAAAAAGGGGGGTTGGGTAGGAGTTAAGAGGGGAAGGTTGGACCGGAGTTAAGAAAGGGGGTTGGGCAGGAGTTAAGAGGGAGGGCTGGTCCGAATTTAAGGAGAAAGGGGGGGGGACTGGTGGGTAAAGGAAGGGGAGATAGGGAGTGAAGAAAGGGGGAGGGGCATCGGTGGGCAAGGGAAGGCAGCTAGGGAGGTCTAGTGACCAAGAGGGGACCAGTTCAAGAGTCCAACAGTCATAGGGAGGGGAAAATAGTAAGGAAAATCAGCAAGTTAAGGCAATGGGAGAGAAAAAACGCCTCCCCAAGGTCCCCATCACTCTAAACGTCGCCTTGGGGCGGGGAATTCAACTTGCCATCTCCCGTAAACCTCACCAAGAATAGTCAAAACAAGCAAAGAAAGATGGATTGAAGATGGCGGATGATCAGGGAAATAAGGAGGAATGACAAGGGGAGGGCAATTTGAAGGTTAGGAGTGGAATGAGATAGGATAGGAGAAAAAATCCTTGAGGCTCACTTAAGCCATTAGATTAGAATTAGGTGATCACCACAAGATTAAGTGTGGGACATAAGTATAGGACGTAAGACATTACAAGAAAATGGGCCCTTTCGTGACTACGAGTATATGACTTTGTATTTGGTTTGACTTTGAAATGACTACGACTTCTATAATTGCACCAACTTGGATTTTGTCATAGTGTTTGAGTCATTTTGTAGTTGTGGGTGCGACTGGAAGATGCAAACTCGATGGAGTGCTCGATGAAAGTCCGCCTTTCCGTCATAACCTTTGTTAAGTTTTTGGTGGAAGAAGTCTGAAATCCAATGTGGAGGACTCAGTCACAAACAAGTACGACGATGTCATTCATTTTGACTTCTATTGACTACAGCACAACTACTAAATGACTCTGGGTCACTGGTTTTGGGATTCCAAGAACTTTAGCACTACTAATGTGGAATTGACTACACTGACGTGGACAAAAGAATGACTTCTACTAAATAATGACTGCCCATGACTACGGTTAGTGATTTGCAAGTCCTGGACCAACAAGCAACGACAAAAAAACATGTGGGGTGCCATCAATATTGTAATTGGGTGGACTGTTTCAAATTCATTGTGCATGGCTTTTGGAAAGGGTATTCAATTACTATTTCATTATCACATCAAATAAGTAGAGAAGGCACATGCAAAATGCAATTTCGCTTACAGATTCTAGTATTCTTCTTGTGCTAGAATGTTGTTTTCCCTTGACATTTTGATGGCACCTAGTAGATTAATTGTCTCAGGTACATCACGCCAGCTTTGGGGAGTAGTCAAATCTGCACTTTCCACTGTTGTACTGATGAAGGTGTCTATTGTGTCCACTACTTCTCATCTTGCTCTAGCTTCTTTGTGTAAAACAACCTTCTAGCCAGGTTTCCCTACAACATCTGAAAAGAAAACTTGTGTGGCTTGGCTTCGGAAAATGAAAGGCTCAGACATGCGAGGAAGTTTGTGCCGGAAATTAACCACAAGAAGCCCGAAGTCGTCTTTGGTGTACGTGGGATTCCCTCGATTGTCTTTAGTCGTCACCCACTTACACCACAGTAGAATGATTTGCGAATGGAGTGCACCGTAATCCAATTGTAGTATGTCCTTTAAGACTACCACATAATTTATTAAAGATTCACCGACATTCTTTGATGGCAATTGGAAAACTGAAGCTACCTTGCAATTGTATCTCAGTAATTGGCTAGTGGTCTCGTCTTCCACTCGGAAGTGGTTACCAAAGGCAGTGACACGTGCATATTGAGTGGCTTTTGTGATGGTTTCTTGCTCAGCAACAAGCGTTCCATATAAAGGCAATTTCATTAAAATGGCATATGCCATGCGCCATTTTGACATAAGCAGCTGAAGGACCTTGACTGTGGTGGTTTATGGTTGTGTTACGTAGATGGTTTAGGGTGATTGTGGGTGTCTGATTGCTTCGCTTGATTTGAATGCACGATTTTTTGCAGAATCTACAATAATACCGCCATTTTAATGAAATTCCCCATAGATGAGTTGTACCAGAGAAAAGGCCATAGATGTAGTCAGTGAAAGTCTTGTCTACAGAGCTAGTACTGTAGAATGATCATGGAATTGGGGGTCATTGACCAGGGTGCCCTAGCCCCCTCCTAATTGGACATTTCTTGTCTGATCATGATGGGCACAAGTGTGGGTGTCTTCATTAATTTTGTTTAGTTCTCAAGTAGGTGGATGGAAAATTACAAAAATTATCCCTAGTACGGCCCTTTCAAATAGATGACAATGGGGACAGAAATACCTTATATTTTCTATTTAGCAAAGTGCTTTGTACATATATTGTTAGGGTGCCCATGCTTCTTGAAGTCTACGAAAGAGCTCATGATCCAAAACAATATTCATGGACGAAATAGACAAACACAATCGAGCTACAGATGGAGATAAAAGGGGCACTTTGCATTGTATTATATAATGCTTGCAACAATGAAAAAGGTCAAGGAAGCCTTGTCACGAGAAATCATATCAATAAGCCTTGTTGCTCTTCCTCTGCAATTCGATGTAAATTATCCACTGCAAATCTCACTTGTTGTCGTGGTGCGACGAAACTGTCCCCATCATTCTTCTTTGGTTTCCAAGATGCCATAATACTGTCTGTTGAAACATAGTCGGCTTGCGAGGCCGTTCGGTCAACCTTCCATCTGAAATTAGTCTTCGTGTCCCATCCTGCGTACAATCGTTGCAAATCTTTGGACGTGCCACATGGTACGTACCATTGCACAAGAACTTCGCGAAAGTGATCAACAGCCGGATCAAATTGTGGATTCTCCACTGCCCTACCAAGCCACACGGGCTCATCACAATCCAATGCTGGTCTCACAAATACATAGAAACCTTCACGGAGGTCCGTGGCGACATTGTACGCCCGTGGTGGCCTCCCTTCGAGAGTCCCAATATATGGGTCCTCTAATTCTAGCTCTTCTCGTGTACGTCCATCTTGCATGAAGTCCGTCATAAAATCCCCTGGTTGTCGAGTTCGTGGCCAGAATCCTTGCTTCAATTCCTCGGAGCTTGCAGCCTGTGGTTCAGTTGTATCATGCATGGCATTCCTCACATCAGTCCAGTATGTAACCAACTGTGACATGCGGGCCTTGTACTCGGCCGTTCCATCTTCGTTTGATACGTCCGTCCAATGTTGGATGTATCCGTCAAGTCCGCGTAGGATCTCCGATTCATTTGTCATTTTTCTAGGCTTCACGCATAGGGGATCACCTTCGGGAAGCATAGGTTTATGATCGGCATCTTCCTTCCATAGCTTCAATCCGTCTTTGGGCAACCACGGAATGTCAGTACAAGCTAGTTTGTACTGCATGATCGGCCACCCGTTGTCGTCCATGAAGAATTTGTATTGCCTTCCGTTGGAGTGACCCACTAGTTGATTCTTCTTCATCCCAATATAAGGCTTGACATAAGCCTTGAAATTGGGTACCTCTTCTATCAGATGGGGAATGAATGGAACTTCTTCCATTTCCATGTAGGACTGCATCAACAAAGGCAAGGTTGGATGGTCTTTCTTGCGGAGTTCCATGCTCCAACGCCCGAAAGATGCATCGATGTCATCGTGGGTGTGTCCCACTATCATGAATGACACGACCACCTCTTTCACAATTCGTCTAGCAACCAAGAGGGACCAGAAACAAAAGACATATCTATTTTTGTTTTCCCTCCAAGAATTGTCCATTTGAATGTGCAGTACCGGTGGCAATGGTCGAGCTTCGATAGGATGCAAAGGAACACCTCCCAACGAATGAACGCAGACCGCACTCCCGTTGAGCAATGCCCTGTACAACGATGTGCTGCCCGCCCCTCTAAACAATAACCGGGAAGACTTTGCGGGTGGCTCTTCTAAATCTCGCAACAATTTGGCAATGGACCCCACAGTGAAGTTGCTGTCACTCGGGAAAACATCCAAACTATAATGCGCATACTTGCTGTCCCCGTGCCCGTGTGCAAACATTCCTGTCACTTTGACAGGCAACTTCATGAGTCCCTCCAAGGCCTTTGTTTTTCTGGCCAACGCCGGACAAGCTGTTTTTGAATGGTCCATTTTGTCATGCATGATGGATAGTAGTTGAGACGGTCGTAATTTGGATAACCATCTACTACGATAATAGGCATGGCGACAGGCTTCTTGAAGAAACAAGTGCTTTTCGAAACGCTTTTGAATCCTTTGATGGTCCTCTGATCCTGGAGCGAAGGAGGCCCGTAATTGCTTCAAGTTGTCACAGATGCTACATCTTGCAAAGGAGTCTCCCCTTCCTTTGATGACGTACTCGAAAAAATATTTTTTTCGAATCCTGCTAAAGCAAGACTGCGATAGGGCAGACAATCCCAATTCCTTGTTTGCCTACAATCCATGCAAGGCACGTCAACACTAGTTAGTGCTCGAAGTCTTTAAGGGTTACTATAGAAAATGGATTTCCTACACCAGAAAGTTGGAGGCCGTCCTATTCATCCCACATTATATGGTTCAGAGACCTTGAGCTCTTACCTCATTCACAGTAGCCAGCAAATTCTTCCATTGAGTACCGGCAGGAAGAACTTTGACACAGACCTTCTCGCCTGTGTCCAAAGTGCGTGACAAGTGGGGCATGTGGTCGGCACTTGCCTCCAACAACGTCCGAAGAGTCTCAATGGCCTGACCGGTGGGCGTCCTTGTTTTTATTGTGTTCAAGTTGCCATGAGGAGCACCCCTCATGTCGGCCGCGGCCCGGGCCCTATATCTCTGAAAAGTGCGTAGAGGGACGTTGTGAAGAATCCTCCAAGCATGCGGACAGATGTCTATGCCTTCCACCGTGACAAGTTCCCTCCCCCTTAAGCCCCCTTCGTGCATCGTCCTATGGACATCCAGATTTTTGGTGAACTTGACTTGAAAAGTCTGATGGTGCATTTCAATGCGAAGTGCACGAATGGTGGTCGGAGAGAATTTCTGAATGCAGTCATTCTCGCAGCAATGATCCGTGAAGACAGCCGCGATGGACTCATTTGACAACATCTTGGTTCTCTTCTGCAGCACTGCAGCTGCACGAGTTCGTCTGTCATAACGGTACTGGCGTTTGCCCACTCCTCTACGATTTGCCTCTAATTCTTTATCTATAGCACGTCGTTTGCGAGCATGATCATATACGCTAACGTACCCAGTCCCACCATGATAAAACAATTGTCGCGTTGGCCAACGCAAACAAGTGTCCCCGACACTTGGGTCCCCATTATGTACCTCCAATACCACGATGCCAACATCATCCTCCCCTAACCTACTTTGCCCATCAATACACGCGTTCGGACTTGGAGTAATTATAATGACTTCGGCGAAATCGGTGCCATCTGCGTGCCTGGCAAGAAGTGCCTTACCCGACCATCCGTCGCGGTCAATGCCCTTGCAATCAGGGATGGGACGAGAGTCATCTACTGCAAAGGATTTCTCCAAATTCACATCCTCCTCTTCACATTCTTGGAACCCCTGGACAACCCATTCCAGGAAATAGACTTTAAGACGTAGGCATCAGAAGCAAAAACTCTATCACTCCAAAGAACCCATGCTTAGTAGAAAGTTTTGTGATGTACATTTGCTTCTATGTCAACGACATGAATTATGACAACTCGTGATATCAAATACAAGCACACGGAGATCACAGAATTCACTGTCAACCATGGGCATCAAACACTCTAGAAAAAAAATGCTATGAGGGTTGAATGAACCTCGTCTCCATCTGATTCGCATGACGAAGCCATATGAATTACCAGTCAGACGAAATACACTGGTATGAGATGGAAGACCATTGTAGAATACATCTCCGACGTCGTAAAGTGGAAGATACACTCAACTTCCATGTTGCAATACAGAGAATCATCCTGCGTGATCTGCAATACAATGTTCGAGTTGAATGAAACCAACTCTGATTACAAAAACTACACGTCACAAGCATAACAAGCAAATCAAAGAGCAAGACAGACTTGCATATTCCATTCTTTCTAATAAATAGGAATCATATTAGCGGTTTTCCATTCAAGTCGCAGCCATTAGAGCGGGTGCTCTGAACTAGACGAAGGAGCCAATAATCACGGAATGCAACAGGTCTAATTCTATCGACTTATATTCAAGAGAAATTACATCTCGCGATTGAATCATGCATGACATTAGGAGTGTTCCATGAAAGCAGACAAATTAGGGTCACAAGGTCACCAAAACAGAAATGATTTCATCCACAACAATCACCTCATAAAAACTCGCAAGGACATCCGTAGGGCGTTACCCTTAAGAGTATAATTTCCAATTATAACAATACCCCGGCCGTTTGACTTTCTATTCTAGAATGTTGTCAGATTAGTCCAGACATCAGTATCCTACAGTAGTGGATGCAGTTCATACCGCGCGCTTGGAAATGCTCAACGAATGCCTGATAATCTCCTATCAATGGATGTAATTTAGACGACAAGCACTAGAATGTCCAAGGACAGCATCCACATCTGCAATACGTCGAAACAATTCAAACCGCGCGGTCGGAACTGTTCAATCACTAAATTCATAATTCTGATCTCTGAACAAAGTTCAATCCGGCAGGTCAAAACTGCCACAATACTGTTCCAGAAAATCAGATCAGTCGACAGTTCAGACCGCGCGGTCTAAACTGTTCCAGGACTGCATTAGAAAAAATGTTCCGACAGTTTAGACCGTGCGGACTGAAATGCTCTAGGGCAGCAATACAAAATCAGATCTCTGGATACATTTCAGACCGCGCGGTCTAAACTGTTACAGAGTAGCAATACAAAATCAGATCTAGATACAGTTCAGACCGCGCGGTCTAAACTGTTCCAGGACCCCGTTAGAAAAAATGTTCCGACACTTTAGACCACGCGGTTTAAACTGGTCCAGGACTGCATTAGAAAAAATGTTCCGAGGACACTTCAGACCGCGCGGTCTAAATTGTTCCAGGACTGCATTAGAAAAAATGTTCCGACAGTTTAGACCGCGAGGTCTGAACTGCTGCAGGACTAAATTAGAAACAATGTTCATAGGACAGTTCAGACCGCGCGGTCTAAACTGTTTCAGGGCAGCAATACAAAATCAGATCTCTGGATACAGTTCAGACCGTGCGGTCTGAACTGTTCCAGGACTGCATTAGAAAAAATGTTCATAGGACACAGTTTAGACCGCGCGGTCTGAACTGTTCCTGGTCTGCATTAAAAAAATGTTCATAGGACACAGTTCAGACCGCGCGGTCTAAACTGTTCCAGGACTGTGTTAGAAAAAATGTTCCGACAGTTTAGACCGCGCGGTCTAAACTATTCTTGGACTGATTTAGAAAAAATGTTCGACAGTGTAGACCGCGCGGTCTAAACTGTTCTTGGACTGCTTTAGAAAAAATGTTCGACAGTGTAGACCGCGCGGTCTAAACTATTCCAGGACTGCATTAGAAAAAAAAATGTTCCGAGGACACAGTTCAGACCGCGCGGTCTAAACTAGTTTTTTAGTTTAAAAAATTCGACATAATAAATATCCACATAATCTAGACCATGCGGTTTGAATGCTTCAGAGATCCATGCTGCTCGAAAGTTTTGACCACACGGTTGAAACTGATGGACTGTATAGACAACATGAATATTTGGAAACAAATGAAATCGCATAGTGAAAACTATATGGATAATTATTACGTCGAATTCTTCAAGTTCAAAAAATAGTTTAGACCGCGCGGTCTGAACATTGGATTCAACGTTGGCACCTATGATGTGACAAACCTATTAAAAGCAGGATGAGAATTACTAGGAGGCTAACTTTGTCGGCCACTTATACCAGCGAAAATAATTCAGAGCAAGTACTTTCACTTGTGTGCATATACAACATCGGTCACTAATTCTTACAACAGTTCAAACCATCGGGTATGAATTTTGCTGTCATTGCATTCGTCACTGTCATGAGCCAAAAATTTCACTTGGGAAATTCCAGGATTGCAAAACAATGATGTGACCCAACATTTGCAATAAGCTAACAGTAATTCAGACAAAGATGAACCTAATTTATTACCATAAACTATGATCGCCGAAATATCATTCGTATAGGTTAGTTGGTATTCAGCAATCTGAATGGCAATAGTGAAAGCTGCGAATACGTACTACGACAATGGAGAATGCAGAATTGTATTGACCTAGGAATGGAGGTGCGTTGAGAAAGTTCTGAGCATGCATATTAACAATTCAACAGAAGAAGTTCAACTAAAAACAAATTCACAATGCCCCGAAATTATGCAATTCAATGTTTCGGAGTACTACAATTCGCAATTTACCGATTAACACCTTCAACTATCCCTGGACTTCGTCGTGAAGCAATTTATCTATTCACCTATTTTGAATTCACAAACCACTCTACTGCAACAATTGAGGAAACTACCCTTCCAGCATTGCATGAATTGACGAATTCAAAATGCCGCGATTGAGCATTCCGACTTTTCTACAATTTCGACTGCAAAATTCCACCATTTCAACAAATAAGCATTCCACAACCTCTGTATTCAACCTCTCAGTTGCATATTATACAGAAATTGACAATCATGCATTTCAACTTCAATGTGTGAATATGTGATGACAATAGTGAACCCTACTTCTTCAAAGTAGAGTAGACATCCTCGCCCGAAAATGAAGATCGCAACCCCAACGTCACACCTATTGTACCTTAAGTGAAAGCACAGCTACTCTCTGAAGAGCTTCATCGCTCACGGCCTCCGACGACCAGCCAAATGTGACGAACTAGTACTGGAATGATCGACGTGTGTGGCGTGGAGAAGCGCAAGGAGAAAGTGGGACTCGGACGGCAAAAGCAAGACGACCCAGGTGAAAGAGAAACCCTCGCCGCCCAACGGGGCTTTGAATGTGGCTCTTATTGTGATGGCTAGTTGCGGCGGACGATGTCAGGCTTATTACTTCACACTTATGAGGCCCACAATCCAATGATGCGTCCTCTATGAACTTCATATGAAAATCGATTCGTATATAATTATATTTTTTCAACTACCCAAGGCCATTTGTGACCTTACCGGAATTCACTCGAAATTGAATTAAAAAAAAAATCAATTCCATAAGTTTTATCAATTATTTTTTTGGAACCATCAAATTCACACTAGACATGTTAGAGAGTACACAAGAAGAGAAAACACAACAATGTCATTGATGGCTTCAAAGATTATAATGTTTGAACATGAGGGCATTAAAACTACATAAGTGACTTCAAGTCTTCTAGTCTTCTTCACATGTGAAATTCTAACGGTCAACATAAAAATATGAAGGTACTTGGCCTAATATACATAACATAAGTCAAATTATGGCTTCTGAAAATGTACTCTACAATTTCATGAAATGAATTTTAACTTGTCATTTCAAATGTTAGAATATTTGAGAGTTGCTTCGAAGAGCCCTAAACACTACACTAAATACTTAGTAAAATTCGGTTGCCTTAATAATTAGATTGACTTATTGAACCCCACAAAATGTACTTTACAAGCCATCAAAGTCAACAAAAATTTCAACATATATTTCCATTTGTACACATGAAGGTTCATGAGTTCCAATTACAACAACACCTAATTCTAAAGTAGTGCATTCTTGTAATGCAATACTCAATATTTATATAGTGTGAGGCAACCTCATTTCACTATTTAGCATAGAAAGTTTGGATTACAATGGACACTCTTGCATAGAACCTTGAATACAGATAGTGCTATCTACCATTTCTACAATTACATCCTTCCTGCTGATACTAGATGTCAAAAATAATTTGTTCACGCATGTAGACTACTATAACTAGGCTAAATAGGGTTTAGCTAAGTTCAAAGTTCTATGAAGATTTTTGTCAAAATCAACAGAATAGTAATCGGATCCACATGACCAACACAACAAAAAAATTGCATTTCCAAGTAGTATTTGCGGTTCAGGGTTCTTCAGTACTAGAAAGTACTCTAACTTAAGTATGTAGAGAATGATGAAATTTTTGTGGTCTATTCCCACACTAGGCAAGCATGTGCCCACCAAAGATCACTTACAAAAATATTCTATTATGTCCTCTACTTTCAGACTCACTCAGATTCATTCCTTAAGACAAGTTCATTGCATGCTTCAAAAAATAGAGATGATTTGGAATTGTACAACATATAGAAAATAAATAGCAAGTAGACAGAAATAGAAAATGATTCAAAATATGATTTCATTAACTAAAGGCTTAAATTATGCAATTGAACATGCCTATCCCAATGTTTGTAATGTAATGTTAATAGAAGAACTTGAATCCACTTCTTCGTTAGTTCCTGGGTAATAAAAATGGCATATCATGCAATAATTTTCTAATTGTGCTACTGAAATTTATGAAAATTGTTTGGACTTCACTGTACTCCTTGGGCACATGTTCTTCGAAATTTCTGAAATACAAAGAATAATGATGGTGAGATGCCCCAAGTGGCTAATATATTCCCCAGACATATAGTAAGGACATCAAGGGCTTAGCCACTCCCTGAAATTCCAATGATAGTTCATGACATTGAAATGGTGCAGACTGTTGTTGTCTCTAGACAATTTAGAAGTGAGAATATTTGTGCTCACTATTGCCACTGTGATTTTTGGATGAACAAGTTCTCGCTTTATTTTTAAAGCGTTGTCTCATACTTGCCCCTTTTCGAAAAATTCAATCCATGCTACATAATTTCAAATATGTTATAGGCGTCCGTTACCTCTCATGATTGGTATGCAAGTACAATACATACCAATTCATGTGGTAGTCAAAATTTTCAAAGTTTAATATATGGTACCTAACTCCTTGAAAAACGGAGTCTAACTTTGTTGACTGTTTCTTAGAATTTATGGACATGTAAATACGTGGCATTGAAAACTTGAGAAGATGCTATTGTGTCCACTTCCATACCTTGACATTGTCATAGTCGTTGCAAAAAAGACATAGAAATGGAAAAAGTTGTTGAAAAGGTATCAACTTTATGTGGCCTAGTTTTTGGGACGCTATTCGGCATTATCCACAAATAATTCTTTCATGTTATTTTAAACATTATAACCAAGCGATCTTGTGGCCAAGTAATCCCAATTTTTTTACACATTCATGTCGATGACTAATACAAGGTTTCTCTATTTAATTTCATAAAACCACTTTCAAATTTGACAAATTTGTTTCATGTTCTATAAAGTGATTACTATGTGGAATTGTTCCAATGAAAATCATAAAAAGAAAACTATGATATTTTTTCGTGTTAGTCAACTTTTTGTATAATAAGACATTTTTGGAGGATAATTTTTTTTCATGTGTGCACATTAGTGTTCATATATCAATGACACTATTAACGCGGGGAAGATGATTTGAAAAACATAATATTGAATAATAAAATTCTACTTTAGGGTTTAATTCAATTATTACATTGCCACAAGATTGTGACACTTTGGGGCTTCTTCACATGCATGTACAGTATTTTCATGAATTATCATTTAGGATGTTAGTGAATCGTTAATAGCCTATTAACGATACACTTCTGGATTTCTAACATTACTACAGGAATCCACTAGATTCTCAATCTCAACAAAGTTCATTGACGTATTCCTATCCTGAGTATCCTCTTTCCATTTCTTAAACTCCGCTATGCATTAAAGATCCATGCTCTTCGGAGCTAGGTCGCAAGTTTAGAGTTGGGAACTTGCACCGCAAAGATTAATATAAAGTAAATGATATGAAACAACTTCCCCATGTCATGAGCAACAATTAGTACCCCTCTCACAAAAAAGTCAAGCACCCATTTCGTAGAAATATTTTTTAAACTCATGGATGGTTGTGATGCATTTGACTTTTTTGAAGTAACTTGCTTTTTTTGCATGATTATGCCTAATAGCTTTGCTTATTTTGGTAGCACCTATTTGTTTAACGAGTGCACGTGTCAATTTATTATCTTGACTCTCTCTTGAACTATTTCGGATTATTCATCCATAACTTTTAATAATTTTCTTGTTGTACTACAGATTGCATTCAATTTTGTATGCTTGATTGGGATTGTGTAAGAATTGAGTAATTTGATCATGCAAGACAAAATATGCCAATTTTATTCTATATTATGCAAGATTTTGGGAGTGGCTCCAACTGCCTAGTTCAATGTATTTTTCCAAGAAATTTAATGCCCACTTGCCTCCAAAAAGAATAGGCAACTTCAAGCTTGTATAAAAAAAAAGGGGGTACATGACTGTGTGAAAAATTGCCAGACTATCATCGATCATGGCCTTGCACATTGTTGCCACAATGTTTCTAAAACCTCATTTTATCCATCATGCAGAGCCAACACATACAAATATTGCATACACAAATTACATAAGATTGAGGTAGCGGACAACAAGGTTCTTTTTCTAACAAGGCTATAAGGCAACAGACAAACGTCTTACAACATTTAATAGACCCCTGGCAACGTCTACTACAACCAAGTTTTAGTTAAGTTTTCAATAAGCCATCTTACATTCACGATTTCAAATTATCTAAACTGTTCAAAATGACCTTATTCGATACCAGTTTCACGTATAGTCGACAGTGATCTATTGCTACATATGACATCAAACGTGCAACACGACTCACGCCAAAACCCTGAGTTGAAACCGAAGATTGTGTCAAAGAAGACAAGTCTAATGCACATGTACTAGAAAGAAAATGATGACTGTGACAAGGATTCAATGTTTGATGATTGAAATTTCTTAGTAAATGTCATACGCAACATGATTTCAGTACTCCTCCATTGTCAATTCCATCTATTCAATTTCTAAAGTAACATTGATAAACATCATGTGCTTCTTCAAAACACATGGGCGCAATGACTTTTGGCTTTGAGGTAACTTATTGATTTATTGGAGTTTAAAGTAATGGCATGCGTGGTAAAGGTTTCATACTCAATAACTTTAAATTCAATTGTATATGAATGCATTCATTAAATAACACATTTTTTTAAGTACAATGTTGATTAGTCTCAAGAGTACCGTTTACCGTACGATGATATTTAGAAGAATTTTTGGACAAATTTCCAAATCGTTCCTAAGTGTATGCAAGTGAGAATTACATTGAGTTCACTTGGACATCGTGTGTCTTAAAAAAATATAATCCGAAACCGGTGCCTAGCAACATGCAAGTATTATTTCTTTGGTGGCAATAGTAGAAATTGAATCCACAAAGCCATGTCTTCCCTGCAAAAAATTTTGTTGAAATATGTGTTTTCTGATGCAAACTTAATCTAGAAGTCATTAAAGATAGGTTTAGGTGATTTGTGATGTACAGTTCATTCTTACAATGAATGCATTAGTAACAATAAACTTGAAGATAAAGGCCATATTCGTGATTTGCAGACTTTTCATAAATTTTGAGACAAAATGCTAATTATTGAAAAATTCATTTAAAAAAATAGTAATTGAAATCAGAAACAAATAATGCTTAAAGAGTGATCTCATAATAAAATTCTAGAAGTTGGTGTTGTTACCTATTTATAACAAAATACTAGTAATTAAAGACTGAGATAAAGTGGTTTATCTTCGAGTCGAGGATAAAAATGAGATTGTGAAAAGTCTCAATAAAATGAATATGACCTTATATCATGTATTTTTAAATTTAGCATGCCATTTTAGCATACTCTTGGAATGAACGATATTCTCTTTATGATACATTTCTATAGCATTAACATAACAAAACATTCAAAGGGTTTGGAGTGTAGTGATGGACCCCAATTTCGTTCAGGCATGGCCATTGCCAATAATCACTCCCAATAGATTCTACCCCCCCCCACCCCCACAAAGATAAATACATTTATCCATCTCAATATGAGAAACACAGTTCAAAAGAGTGACATTTGAAATCGTTAAAATACTACATTTTGAGTGAAATATATAATGAAAATAGAAGAAATTCTTGTAGTTATTGCATTTAAAATGTACGTATTCATAAATTATTATTGAAGCTCTATTCATATATGGAATATTGAGGGATTTTAATATGCAATTGCGAAATAGTTTAGGGTGCATTTCTATATTCAAAATACGCTATTTTCATTTCAATATGACTTTCAAAAAGTTTAAGAAAACACAACCACTTCATTACTATCAAGGTAAAATTACATATGTACATGAAATATAATTTATGAATAAATTTCATAAAGAGTCGTTTCAAGGAAATGATGTAAATTGGTGTTTGAGGTTTAATTCGTGTAAGCCAATGTACAGGATATGAAGACCTATATAAACTTCATTATACTTCTTTACATCGCTACCATTTTTCTCTTTCAAAATGTGTACTGCGCTTGATGCTTGCTTATTGGATGTGGAACAAAACATGTAGCAAATAATAATTAGGTTAATTGTTTTTTTAAGTAAACTATAATTTTGTATTTTGACTTGCAACTTGTAAGACACGATGGAATTTTGATTGTTATCGCAAACCACTGTCCGTTACTAATAGCAACGTTCGACAAAATTTTAAGACAGATTTTTTTTTCAAGTACTAGAGAAGTTGCAGAATAATGTAGAGCAAACTTCGTAGAATTTGTCGAGTGTATTCAATTCTAAGAATTACAGTGAGAGGCAATGTATAGATTTAGTACTTTGTATAGATACTTTATTTGGTATAGATATGTTAATTCCCTTATATTCATTCCATACTGAACATTGTTGTGAATGGGATGATGCAATGAATAAACATTTTTAACATGAGCGCAATTGTAATGTTGCATTGGTCAAGACATAATGAATTTCATTAAAATGCCATTGTTCCATTAAATTCGTTAAATTCTATTAAATTGGGAGTTCAGTTGGTTACTTAAATAGGTGCTTTTAAAATTCAAACTCCGTAGATTAGAATCTAAACTTGTCGTAAATGTTAGAAATCAAGATTAGTCTTTGGCATTTAAATTGTACATATATCATAGACGGTTTAGATCATGCTATCCAAAGGCTATTCACGTTCTATGGTTTGGAATATAATGTATATATATCTATAATGTCCAATATCTATACCAAGCCTACCTAGTATCCTTCTTACAAATTGGACTACGGTTTGAAAAATGGCATTATATGAATACCTCTATTTCAAGAGAATTTAACCTTTGGCATTCGTGAAAGAACAATTATCCGCAAGATATGACTTGTCAATTCCGGAGTAGGCAATCCTTAAAGAAATAAGGATATATGTATAAATTCCACATATTCAATGGAAGTCAGAGTATTATTTTTTGCTTATTATTGTTTTTTAAAACCTATTGTTTTGTACTTTTGTAATGTGCTTCATAAAAGGAGGAGCATACACGAACTCTAATTCCCAGTTGCAAAGAATTTATCATATGCTATATTGGTTTAAATTTTTTGGCACTACTTAGAATTATAGAATTAGATGCAGAACTTTGGGGTCATAATTATAGGGCTTCTTGACCCTTAAGCACTTTGACGTCTAGAAAGTTATATCTAATCCCACAAAACTTAAAAGAATATGAAATAACTTAAGTTTCATGCCAATTTCATTTGTCCTCTAAGAAACAATTACTGAAAAAGAGTTCAAGAAAATTCCAATCATACATGAAGAAGTGTTAAAAACAGAACTTGAAACAAACAGTTTCAGGTACATTGCATGAGTGGAAGCCATCTTCAAAATGATTGCTCCATTGGGTCCAAGCATGCTCGTAGGAGCCAACTTCGCCTAAACCACTCCTTTTTTTTAAAGAATCTTCATTCTAACTCCTGCATATGTCTTCAATTATGGAAAAAAATTGTAGTGCATAGCTTATTATTCATTTTTCTTAGACATAATACAAATTAAACAAAAATATTTATATTAAGTTTTTAAGTGTTAAAAGGACAAAAAAATAGTTGTAACCACTACGTAATTGGATAAATTAAGGACCCATTATAGATTACTTGTGGACTATTTAGAATGAATAAACAACATTTTTTGGTGGAATAGATGACTAAAGGACTATTTTGGATGATTAAGCAACAATTGGTAGATAGAATTTTTCAATGAGGACCTCCATAAGCACCTCAGTAACATCTATATGTGACTCTTATTAGCATGCTTGGACGCTATTTCAAGTTTGTTTTTAGCAAAAGAACCATGCTTATGGAAATCACAAATAAAAGTGATAAATGTGAGCCCTATCTTTGTAGAAGAGAAAAGATTCCAACAGTTGTTTAGTTTTATTGCTTTATAATCGCTTAACTTATAAGCCTTCTGAACTCTTTGTGATATGTGAAGCCCTCCATAAAAAAATGAGTGTATAAAGCGGAAATTGTAGACAATGTAGGTCATTTGAGTACCTAAGTGAGTCCAACATACACCCAATTATATTTTGCATACACTATAGTAAAATCATTTAAAATATAATTCTTGAGCCCGAATAGTTTTTAGGGTCCCTACATTTGTTCAAACCCATAGGTCTACTTCTACCACTTTCTGTGCACCTTGAACTTTCCTAATGTCTTACATTTGAATACTTCAATGCCATGAAACTTAGCAGACATACAAGGCAACATTTCTAATATGAGGGTAGAAGCACACTAAGGTGGATATGATTTTGGCAACATTTCAGAGCACTAGAAGTGTATATTTTGTATATTCTATACAAAGCGAACATTTTCTACATGGGAAGACACATGTACATAGGCTATATATATAAGAGACAACAAAGGCAAAGAGATGTGCTTCACGATAAGAGAACGTAGTCCAAAAATGTATAGTTGAAATTTAAAAGAACTTTGGAATGAACAGCAGAGTTCACCTCACAAATGTACTTCACGACTATACTTTTTGGACTTCTTGTTACTAACTCAATAAATATTATTTCTTCAAAAATATAAATATCTAGGTTTTGTTGTAAAAGAGAATGCCACATAAGCTCCTAAATTCTAGCAATAACTACAAGTACACCCTATCTATCATAAAGAATCCATCACACAAAAAATAATATATTAAAGTATTGGAAATCACTCGGAGTTAATTGTTTGTTTTTCCTCCACAAAGTAATTTCCATTCTTGGGATAAATTTGACATACTCTTATTTCTCCAAAAATACTTTTGCAAGCTTGGAGAAAACATTTCTATAGTTTGATGGACAACAAAAACAAATCATTACAAGGTTACTCACGTATTGCATTTGCATAGGAACCAAAAAGATTTTGGTCTCCAATCCCCCAAAATAGCTCAGTTGCAATAAACCCCCCAAAAGTGCTTTTTTGATGCACTTTTTAGGGGGGCGAAGTGTGCTTCTACCCATGACCAAGCCTTAAATTGTTTCATTTATAGTGCAATTGTTAATTTTGAATTTTGAATTAAAATTGATACGTATGTGAAAATCCAAATGTTTCACTACTAAAATTGAAGTCTTTTAATCATACTCAAAGCTTTACATGACTGTGTTCTTCCTTCTCTTGCATACCATCTTCTATTTTCATGTATTTTAGAAAATGAAAGTCCTTTGATTGTCATAGAGATTTTGGTATTTTGTTTACACTTGAACTTGAACTCTTCAAAATAAACAAAACATTGTTAGAGTAAATCCTATTTTTGTGTTGCAACTACGAGGAGCTATGAAGTCCCAAATTACCATGACTTTGAACCCATAATCATTGAAAGTGGGGAGAAACATACGAAGACCTAGAAGAACCAAGGACATAGAGTTGTCACTAAGGAATGGATGAAGTTAGGCAGAGCCCATCCCACGGTTTCAAATTAGGATTTTTGGAAGATCCAAATATTTCTAGTATTACGTTAGAATTTTGGGTGAAATTAGATTCATGAGCATAGAGAAATTCATGAATGAATTTTGAGTCGCCAATTACCTATTAAACTTCATGTAGTCATAGCTGTTGCTAGGAATACCTTCATTTGATGAATTTTGTTTTATTGAAATCAATATGAAATCATGTACAATTTACAGTTCCTAAATTTAGATCGTCACGAAGTGCATTTGAAACGTAGAACGGCTTTCTAGTGGGCATTGGTTAGGTTAATTCTTGCAAATCGGGTCACTATTCATTAGTTATCTTGCAAATAGGAGTATGGGTAGAAGTTAGAAAGGACCTATTGCTTGAAAGGCACAATAAACCTACATTTAGGCATTGATTTTGTCTTGGAATTTATAGACAATCAAAACCCACTTGTATATGATTGTCCAATAATTAGAGGTGGCTTATTGAGTGCCTTTCCAATGCATTAGGAATTGAATAACAGCTCCCACCCAAATTAAATGCTAAAAATTATACAATACAGTATAAGAAGTTGTAAATTCATCGGGGTCAAGGAGCTTGGAATGTTCACCTTGTACATTTGTGGGGAGGTATTTCTTACTGCGCACATGATAAAAGAGGATTGACATGATTGAAATAACTTTTGAACTTTGATCTTCACCTTCACAATCTCACTTTTTAATTTTTACATGTACAAGTCATATCCTAAATTTTAATTTGATGAAATGAATGTTTCATTTTAAAATGTTCCTGAATAGGATATATGTAACATTATTAAATGAGGGGAGGTTATGCTTTTCACATGATAATCGTGCTTTCAGCAAAGACCATCAATTTGAGTCTTTGACCTACTTCCAAATCAAAGCATTGAACTCATGCATTTGTTTATATCAGAGTCACTATGGAAAGATTTCAATGTTTGCATGAATTCCACGATTGTAAATTACAACATGCAAGTGCTGATTTAGAGTTCAACTTATAAATAATTCGTATTTATTTGAAAATAATTATAGCATTTGAAGGCTTCCAAAGAAAATGGTGTAATGAGTTTCACAAGGTTTCATTATAACAAAAGCATATTGGACATACATTTTAGTGTAAAACCATAATTTGTACGTGTTAATGATACCTTTAACACTATGGAAGTCTATGCAAATACCTTAGACATTGTGGGCGTGGACAACATACATTCCTCGAGATTAATGCTATAATCTCACACTTGTTATACAATCCACACATTGAAAACTACAACATTGTAATAAGTGTTTGAGGTCTTTGAACATGTATATGCTTACATTTATCCAAATTGTTCTTTTCTTCATCGGAGATAATTGTAAGCCCATGCTCAATTTACTTGGGAAAAACACATTAGGAAAGGCTTAGAAAATAATATAAGTTTGGGTTTCACTTGAATGATTTGAAAAAAAAATTGAAAATTTGAATTGCTTTATAACTCCTAAACGTCGGAGGTATGAAATTTTGGAGTCCACAATTCTTTGGAGTTACATAGAACCCAACCAAGTTGCTATTTATATTAGTATTGTATTTTGACAAATAAATTTTAATTTGAAGTCTAGTCTTCCCATTAACCAACGAATTCATAAAATGATGGATCAAGATTTTTCTATTCACAATATTGTACGGAGGTGGCCATTGCTCTCCTGACTTTCCATAGCGTAGGTGGCTCTTGGGAGCGAGGTTGAAGTATACTACATCTTGGAGGAAGAGTCACATTGAAAATAAATGTCCTGAAATTATACAATACATTTTTAGAAGCCACTAATAAATGGGATTTTAGCGTATCGTGCCCTTTTACCTCAAACCTTTTTGGTTTAGGGCCTTTTGGGATGTGACATGTGAAAGGAGCATTGAAGGACTTCGAATCACTTTCGTAGGTTTATCACCCTCCTCATCGAACTTTGTAATCTTTCACTCTACAAATAATATTGTTGTATATTTTGTAGGCCTACGTCACCCAAACATGTCTTCTTTGCATTTATACTGTAATTTTTTAAAAACTATGCATAGAACTTATAAAAAACATTAATACAACCTATGAAATTCATGGATTTTTTTCCAATTTGGAGTGAATTCCTTTAGGCTTCGAAACGGCCTTGGGCATTTAGGGGTTAAACTAGGGATTAGTTTACAATGAATTCTAACGATTTGAGTGAGCTAGTAAAATACAAATTTGCTGCAAAAAGGGGGTCCCTCCACAATTTGTCTATTACTGAATACCACTTGAGTGCTCCCGCGCAGGTCTGGGCACCACGTGTAGGTTTGGTAGAGGCTCGGGAGACCTCGGGGGTAGTTCAGGTTCGGAATAGGTTCGGTCTAGGTTCGGTCCCGGACCTCTAGCCTCGGCTGGTCGTCATCCCCACCTGTAGGGTTTCCACGACTTGCTTATGCGATTCTCATTTTTCATTTTGTTGCTCCGTTGTTCTGGACATTTTCCCGTTCCTGTGTTTCGGCTTGCCACATCTGTTGTCATTGTTGTTTCCTTTGTTTTGGGGGGTTTCGCCACTTTCGCGCGCCTTGTCCAGTCGTTGCGCGCCGCTATTTTGTGCTTCCGTTTTCTTTCTCCATTTCCCGCGTTGTTTTCGTAGTTTTTTTTGGTCCTTGACGAGCAACACTGTCTTGTAAATTTCTTCGGGCGGCAGTTTGATTGCACTGGAACTTGCAATTCAGCGGAGAGTATAGTTACGGGTTGGAAGGCGCAAATCTACTAGCCCCATTCAAGTACTTTGCATGCCCAGACTTGTGTTTTGTCCATGTTTTTATTTATTTTTTCAGCGGTCACTCTATGGTTTACTCAGCTTGCTGCATTTCTTCAAGTGTAGATATTCACTTCAACGTGCTTGTTCAATTCAATGTGTTTTCTTGCAATCCAGTAATTGCTCACAGAGCATGATACCTAGTTTCAAACTAGGGTGTTGGTTTTCAGTCCGTATAATAGTGTTTGTAGATCCCAGTACTAATCAATGTCTTCATTTGTAAATTGCAAAGCAATGCTTGTAGACAACAATACCAATCAGTGTCTTATTTGTAAACCGCATAGTACATGGTTTCTTAAAACTCTGAAATTCATATTGTTCACTCTCTTAGTTTGTAACGCAGCTAATACGCACTGCTTGTTTATGATATAAGTGGTTTAGGCTCTTGCTAGATTTCCAACGAATGCTTAGTTGTTGATAATGCACATTGGTTGGACTTGTTGCAGATAGACTTCAGAGAAAACGAATTTTCCGCAGGAGTGGATCCGAGTAGCATTGCTTTGGAGATACAAATTCCAAGTTGCAGCAGTCTTCCACGCACGTCTAGGTAAGCAATCCTCAATGTCTCCATGCCTTGCAATTTCAATATGTACCCTATGACCGCGCAGTTAGAGTAGACTAAATAGATTGAAGTCCAGCCCAATACAATACAGAGGTTCAGACCGCGCGGTCTAAACCTCTGGAGGTCAGGAAACCTAGATAAAGAAACATTACCCAAACATCCAATATAGTTGTTCAGACCGCGCGGTCTAAACCTCTGCAGGTCAGGAAACGTAGATAAAGAAACCTCACCCATACGTCCAATATAGTTCAGACTGCGTGGTCCAAACCTCTGCAGGTCTGGATCCTTAAATAGAGAAACATTATGCACGAGTCCAATCTAGAAGTTCAGACCGCGCGGTCTAAACCCGTGGAGGGCAGGAAACGTAGAGAAAGAAACATGACCCACACGTCCGCATATAGACATTCAGACCGCGCGGTCTAAACCTCTGCAGAACAGGAATCGTAGATAAAGAAACCTCACCCACACGTCCAATCTAGTTCAGACCGCGCGGTCTAAACCTCTGCAGGTCTGAATCCTTAAATAGAAAAACATTACACACGAGTCCAATCTAGAAGTTCAGACCGCGCGGTCTAAACCTGTGGAGGGCAGAAAATGTAGATAAAGATACATTACCCAAACATCCAATATACTTGTTCAGACCGCGCGATCTAAACCTCTGCAGAACAGGAATCGTAGATAAAGAAACCTCACCCACACGTCCAATCTAGTTCAGACCGCGCGCTCTAAACCTCTACAGGTCTGAATCCTTAAATAGAGAAGCATTACACACGAGTCCAATCTAGAAGTTCAGACCGCGCGGTCTAAACCTGTGGAGGGCAGGAAACATAGAGAAAGAAACATGACCCACACGTCCGCATATAGACTTTCAGACCGCGCGGTCTAAACCTCCGGAGATCAGGAAACATAAATAAACAAACGACAACCAGAAAGTCCAGTATAGCAATTCAGACCGCGCGCTCAGAACTATTAACACAAGAATAGGACCTCAACTCTAACATCAGAAATGAATATGCTATTAGATCATCGACCAGAGGATAGACAATGTCCAATTGAAAACGAATTGATCTGAAGAAATAAATAATGAATATACAAGTAGAGAATTTTCGTGAACATGTTCAGACCGCGCGGTCTGAAGTCCTTCAGCCGAATAAATTCACATCCCGTAGTCGACTTAAACGAGAAGAATAGGGTCTTCATTCACGTTGCGGGAATGGAAATGAGGCGCGGAATGACAATCATCTCAAGTGAAGTTCAGACCGCGTGGTCTGAAACAATGCTATATCTGCTCACGAAGCTCGCATTTTGAACATTCTGAACATTGCTTTAGATCGCGCGGTCTGATGAAATCCATTCCTGTGGACAGTGCCATGGAGTCCTTCCTGGAGAGCAAGCCGCCTCTGACAGGATACATCCGAAGGATTTCGCCAGAGAGAATTCACGAATCTTGGTCGTCCCACATCGATGACAAGGTTCCATTGGAATTCATCGCATCCAAATCCCTGTGGACAATAGAAATGAGTTATCTTCACGACTCTCCCGTCTTTAGTCTAGAAATAGGTTTTACAAAAGCCGGTGACCCACGATGGAAATCGTTCAAGAATTTAGTAGTAGTTAATATTTTTGCACTACGAGAAGCTATTCTAGTGGATGTTATAAATTCCAGTAATAATGCATTCGGAGTCATCGTCATCCGAGTTGAAGACCAAATGACTTTCTGTCACCAGCGCATTATGAAAAATTACGATGACGTTCCCCACGCCGTCCAAATCCTCATGCTCGACATCCAGGCGAAGTGTGAAAGTATAGTTGATGACTTTTATGAGACTGGAAAAGCAGTTAGCAAGTACCTAACTGATGCTAGCACTCTCTATACTGCAAGACTGACCATAGGCAAATTGAACATTTCACAGCCGAAGGGAAAGAAAAGAATGGACGCAGAAGAGAGTGCTCGAAAGCTGAAAGGTGTCGAAGGCTCCAGCTCAGGGGTCTCAACGCGCAGTCGTCCACCGCCTGCGTCAGCTGTTGCACATGCTGCAGACACAGGAGCCCCCCGACAGCCAACAATGCAGCCGCGACAAGGGCAGCAGGCCAATCCCCAGATCACGACTCCGACTACCCGTGCATCACCAATGCAACCTGTCCGACCGAAAGCAAGAGACAAGATAAAGACAAGGAAGAGGAAGCCATCATCGACCGTTGGGAATTCGCCGGCCGCTGAAGAGGAAGGGGCGGAGAGATGGGTTAGACAACGCCGGAATCCCACGGAGCCTTCGGGCTCACAAGGAGCGCCGGGCCCCTCAAGTCAGTCGGCATTCACTGAATCCGCCGAGATGTCAGAGGAAGAGGCCCGGAGGTTGGCCTACAAAAAAGTGAACGGGAAATGGGTTGATAACCCAGCGACCGTGCCATTTAACCCCGCGGACGTACCAGACAAGCTGTCCGTCGTGATCGAGTTCAAGCCGGACCCGAAGCGCAGTGAGGAAGCTGAAACGCGACGGCGCCTGAAGGCTGAAGCGATAGCCAATCGAAAGTTCAAGGAAGCATCGTCGTACATGTACATCTTCGGACGAGGCCAATATTTCGAGTTGGACGTCGGGGACATGGTGAACGCCGACGAGAAGTCGGGAATCATTTTTCGGCCTTTGGAGAAGGCTGGGGTCATTGCTGTACTTGATCGCATGGTTAAGGTCAACTTCACGAAGCAGATTCTGACAGTCATGCCCGATACGAAAACAAGGCCAACTTGCTGGAAGGAGTGCACCGCGGCCGGGCCTTTGAAAATTATCAATGGCCAACACACGTGGATGGCGGCCAAGGAAATCATTTCCGGAGAGACGTCAGTCGATGATGCAGCGATCGTCGAGAAGATGCGCAAGTGGACATGCGCGATTGTGTGGTCTGCAAACAAGGACCACTTGCACGCATTATCGTGCAAATGCAACGACGGGAATGTCGCCGGTCCATATCTCTCATCATTGCCGGCAACCATAATGCATTGCCGCCATCTCTGGGAAAACGCGAACAGACCTTCACAACATCGGAAGAACGCGAGAGCATCCCAGCAAGAAGAGATGCACAAATCCTACGAGGTATGATCCTTTACCACTTCAGACCGCGCGGTCTGAAGTTCACTTCATTGTCGTCCTAATAGCCCAGGTCATTGTGATGTACTTGTAATGTTTCTAGATTCAGACCGCGCGGTCTGAACTTCACATCATTGTCCTCATAGCCCAGGTCGTTGCCATGGACTTGTACTCGAATGTTTAGGTTCAGACCGCGCGGTCTGAACCTTTGTATGATGATTTCTGATTTTCCCAAATTGTGCACAGGATTTCAAAATGAAGGTCGAACAGAGCTTCGAATCGACGATTACTGTGAAGGGGGCTGGCGGTTCGAGGAAAGTCATCGATTTTGACAAGATGGGGGAGAGGAAGATCATAATGGCCTCCGACCGAACGTGGTCTATTTGGCAGGAGGTTTTCATGAAGCACGAGTCTGGTGGTCTGTATGACATCGACTCCGGCGGTCCGTTCAACGAAATAACGGATAAGGCGGGCGCCACGAAGGTCTACAAATTCACGCCCATCAATCCGAACCAGATGAAGACTCTGGCCGGACTGGACGATGCTGCAGTGGGTGAGCTTGGCAGCAAAATCCTCGAGATTCCGCCGAAGGTCTACATCAAAAGGCCTACAAGTTGGACCGAGGCCATTCCGTTCGCCATGTGGACCACGAACAAGAAACACAAGATTGTTCTGGCGAAGGAAATTACGGAGAGGTTGATCAAGAATGGGATGATCGAGGCGGCCGGTGTTTTTGACGACGGGGACTTTGTTCCGACAGCTTGGCAGGATTTGAAGGGGGAGCTGTGCATAACCGGGTTCCACATGTGGCACCTCATGCAAGTCGGTCAGAAGTGGCTGAGGAACGAGTGTGGGTCGGGGAAGAAACCCATGGACATGCCTGATAAGCTCATGGAGGGCTTGGACCGCGTGATGGACAATAACCAGCGGTTCCAAAACTGTCGAAGATGTTCGAGGGGGTCGGTGTGCAAGTGGGTCCACAAGAGTTCGGCTTTCGACCCGGAGTTGTACATCTTCCGAAGGGAGAGGTGGACCTTCTATGAGTCGGGACCGGCCTCTATCAAATATTGCGAGGTCGGAATCATGGACTTTCGACTGTTCCCGAGATTGGAGAAGACGGAGGTTAATCACGGGCACACACTGGTCCTCGAACAACTGAAGAAGGTGTCCGAGAACGTGATGTCGAGGGGTGTCCACACGTGGATGCTCATCTTCAGTCAAGAAAGGATTGCCTCCGTGGAGCAAATGGTGTCGGACTTCTTCCCCGACCACAAGTTGAAGCGCGAATGTAGATACGTCTACTCCAAGGGCGAGCCAACGTACTCGATGAAGTACAAGGACAAAGTGATGTATCTCCAGCGGCCAGCTAAATCATTTGTCAACTCCAAGTTAGTTAACGGCGAGGACCAAGTGCCACGCCTCTCGTCTGATGAAGACGTGCCCTTGGCGACGGAAGACGAGATGTACAAGAATCGTGAAGTCTGTCGTCACGATTTTCCGTGGCGCATTTCGAATCGCGAGCTGCGGTACGAGGTGTATCTTCGATTCATCGACAAGTTCTGCAGGGATCAGGGAACCGTCATGCTCGTCTTTGCTGGAGCCAAGGCCGTCTCGGCATGCTCGGTAAGGACCACGCTATTGAGATGATTATGTTTTCGCATGGAGCCATCCTATTTTCATTTGATTCTTTTTATGATTGTTAACTGGTGCGCGTTGGTTGATGTCAGATGCTTTGTCGCAGTTCCGTGTCCTTTCAGTGGGCCACGAATCGGGCTCTCCTCCACCAAAGCGTTCAACAAAAAATTGGCTACAGTTATTGGCCCGACGTGTTGGTCCCCCAACCGCATGCACTCAGATATCATTATGACGGCCAGAGCCCGACGCATCGGCGGGAGCTGGAAGAGGACTGCAACCCGGCCGCCGAAGGACTGGACGATCCCGCGCTTGATATCGTCGAACCGGACGACGACCACGATGGAGGGGAAGAGCACAGGAATGAGGACGAAATGGAGGATGATTTCGAGGAGGAGAGTGAGCTCCGGAATGTGGGGTCCGAGTCCCAGAACCCGGAGGCCAGCGACACCGCAGGTTCAAGCAGGAGAGGCGAGGTCCGTCCACCGACTACTCGCGTGCCCGATTTCAGTCCTCGACCACATCAGACCGCGCGGTCTGATCCACCCGCAGAACGTATCTCCTCTCCCTCTTCCGATCATGCCTCCTCTCATCCGTCGGAAGCTGGTCATTGCTCTGAACCTTCATCTCCCTGCTCTCCTGTACGTACGTGTGTGAACCAGACTGTACAGTCTGATTCATTACCTCCACGTGTGTCTTCGCCTCCCGTTTCTCCCCTTCCGCAGAGTCAGCCATCGCAGTCCGTGGTGATCCCGCAAACCCCCCAACCGCTTCCATCAGAAGATCAGACCGCGCGGTCTGATCTGGTCGTCCAGTCTCCCGTACCCCCTTCACCTATTTCTCTTGCTACAACTCCCCCTCCACCCCCGCCTTCGGATCTCCCTCCACCCTCATCTTCATGTCCATCTTCTAATGTCCACCTGCCTCCGTCGTCAAGTATACCATCCCCTCTCCCTCCCCATGCCCCTCTGCCCTCGAGTCTACCATCCCCTCCCCCTCCGCCTCCCCCTCCATCAAATCTACCATCCACGCCGTCCTCAAGTCCGGCATCCCTTCTCACTCCCCTATTTTCGTTTCCTTCCTCCGATCTCCAACTCCCCCAACAGCTGCTGATCAGGATCAGACCGCGCGGTCTGATTCCCTCGGTCTTGGCCGTGCTTCCGGATCGGCTCCTGCGACGGACTTGTTATCAAAACCTCCAAGGATGCTGATTGAGGACATGCAAGTCAAGCTGGATGGATTGAAGGCCGGTCTCCCCGAAGATGCACAGGAAGAGATTCGGAAAGTGAGGTCGGAGCTCTCTGCAACTTCTCCTAGACCCACGGGTGAATCGTTGTCAGAGAAGATTGCGAGTGTGCAGAAGAATGTGGATGCTTTGATGTCCCACTTTCAAGCCGCTGCCTCTTCCGTTGAGAAAATCAAGGGGATTACGATGGTGCAGGTTTCGGTTGACACCCTCAAGTTTGAGCTTCCGCCCGCGACCGCTGATGAGAGGACTTATATCTTGCACATCCGAAAGATGGAGCAAGATCTTCTCGAGGCTAGAAATAGTTCCAGGGAAATCCCCATCGATTTGGACGATGTGGACGAGGAGGAATTGGATGTGCGTCTTTCCATGGCTGCAAAGAACAGGGAGGATTACAGGAGGATGGCTGATGTGGAGGTGGCCACTCGGGGAGGGTCGAGTTCCGGCGCGGGGGCTCCAGCTGAAGGTGGGTCGAGCTCTATCCAAGCGACGGAGGAGGTCAAGCCGGAAGTGAAAGCCAGCATTCTCGCCTACGCGGAGATCATAGCGGACCGGTATAAGAGGAAGCACGCTGAGGATTCGGAGAGGTTTACCGAGACGATCAGTGTACTGATGAAGGACAGGGAGGAAAAGGAACGGTGGTGGGAGGCCAGGGAATTGGAGAAGAAGGCGAGGCGCAGGGCCAAGAAGTTGGAGAAGGAGAAGGAACTGGCCGAAAGCCGGGCGCTGTTGGTGAGCGTCAACGCGCGCTTGGGGATGATACCGGATCTACCGACTCTAGCAATGCCGGTGACTCCCACCCCCAATCCTGCGAGCGAGCTGCACAATGTGTCGGGGGTATCCACCACAAACTCTCCCTCGGGGACGGCCTCTGCAGCGTCAGGACTGCGAATGATGTCCAACATGAATCCATCGCTGCTCTCGGTGAGTGCCACTCCCGAACCAGAAGTCGATGACTTGGACCTCAGTCAATTTCATTATATGCATGTGCCGGAATCACTGCATTGTTCGAGCGTTCACGAAGACGATCCATACAGCCTTGACGTTGATTTGGGAGATGTGGAGATCTCCTTCACTAACTTGACTGAGCGGTATGCTCCCCATGTGCAGGCCCCTCTTGCTGCGGCGCAGCCTGCGGTGGTGGAGCAGGCTCCGGTGGACTCACCCGCCAGAGATGACGAAGCTCCCGCGGTGGGTAACCCCTCCACATAGCCCTAGTTAGACCTCGATCGGAGGATGCTATGTGAAGGTGGTTCGTCGGGCTGATCGAAGGTCGTTTCGACGAGTCTGTAGAGTCACGGGGTCTTAGCTCTAGCGTCTGTCTTTTTCTTTTTTCGGACTTTGGAGAGCGCTCACATGTTTTGCATACTCGTGCACATACTTTTGTACACTATTTGTGAAAAACGATTCCGGTTGTAAGCAATGTACAATATTTGTAATATATATCAGAGGCATTTTTCTATAACGAGTAGCGTGCAGTCCGTAAATTTTGTATTATCAAGTATTATTGTAGTGGTTGTGGGCATTGTAGTCACGCTCTTATCATTTCTCCGTTCAGGGTGACAATGCTCTATTGGACATCGAGGCTCCAGTGCTTCCACTTGTCGCGGTCTCACCTCGTCCTCAATCCACTTCCCTCGGACAACGGACAAGCTCAGTCGTCGCTCCTCTCGCTCTTGAAGTGCCCTCTCCCGCCCCTCCGCGATCCCCAACTCCTGATGTCGTCAAAGTTGATCGTCCCGTCGTCGCGGAAGTGGCATCCCCCTTCGCTCCGGAAATCCCAGCGCCCAGTGCCATCAAGGGCAAGGAAGTGTCCGCGCCCATTGCCAAGGAAGTTGCCGTCCCCGTCGCCGATGTCATAACGAAGGTGAGGTTCAATTCCCTTACTCCTGTGCAATTCTATTGCTGGCGTCGTCTGGAGTCTACTATCGTGGACTGCATCATTGCTTTAGAAGATTCCTGCTTTGAGTCCGGGTTCTCGCATATGCAGGCTTCGTTACCGAAATCGACGCCTCCCCACGTGGAAGGTTTCCCTTGGAATAGTTATTTCGTCATCTTGGAGGTAGAAGGCGTCCTCTGCCAAGTTGAGCACATCGGGCGTCCGGCGCAGGGTCCGGCGCCCACACGCGCGCCGCCGTCCGAGGCGGATTATAATCCTAGGAAACGTCATGTGTTCGGCGAGTACACCGTGCACTGTCGTCCACAATTACGCGCGTTCTTGACTGGCCTCCATGAGAATTTCTATATAGGCATCTGGACGAGACTCCCGTCCGCAGTCGCTATCCCCGTGGTAGAGTTCCTATTTCGGGATATGGAGTGTCTTCAGCACATGCCCGTGCTGACGTTGGAAGACTGCTTGTCGATCGTGGAGAGACGTCCGTGGTGGTTCTGTAAGTGTCCTCCCCGGCCCAGGTTTCCGGAGAGCAGCTGCCCGGCGCACCCCGCAGACAGCTCCTGCGACACCAGCATCGAGGAGGATACCTTCGTGCAATTCCCGGACCACCCGGGTGGGCGACTTCGCATGAAGGTCCTTCACAAGACCGTGTGGGGTCAGAAGAAATTCATATGGGACAACTTCAGGGCCAATGCGTCCAACACCCTACTCGTCGACTGCTGCCCGGAGAGCAGCATTCTGAACCCCGTCCACAGTGCGATCTTCCCGTTATCGTATGTTGGCGGCGTGAACCACACTCTCCAGAACACCGTAGTCCCGTATCTTCTGGGTTTGCTAAAGTCCGGTCGCAGCGTCTCGCACTACTTGTCGGAGAACCCTTGGTTTCTCGCGCACCTCACGATGGCCCTGAGGAATTCGAAGTTCGGGCTCAAAGTGCGCACCTGTGCGCACTTCCAGGACAGGTCCCTCGTGCTAGAGTACCCGGAGTTCGTCGGACGTTACAGTGACGAGGATCCGGATCACTTCAACCATAAGAACAAGATTAATCCCGCAAGACAATGATACCATCCGAAATGGATGCGTGTGCAGGTGGGGCGGCGCGGTGTTCGTGTGTTGGGTGGCCGTAATGGCGCCGGCAGCCGACTGGACGGCAAGTCCAATAAACGACGGCGGATGCGGATGACCGAAGGAGTGGGCTCCTCCAACGGTTGCGTGGTCCAAGACGACGCCGGCATCGACGTCACGTCTGCGAGTCCTTCAGGACAAGGTAATGCTCGGTCCGAAATGACCCTAAACTACTGGATGATGGTGGAGGGAACACCAGTTCAGACCGCGCGGTCTGAACTGCTCCACTGGACGGAGGACTTGGGCCCGAGTTCAAGTCGCCTTCATCCACAGGTTGCCAATCTGCGCGATGCACTCACATTCTTAGTGTATCATGATGTTTTCACTCCAGGAAGACAAGGATGTTTGATGTAGAATCCATTTTGATCCATCGCTCTTCTTCCGGTGAGTGCGTTTTGTTGAAATCTTCTTTCCCCCCTGAATCACGTTGAACTTGAGCATGGATCAATCATCTTGACGTGTGTTGTGCGCAGGCTCTTTGTAATCTCATGGGGTCCGCAAGTTCATCCACGGCACAACACGAAGACGGATTCGGATGGTGGATGGTGACGATGTTACTGTTGGGGTTCGCACGCAGCATCTACTAGACGTAGTGCACTTGGGTGCTTCCAGGGATAGCTAAACCTACTGACTTTGCTGCGAATGCGGCTCCCTTATAAAACTTTCTGAACTATAGATCAACGGGGGCTATAGGAAACATTTGACACCCTTTAATATTCTTTGATGCATTATACTCCCAATACATTCTCAATGAATAGAAATACATTTTCCCCCACATCATTATAGCATTAGTCCTCACCACGGTGATGTCCCCTATACTAGCCTTGTTTTCCGTATGATAATATTATTCCCTTTCAAGAGTAGTGTGATTGTTGTCGTCATAGTAGCATTATTCCCCTCAATATAGCTTCACTGCTTCCTGCATATAACGAGAGTGGTCGGAGGATCACCATTTCACCAATTCAACGCAAGTGGGCGCTTGTTTTCATTCATGTTGTCAGATCGTTGCAAGTCACCAGCAGAGAACAGAGGAAAAGGGTTGGCAATTGCGGTGCAAACCAGTTTTCGGTGTTGACTCCGTGCCGGATTTGAGTCTTTCCTTCACTCGTTCGTAGTGTGACGCATGAGCGTGAACGAGTGCGGACCATCCATGGTCGTGTTGAGGATGTCCACAATAGAAGTCGGCTTTTGCTTGAGGTTGTGTGGAAGTTGGCAATATTGTTCAAAAAGTTGGGCACGCACTCGTCAGCATTTTCTGGGGAGTATGGTAGATCTTGCATGGACGACGGGGATGATTGATGTGAACGCATTCCCCCGGACGCCTTCAATGATACTTCGTTGTTATCTGCGATCGGTTGACAATCCCCGCCACCCCTCGATGCTCTTGTAGGCAATGACTTGGAACTGTCTCCTATTGGCAAATCGAGAATGGTTCGAAGAGTTCGCGTCCCTCCACTGGCTCTCGAAGCACAGCATGAACAATCTGATGGATGCGGATCATCTCCATCCGATAAGGCACGTTGGTCTTCCAATGAATCAATATCGCCTCTCGTTGAGATGGATGGTGCACGTCCACGGGGAAGATGATGCTATGCTTCGAGAACAGTGTTGGGACAAAAATTCTTCGAACCCTTGTCGAGTCGCCGGCAGAAGAGGGTTCCAAGTATTTGCCCATAAGAGCGTCGACTTGCAATGAAGACTGAAGTGATGGTGCTTGGAGCTTCACGTCGTGTACTCTTGAAGATGACGATGGGAGAAAACCTTGATGCCAAATCTCGTCGTTTCGCATGGAAGATCTGTCATGCTCTCTGGAAAGTGTTGGCCCGTGCGTCTTGAACATTGCCGAACTTGTCTCAACATAACCTCAAGAGATAGTTGACTTTTCTTGTGGATGATTGTTTGCGACATGACCAGGGATGGTCCGAACCTGTCCATGTTCTTGGCACAACACCAGAGATGGGTATTGGGAAGAGCGAATCGATCATAGAGACGATGTCCGGATTGGTTTGCACTGCAGCTGACGATCATTTTCTTCTGGTCCTGGCAGTGGCATGCAACGATTTCGCAATGACATCCTTCGAGAGTTGGACGAGGCAAGCATCCTCGGAACATCCACTACTTGGGAAAACATGGTCCGAAATGACCGTAAACTACCGCCCGAGGGTGGAAAGGTACGCAATCGAAATGGTTTGATGATTGTCTTGGATGTGCAGGCTGATTGATGCGTTCATCGAGTCCAAAGATCCCACGACAACGGGAAGGAAGCGAAGAAGAGGACAACGGAATGCATGTTGCGAGGGCCGCATGACTTGGTCGTGGTCTGTAGATCCTAATAGACCATTGGATTCCTGTAAAATTTAGATTTCCTTCATTATCCTTTTGAGCGATATAGTGGAGAGCATTCCCAATGAATAGAAGTGTGGATCCCATGATCATAGTCCTAGGACCCTCACAGCCATATTCTCCTCAGGGTAGCCTTATTCCCTTTTACAATTGAGAAGAGGGATCCATGGATCAACATTTCGCCAACGCTTGCAAGCACTTGTTTTTTAATCATGTCGCCGTGAGGTCGTTGGAGAGCGCTCCGAAGACCTCCACAAACTGCTCGTCCATTGCAATGTTGAGCATTGTTGGCGTTGTCTTTCAGCTCCACGGGTTGTCATATTCGTTGCAACTAGTCCAGAGCTTACGTATGAACAATTGTGGTCCATTCAAAGTCCCATCGGAAATGTTCACATTAGAAGTCATCTTCAAATTGTGCGAGAACATGGCTTAGGAAAAAATGAACTTGCATGGGTGGGCATTTTCCGGAGACTTCTTACTGGGGCTTCCATGTGCAAGGACGGCGATGTTGGCCTTGCATGCCCTCCTGCAACATCTTCAACGGGAGGGGGTGGGATCCAGTCACCCACTGTCAGTCTTCCCATCACTGCTCTCCGCCTTCCGTGGACAGAAACTTGGAACGGTGGACCGTTGTTGGAAGGAGAGTTGGAGTCAAGAATCTTCTTGCTCAGCACTTGTTAGATGCACACTATGTAAGCTGACGAGTGGATATGTGTCGTCTGTCTCCAACGTTGCACATTCTATACTTGGTCTCTTCGCAGCATCGGATATGGACGATACACACCCACCCAAATCACGGCTTATGCCATGGGCAGTTACCAAGTGTTCAGCCAGAAGATTCTTGACTCCAACCCTCATTCCAATAGGGATCGACTGTTCCAATTTCGACGCCCTGATGGAAAGACTTACAGAGTGTCACTGTCTCTCCCACGTTGTGTCGTGCAAGATGTTGGAGGGAGGCATGTATGCGGACGGCGCTGTCGTTGTCCGTTGGAGTTCCTTCGATAACAACTCACCGAAAAATGCCAACCAGTGCATGTTAATTTTTCAATAAGCCATGGTTTGGCATGATTTGGAAAGGAAGTTGACTTCCAGGACTGGACATCCTTGGCACGGCCATGGATGGACTGCAATAATTGTTCGTACTTGTGCTAGCAACTAGTAGGGACAAATACAACTATATTATGCAATAAAGCTCAGAGACAACGCCAGAAGTGGACATTAGCATTGCAACGAATGAGCATTTTGCGGAGGTCCTCGGGGCGCTCTACCCCGACCTCACCAAGGCATGATTAAAAAACAGGCGCTTGCTGGCATTGCTCAAGGATGGGACTACCGGCAATTGTTGGAACTGCTGCAATGGGACACCATGAGAAAAAGTCAACCGCTCCTACTTCTGCGAGGTACATTCAAAACAGCTATGGCAACGACGTGCGCTTTTTCCTAGGGAGGTGAAGCTCATCCTGGGCGAGTGGAGACCAAGATGAAGTCGACATCCAAAAAAACCCAGTCGGAGGGGAAATTGCATTAGATTGGCGCCTTTCACATTCAAGAAGGGATGTCTGAAATCTATACATGTCCTAGATTTCACTGTCACTGTTCAGACCGGGCGGTCTGAAATGGGGCTGTCGAATGCAACATACGCGAGCGGTGACATGTGAAGAATGCCCAAGACCATTAGTTGGCAACAATTTTGGGATTAACGGGTTGTTGCTTGATGGGGTAGACATACACACCTAGAGTAGACATGTCTGGATGACATCTATGGATGTCCAACAGTTAGCAATGTTGAATCCATTGTACTGTGGAATTGAGAAGTCATTCCTTGCACTTTCACAATCGATTCTGTTTTTCATCCATTGCTGATCAACAACTAATATATAGCTCACCATTTACCATTTTCAAGCAAGGCTTTAGTGCAAACAGAGGTGGATCTCAATGGAAAAATCATTTTCATATGGAATAAACATACGATTCTTGATTTTTGTAGTTCTTCAGGCCGGGAATCTTCTTGTTTTGCATTATTTTGTCTTTTTCTAGTCCGTTTCTCAACTTCCTTATTTTACAAGACATGAAATGTGTCATCCAACATTTCTTCTAGATGCATCTACTGTAGTCTTTTAACTTCCTAGAGATGGTAGTGAGTGTGACCATTGTCTTCAACCCAACACTTCTAATACTAGAATTATGGACTTCCAACCTTGGCCTCAACCAATGATATCTTGGATAGGCTAAATTCACACGAGATGCCACTTCAAAATCCTTCATGGGATCGGTAGGTCAGATAGGAAGGTCAAAAGTGGCAACACCTTGGGCCATGTGTGGGCCGTAAACGTACCAATTTCGGCCCTTCGAAGCCGGAAGCACCTGTCATTCACATATTTCCTTGCAAATAATGACCAGTTTGCATGGGTTTTCTTCCTTCTTTTGACCTGCTTCCGCGCCATTTTAATTTCATACCGCCATTTTAATGAAATTGCCTATATATCCTCTGGCTTCCTGAAATCCAAATCAAAGTCTCGTACTGTTCTCTCTATCCATTCTGAGAGTGCCATAGCATCTGGATTCGCTCACAACTTGATAGTCCACTGCCTACATACACATTCGGGTTAACTGAGTACTAACACCTCTGTGTACCAACGGCAGAGTAGAAGAGACGACCTATACTTGAAAGTCATATGCAAGTGACTTGAAAGTTGTAGCAAAGTTTTGTGACTTTGTCCTCACTTTCCATAGTCAGGAGTAAGTCATTTTCAAAGTACTGAAATGAACAAACTACTTGCAAATGATTAGGTCATGCAACATATACTATTGCATTCCTACTTGAGAGAACGACATCACTGAAGATAGAGACCTATCCATTTTTGCAATATTTAACACTGTTAAGGGTGATTGTAAGAAAGACTAGTCCTATTTTGCATCACATTTAGAGTGACAAAGTTGTTTTCTGCTAGAACTTTTGGAGTTAGAGCACAATGAGCTTGAAATTTTTATTGGAGATGAATAACTTGATTGTTATCATATATCTTATTTTTTTATAAATTTTTAAAAATAATTTTATATTTAAAAATCAATTTTGCTAATTTGTCACACTTTGGGGTTTAGGGTTTTTTAGTACTGTGGAGTATCTAAAATTAATGATCTAGAGCTGAAATTTTTGTGGTCTATTTCCATAGTAGGAGTACATTCGTACACCAAAGGGAATCTAAAAATACATTATTTTATGGCCTCCATATTTGTGCAAATAGGGCTCCCTTGTGCGCACACTTTTGAACATTGAAGATGGTTTTGACTTCATCTTTTTGGTGAAATCCAATCACCATTAAGTCCTCACAAATTGACAATTTTTAGATTTTTTTTATTTTTTATTTTTTATTAATTAATATCTCATTGTATCTATTTTCTATGACAAACTGTCTTTTTTTTCAAATAGTACTATTTTAGTACTTACTAGTAGTTATAGTACTCAAAACGGTACTTTCAACCGTTGATTTTTTAGATCAACAGTTGAGATTTCTCGGTTTCCTAGTACTCGTAGTACTAAGCGCAAAAATTGTTGTTTTGGCAAAACACTACATAAATTGTTTGGTCTTTCTTGCGACTGCCTTTAAATCACATATAGGGTTGATGTGTTCTAAAACGCATGCAAATCTTGCATAACTAAGACATTTGCTAGAACATATTGGTGGGCTAAGTCTTAGAGTTCAAGACTCATCATGTATGGCCTCCCTACTCCTTGCAAAACCTCTTCAACATCACCATACTCTTCATCCTCATCCCACACACGTCTCTGAGTGGGCTCAAATCTGTGGAGGTATTCTGTAATGAATCCAATACATTCATCTTTTAAATACCCCTCTGCCATGCAAGCTTCTGGATGCACCATATTACATACATGGTTCTTCAACACTTTCATACATCGTTCCATGATATATGTCCACCTTGTGCTAACTGGTCCACACAAGTCCAACTCCCTTGCAAGGTGGTAGGGAAGATGTGTCATAATGTCAAAAAAGGATGGTAGAAATTCAATCTCCAACAATGCCATACTTTTTGCCACGTCAGCTTCTAGGGATGGAAATTCCGCTGGATTGTAAACCTCTATGTAGAGGCACCTGAAGATCTTGCACATTTTCATGATAGCCATATGAGGCCCAGGTTGCATCAGCCCTCTAAGTGCTAGTGGAAAGACTTGCTGCATCAATATGTGGTAATCATAGGACTTCAAACCTCCAAATTTTTTTTGTGAATGCACTTGCCTAAGTTTGAAGAATATCTGCTAGGCATCTTCAATGACTCGATGCACCTCACGAACTTCTCAAATTCATCTTTTGACAAGACATACGATGTTCGAGGCTTCACCATCTTCCCTACCTTCCTCGAGTGTGGGGTAAGCCATAGGTGCCTCCTCACATTCCGCCTTTGCAAATCTCGCCTAACCTTCACAGTGTCTTTTTTCCTGGTTATGGTTTTCAAGAAATTCTTTACTAGGTTCATCTCGTAGTGCATAACGTCCATCAAGTGGCGAATGAGAAGCTTCTATGCCATTGTTCACACATCATTTAAGAAATCAGATTGGCACACAGTTATTCAAGAGAGGTCATTGCTACCCCACCTTTTTAGAAAAAAACAAGCATAGGAAATCAAGAAGGCATTATAGTAAAGTCCAAAGACGATTAAGGAAGCCCTTCTCAAAGATTGAATATGCAATACATCATTTTGGACCTGTTGTGAACTCAGACAAGGGCTTACCAAGAAATGGCATGCAGACATGCAGTAATCATTTAAAATGACTACTTTGCGTCCGTCACTTTTATATGACTTCTACGTTGCTTCCCAGAAGCCTTAAAGTCACATGGAAGTCATTCAAAAAGACTCATACTCGGAGACCACTCTAAAATGACATGTACAACATTGTTGATAGGACTCTAAGTCCCTTGCAAGTGATAGGCTTCTTCACAAGAAGGGTCAGGAGTGCTCACATTCCAATACGGCAATCTCTGTAGAATGCTTAGTCGTTTAACACCATGTAATTTTGATGGATCTCCTATAGCTCCCTCTCTGTTCCCAGCTGTTCTCCATGCCTCACACTCCCATGCGTGGTGTAGTTTCTCTTCCACTATTATACAATGCGGTTTAGGATGTTTTTCCATGGCACCATTGAAGTAACCTTTCATTTCCTCCGATCGAAATGGGTGATCTTTAGGCAGCCAATAGAGAGTGCCACCATAAGTTTGCTTATTAAACTCAGTGGAATGCTCAACACCTAAGTCCATACTGCACCGAGGACATGCTGCATATCCTTGATGGGAGAAACCTCCCACTATGCCATAGCCTGGAAAGTTGTGAATGGTCTAGAGCAACATAGCACGCACTTAGAAAGCCTTGCAACCAACATCCTTCATCACGTCGTACACTAGAATTCCATCCTATAACTCCAATAAGTCCTTGACAAGGGGCTCTAAATACACATCGAAGACCTCGGATGAGACTGATTCTCTCTCAGGAATCATCAAAGCCAACAATATGAAAAACTTTTTTGTGCTTAACCAAGGGGGCAGATTATAATTCAACAACAACACATGCCATGGGGACCATGATGACCTATTTTGCTTGTAAGGATTCACACCATCGGCAACAAGGGCTAAGTGAGCGTTGTATGGATCATGAGCAAATGAAGGATCCTCATTCTCGTGAAAGTGGTGCCAAGCTTTGGAGTTGTAAGGATGCCTTACAAGGCCGTCCCCTCTTTCTCGGTCACTTCAGTTCTCCTCATGCCATACCATTAGTTTTGAGATAGAGGGGCTCCGGAACATGCGTTGAAGTCATGGAATGATGGGGAAATGACGAAGCACCTTCACTGGAAAGGCACAATGATCTTCATCTCTATACCGATGTCCAATGCACTTTGGGCATTGTAAGGCATGCTTATGTGGCCCCTTAAAAAGCACACATCCTCTTTCACACGCATGGATTGTATTGTATGTCAGCCCTAGCTTTGCAGTGAGGGTCTTTGCACCATGGTACGTTTTGGGCAAGGAATTCTTCTCAGGTAGGATGTAGAGATGCAAAATGCTGAAGAGTTCATTTGCGCACTGATTGCTGACGCTATGCATGGTGCACAAATTCATGAGTAGTACAATTGCTACGAGCTTGCTAGAACGACCTCCATCATAAAGAGGCTGCATGGACTCCTCCATCACCTTGACATCGAAGTTAGAACCACTTCTGCCTCCATCCATGGCCGTGTTGGGAGTGTGCTCTTCGTCACAACATTATTTGTCTATAGCCATATCCTTAAGGCCTACCTCATGACAATCTTCATGGATTGAGTCTACAATAGTAAAGGCATCACGAACTTCCTCATGAACTCGATTTGTTGATATTGATGAGACTTCCACTTGGTGTGATGCTCAGGGTTGCTAGAAGGCGAGCCTATGAGCATGAGCCTGTAAGCTTGTGAGTAGGAAAAAAATAATTGGAAAAATTTGTGTATGGACCTATGACCATGGTTTTTGTGCCATGTGCCATGTGCCATGTGGTTAATATAAGGTCAGCTTAAGGGATACGAGGCATGTATTTCGTCTTTCTGGTCTTTCTTTTTGGCAAAGACCAAATATTGTCAATTTAACCCCTAAAAGACCAGCCTTGTGTTTTTGGCAACATAAATTTTTTGGGTAGGTACATGTGAGTAGTGATTTGATTTATTTAGGTTGAAATTTTTTTACAAGGTGTGGACGAGGAATATCTTCCATGCATGCAAAATTTCATTTCATTTGAGTATACAAGTGAAAAGTTATGATGCAAAATGTTGTTTGTTTCTCAAGTTGGGCAGCTCGGGCAGATCTGAAAAAATCACATTTTTCAAAAAGAAAAGTTTGAAATTGGTTTTCTAGATTTATATTTATGGGGAAAGCTTTGCATTAGTCCATTTTGATTAATGAGATGAAAGTTATGAGGAATTTTATTTTGCGGGAAGTTATGGAATCTCCACTCTAAAATAAACTTTGAAGTCCTTTATTTAACTCAATTTTTCATATTTTTTGAAAAAATTAAAATTAGAGGATGTTGATTGTTTATTACAACATTCCAACCATTGGGATTGGCTGATTGGCATTTTTCAATTCAATAATTAAATTTGTGACAATTTAGTATTTTGAATTATTCTCTACTTCTTTCTACTTACCATTTTTTTCCTATATGTTGTACAAGTCCAAATGATTCCAAATTTTTAAAGAACATAGCCAACTTGCCTTGAAGAATTAATCCAAAGATGCACCACCATTTGGTTACTTCAAATGCTAATATCTTGCAATTCACACAGTGGAAATTTTTGAAGATTTTCAAAACAACTTAATACAAGATCCTACGGTTACATGTGTTAAAAAATGTTCATTGCGTAAATTTGGTACTTATGCTAAAATGGTTGTTTTGGGTCGTTTTTGGTGAAAACGGAGTCGAAGACCTTTAGGGGTTACAACAAATGAAGTAATTAAAAAACATGCATGGAAATTAAACACATCCAAGAAGTAGCCATAAAACACATAAATCCAATAAAAGGAAAAATCAATACACAATAGTTTGACTCAAGAGATTTGTCAATCTCATGAATCTAAGTTACTATGGACTTGGTAGCAGAATCAGAACCTGTCGATGACTGTGAGGACTTTGTACCCTCGGATGCAGATACATCTACATATTGCAAGACATTTTGAGCATAAGTGTCTTTACAAAGTTTTGGTTTGGAACAACCAAACTCCGCAAAGGCACTTGCCATCTGCTCGGCATAGACTGGAAGCTCAAAAGTCTTCTCCGGACTAATGAAAAGACTTTGTTTTGGCATGATGGAATCTTTGGGCATCAATCTGCAATCCCTACAAAAAAAAAAGACATGTGGTCAAGCTTTTAGAATGCGGAAGTCACCATGCAAACAAAGATGTTAAAAATTGCCAACTTACTTACTAAATTTCCCCTTCCGAATGAACTGACGAGGCACCACGGGCATGTCCTCCGGATCTTGTGAAACCTCAACCATTGGCGTTGGCGTTGGTGTTGCCACCATGGCTATCAGTGACTTCCTCATTGGCTTCAATATGGCATTGTAAATATCTTTATTTCCCTCCAAAGCCACAATGTGGCGGCCAGTACCACGGCAAGCTGTAATGCATGCACCTGGAGGCAATAAAATAAAAATTGATTAGTTCCATGATTGAATTAGTAGAATACAATTGGAGTGTAGAATATGTGAATTGAACACTTACCTGTGGATGCGGTGCAATCCAAAATCAAATCTCCTTTGACGCTTGTCGCTTTGAGGAGGATAGTGAAGAACCTTGGATCTTTTTCGCGCCCACCCCGCCATGGCTTCTCCTCATTCATGGCCATGTCATCTGCATGGGTGTAGTTCATTAACATGTCATCGTTTGCAACGTCAACACTAGCCTTCATCATGGTGTTAGTCCGTTTAAAAGAGAATTGGGATTTCCCTTTGGAGCCAAGGTCCTTTATGAGGAGGGTCACTCCAAACTTTTGTGTTTGCAACATCCACGCCAAATTTACATTAGAACATATTGATTGTAGTGCATTATGAATTGTTGATGGAAGCCAAAAATTTTGAATGGAATTTACCGTCTTGGTATTGTTTATGGCTGAGGTGAGGTGCATGCGGTTCATTCCCATCTAGTCCTTTTTCTTCACCAAATCGTATGTCTGACACACTCCAACAATGTCTTGCCTCGATTTGATGCTGTAGGAGTGAAACACTATGATGCATCCATTGTCCTGTAGATGCTCTGCAGCAAAGCTACATGCCAATTGCAGAGCCTCATCTTCTGGATTTGCGTTCCATTTTGGCACCTCGTTTGGTGGAAAAGAGAGCCCTGGTATGGGCAAGTTCTCTGGGCAATCAATAAAAATGACATCCACCACCGGCCGAGCATTTGGTACACCTTCGAACATGCGAGGCTTTTTGGCTGACATCTGCAAACATGTAGTACATTAAAAAGTGAATTATGACCACAAACAATATTCATGTCACTCCAAATAAATAAATGAATTTTGACTAGGAAGATAAAGATGGTTACCTTCTTCAAAAAGCACAACACCTCGTTGTACCAAGTCGGCTCTTTCTCTAGCATGTCCTTTGCTAAGACTTCAATGGAGATGTTGAGGATTAAATCCTCAGTCTTCACCACATTATCTTCTGTGAGGACCATCGCTTGTGTCACATGAGTGATGACTTCTTCGGTGAGTTGCGAGAGAGTAGCCTTCCTTGTCATTCCGCTTTGCATTTGCGAACCTTCATCCACGGTGGAAGATGGTATGACTTGGCCTCCTGCTTCATCCTTTTTCTTGCCCTTGCCCTTGCCCTTGTCTTCTTTCTCCTTCTCTGCCTTCTTGGCCGCTCGCTCTGCCGCCTTCTTTTCCTTGGTTTCTAGTTGAACTTGGGCTCGAGCCTCTTTCTTTTTGTCATTTGCATCCCTCCTCATAATGGCCCTCTTTCTCGCACTCTCATCGAGGCCAACAAATTCATCAATCTCCAAGTCCACGACCCCTTTGCCGTCCAAAGATCTCCTCAAAGCAACCTCTGAAAGAGGAGTTTATTTGAGGGTACAATCTAAGTACCATCCTCCACCACTAAGATGAGTTGTGGTGTAGGTGCGGAGTTGGTGCGTGGTGAACATACAAGCCGCCGAGTTGCGATCAAGATATGATGATAGGAATGGAGGAAGGTCTAAGCGAGCAATGGCCCCTTTGCCTTCGAGCTCAAATTTGAAATACCTACAACACAACCATAGTCATTCAGTATAGAATATTTTCATGATGAAAATGGAAGTGTAAGAATATACTACTATGTAAAATCCCTGATAGTTAGGTCATAGCTCTTTACAAGAATAAAAGCAATGACAAATTCAAGAAGGAGCAGAAATGCTACTAAAGAAGTATAATACAATTCATCTCTAAAGCCTAGAAAAATTAGAAATAGGATTTCAATTCGAAATCTCGAAAATGTTACTTTCATCTAATTGAGGGTGTAGAAAAGTCTCTACCCCCACTTTGTCTCCCACAATTTATCTCACATAAACAAGTGATTAGTTGAACATACCCAATTTTAGAAGTTGTAATTCTAACTCATTAGAGACATACTCAGGGTTGACGAAAGTGAGTGTCCCAGGCAAAATCGTGTCCAAAAATCGGCCGTCCGGACCCTGCGGACGCTGCGTCTCCGGGGGGTAAAAAACACCGTCCGCAAATTTACCCTGGGTAAATGCGAATGGGCAGATGGGCGGACCGGCGGGCGGACGGCTAGTGGCTAGTTATTTAATACAAAGCTTCAACTCCTTCAAGTAAACTTTGATTCCTTGAATGCTTTTTACAATAACATATGGAGTTATGAACTATCCTTTGCAGTGTAATCAACCAAAGAAATTGTACACTATAATTGCAATTATGAATTATCAAGGGAAAGGATTAAAGAAAAAATTCAAAATTCTCTTCACCTTGAAAAAAACCAAATCTATGATTCTATGACAATCATGAAGTCAAAATTGTTGCATTCTATATGTATCTTGCAATGTATCATGTTTCATACAAAGAAAGAGGAACACAATCAATTTTTGGGGGACTTCTTCTTGGTTTGCAATTAAAAAAAAAAATAATCATATTTTCAACATCAATAAGCAAACTCCAACTGCAATGGAAGCTTCAAACAATCAATTGTCATTACATGCTCAATGTATCATAAGCACCTAAACACCTAAGCCTACATCCCTTGAATCTCTAAGGCTTGTAATCACTATTTCCTTTCACCTCAGCCCCGCTACTGTCACATCTAGTTCCCCATTAGTCATCTTCATCGCTAGATGTCTCTTCCATGTCGTTTGATGAAGATTGTACAATTTTCACTCCTTTTTGTACTTGGGTAGATGTCAATGATCTCATTGATCTACCGGTCTTCTTCTCTATTTTGGCTCTTAATATAGCCTTACCAATGCCTTCTTTAAGGCTAGGGATTGTTTTCATTTTCTTCTTTGACCCCACTTGATAGGTATCAAGTGGGGTTCTACCCACATTCGGTCTCTTCTTTGGAGAGGTAGCAAAGGGTTGCATCATTCTTTTTTTACGAGCTTTAATGGAGTCTTCACCCTATGATATCTCTGCTTTTGGCGCTCCTTGAATAATTAACTGCATTGCATTCAAAGACTGCGATGTGTGGCCTAATGATTTCAAGGAATGGCGTGGTGGATGGCCCCGATGTTGAATAAACATTGAAGCCAATGTCTCATCTTTATCATCATCATCGGTACATGATAAAATGGTTCGACTTGGATTGCCTCCGGAACTCATCTCTTTCGTAGGAGACAAATGTCTTTTTCCAAGCCGTGATTTCCTTGAACCATCTAATGTTGTGGCATCGCTTTTAAATAGTACACATGGAGGAGTACTATGTGGTGGTTCAGGAGAATCTTCCATGAGGTGCATTTTGCTAACACCATTGTTGACAAAAATTGGGCTACCTGACTCCATCGAACGTGCTTCAACATTGTCTTGTACTTCATGTGGTTTGGCATTTCCAATATTTGCTTCCCCACATTTCTTGCTTGCCGATACTACTATTGACGCACCAATTGCATTGCACACGTTCATCTGAATGTTCACCTCACATCCTCTTTTGTCTTCATGTTGGTCATTTTTTTCTACTGCCATTATCGGGGATGGAGCATCGGAAATGGGAATCACTTCATCCTTTTCAAGACTCTTATCATTCGCAACCGTTGTCCTATTGGTTGCCCTTATCTCTACATACGTATCCTCCATGTTTGGTAGAAGATTTTTGCTACTCATGAATCCGGTTCCATCCACAAATCTAGCTATCGAAGGTACATCATCATCAAGCCCGCAATCATCCTCATCTGATCGAAACTCATACATGTCTCCATCCGCGACTCCGAAGTCTTCATTGTTTTGATTAGGAGTCTCAAACATTTCTTCGTCAGAATTGTGCATATCATAATTCACAACATCTCTATCATTAGATACAGATTCATCATCCTCGTCTTCCGAGATAGGCCCTTCCGAATCTTCGGACTCCACGTTGTCATGGTACCACTTCTTTTCATCCTTCTCCTTCGATGCGGCTATGACTTTGGAATTGGTGTATACATACACCAAATCAGCTGCTCTCTGTGGCCTCAACTTGTTTCGGGATTTGTTGTGAACAAAAGAGTAGCTACTCCAATTTCGTTCACATGAAGATGATGACACCGGTTGGGCCAAAATCCTCTTTGCAATTGGAGCAATGAGCTTGCCACATGCACCCTCAAAATCCCACCAAGCATGTGCTGACAATTTTTGCTCAGCCGGATTGAACATGTCATGGAACGGAGGATCTCGGTGTCGAAATGCTACAAACTCCTTCACTACGTCAGGATAAGTTTCCGGTTGACATATTTTCCTGATAACGCGCTTGCATGCATCTGTTGCATCTTGATCGTTAGCTAGTTCTTTATCGTGAAGAAGGTAAGGGTTCAAAAGAGCTCCTGCATAATGTAGATCGGTCTCTACCATTTCCCGTCGCTTACCAAACGACTTTTCAATAGGAATAGCTAAGTCCAAGGACAAACCAAAGGGCTTTTGTCGTAAAGAGAAGACATGCTTCTCTAAATTCCTCATGATATGCAACACCTTGCCCATGCATGGTGTCTTTGCATCCAAATCACGTAGACCAAACACCACAGGAGCCATCAATTCTCGGAAATTTGTAGCACGGGCCCAGAAATGCTCATCTAAAATTGTCTTCTTCACCTCCCGAGACTCCGTACGAGATTTTGCGTTCTTCATGTCCCATAACTTGAGGACATATTCTACTCATTGTGGATCCACCACACTTTGTTGCAATCCAGTCTTGACCTTTAACAAACGAGAAATCATGAAGAAATTGGAGGCAAATCTTGTTTTTACCGACATCAATAAGCTATTCTTCGTTTCGTGTTTTTGAAATATAACTAGCGGTATATGCCACAATCTGAAGAACTTCACAACGGTTTGGGCCTTTTCCACGAGGTCCTTCAACCATTCTTGCTTCCCCCAATCTTGAAGCAACAAATTCAAGGCGTGCACCACACAACCTTGAAAGAAAATGTGCAGATATTTACTCGACACCATATTCCATGCTGCCGGATTTACAGGAGCATTGTCTGCAGTCACTTGCACAACATTTGTGGGGCCTACTTGTTCTATAAACTTTTCCAAGACAGAGGCCAAAAAAGGAGCATTCTTTTCGATTCCACTTGTATCCACCAATCCTAGAAATTGTTCACCCGCAGAAGATACAAGCATGGCATTTATCAATGGTCGATTGGTAACCGAGCTCCATCCATCAATAGACAATGTTGCTCCAAACTTCCGAATGCTATCTTCGGTCCTATTATGAAGCTTTGTTTTGATGTCGGTCTTCGCTTGGTCAAGCAGTTTATGGCGTAAATGATGATACGATGGTGGAGCGTAGGGCCCATGGTACTCGGGTTTTTTTTTCATTGCTTCTTTAAATGCCGGATTTCGAGCTACGGCAAATGGTATGTTTGCCGCATAAAAGAAATTGGCCCACACTGCATTCAAATTGTGTTTTGCTGTGGAATCAAAGCCATCCACTAGACTACTCTATCTTTGAGGTCTACTACTTGATGCCTTTGGAGTATCATGATCACTGGATGTTTTTGTAGTTCGGTTTACTTTGGATCCTACACCAACAAATACTTTCGGTGCTGCGCATGAGTCCTCTTGAGTAGAACGTGCCATATCCCTCTCATTTGAAAAATCCCTCCCGACCATACGCATGCTACCAACATCTACATTGTCAATGATCGGTCTCCGCGGGAATGCCCCATTAGATCGAAGAAATAGGATTCGAATATCCGGCGTCAATTGCGAACAAAGACTCACTCCTGTATCACGAACACCTGATGGGCCTTCATATTCTAAATGGCTCAACATACGGCTTATCTTCTTTGCAAACACCGAGTTGCAAGCCTTGCACTTTACCTTACCGGTTGATGAGGTACCATACCAACCAGACCAATCCTTGCACATAGTGGCAAGGTACAAATTTTAATTCCGTATATTGGAATCAAATTCAAAATGTGAAGACCAAATGAACAATGTCCAAATATAATAAAAAATGAGTGCACAAAGCCTTGAAAATCAAGGCCCTCCCGTCCACTAAACTATACATTATCAAGCAAGGGACACAAAAATTGCAGCTCCTAGCCCTTGGAAATCTTAGCGTTCAGTTTTCACGAGTGCTCTCAAATGACTTCTTTCCTATAGTTATAGTCTCCCAAACTGGCTTGATCGTTGCAGACCATTTTTGAATCCACAGAACATACTATCCACCGTTGCCTGATTGCGCAGCGAACGGACGGTCCAACGGTCGAGCGGTCGGTTTAGTCGGGCGGACGGATGGGCGGGCGGGCGGACGGACAATGCGGACAAGCGGATGGAGTGATGCGAAGACACGCGGACGGGCGGACGGATATTGCGAACGGGTAGACGGGCGGATGGGAGGTTGGGCGGATGGGTGGTTTAAGGCGGACGGGCGGGGTAGGTCATGTTCAATTGTTCAAATGTTCAATGCTTCAAGAGATGTGGGACAAAATAGGGATTTATGGATGGAATGAGCCAATGACGAGATTTTAGAAAATTATGGTTTTGTCAAAGGGTCTTATAATTTAAAATTTCTAGATGAGCATGAAAAAAACATACTTCACAAAAAGTTGTTCTTTATAAATCACCATAGCATGAACTTAAAAGAAAGAAAAACAAATGATTCATTCAAAGATATATATATATATATATATATATATATATATATATATATATATATTGATATTTCATATTTGGATATATAAAGAACTTCAAAACAAATCAAAATTCATCATGAGTACAATGAATTACTAGTAGTACTCAACCCTTATAACATTCAAGCCACACTCAACGGTATACTTCTATACTATTAAAGATTTAAACATAATAAAATAAGGAAGGCCTCTCTTATACTTAAGAACCACTACCCTCTCCTACATCGTGAGATGGCTCCTCCTTAGCCAAAAGTCTTGTACTCATTCATCGAGTATTTGACCCAGGACTGTAGACAACACCTCTTCTGGATCTAACCTCCATGTCCACCACTGTAAACTGTCGTTTGGTTTCCGGAGAGTGGTCATCGTCATCGTCATCCTCTCTCTTCCGTTTTGAGCTTCGCTTTGGAGACAAATCTACTTCTTCAACCTTCAAGGCCCTCAACGCAGCATCCACTCGATCTACAAACACATTGACTTGTTCGTCATCAACTTCGATGGATAACCCTATTGGTCGAAAATCGGCCAATTGAACCCCCCTCCATTCAACTATGATGTCACCTATCCTCTTGTCAAATGCCCCAGCTACCTCCACAAATGAATGCCCTGTAGTTGTTTCCCCATCTATTTCAACAAGAGTACGAGCTTTAGCAGCTTCTTCCAACTTTGACAAGAAAAGGGCCCTACCAATCAAAGTGTGATTATAAGCCCCGTATTGCTCATTGAACTCTTGAGCATGCTCCACCACTATCCAAGTTTTTTTGGGCCCTTTTTGCACTTCTTTGTTGGGAAATTGAAAAAACTTATTGTGTTGCACACTCCAATGGCCCCCCATGTTGCAACAAAACAATTCACAAGCCTCACCATCTTCAATACCCCGGGCCCGCAACTCCACCTCCATGTTAATAGTCATCTACATGAAAGGATCCACTGGCTCTCCAGACTCCTCATACAATCCATGTCGGCATTCAATTGAATCCCACGTGAGAGGTTGCCCCCAATGCGAGAAATTCTGGAACTGGTATGGCCCTTGATCAAGAGGAAGGGTCCATCGGTTGTATTTGTGGCCAGGGGGCATATCTTCCAAGATACCAAGCATTTCATAGAACTGAGGGCTCAGAGGAGAACGACACTCGGCACAAACCGAACGAATGAGTGATGCTTTCACGATGCATGTCACGTGAAAAGTGTGGCGACATTGGCCCATGGTTCGGGCTCTTTCAAGGCCAAAAGGACCTTGGCAAAGGCTACAATGACTCTTCAAGATTCCTGGGGCTGGATCGCAAGCATGCACTACTATCTTCTCTTTCTCCTTGATGTGCGCTGAAAGCGTGTTGTAAGGGACCTACCCTTCCTCTACTTCCAAGGCCCAATTGATGTGTGCAACATTGTCCTTCTTTGCGTGGTTCAACCGCTCAAACATGTCATCCATGTCCCCCCAACATGTAATTTCCGTGGAACCCCTTGGATGTTCATCAAACACTTTCTTGAACCGAAGCAAAGAGGTCTCTACGGCATTGCATTCTTCATCCGACTTCATTGCCAATTTCATAAGCCCTTTCATTGCTCGAGATACTACAGAGGATTTGTCTTGGAGTTTTTGTATCCATGCCAACCATCAAGACTCTAATTCGCTCTTCGGCATGCATTCCTCCATGCCCATGATTTTTTGAAATCGGTCCAACTCCACCTCAACAAGGATTTTCTCTTGAATTGCTTCATCTAATTTCAACTGTAGCTCCTCCACCTCACTGCCTTTTGTTTGTGTCGAAGCATCGTGCAATGTACGGGAAACATTAGGAATGATGGTCTGTACTACTTGTTCACATTTCTTGTCATTCCCAACCTCATCCACATTCAAGATGATAGACGCCTCCACCGCTTTTGCCTTCTCAAAAGGAAGAGAGAGTTGATCGCTCTCTTGACTTTCTTGCACAAATGGAATGATCATGGAGTCCATGGTAGGCCTACCCCTCTTCAACTCTTGTACTTCGAGCTCCAATTCTTCGATGCGCTTTCTTTGAACCACCTTGTTACAACGTTCCTGCTCCATGTTTTTCTGCAACAGCTGTAGCTTCATTTCCAAGTCCTCACACTTCATCTTCAACCGATGAATGTCTTCCTCTAAGGCCATCAAACTTTTTAAGTTCATCACGCCACCTTCAAGAATTGGTGCCACTTTCTCGGTGAAATTTCAAAAAGTCAAGGCACCAGTCAACAATTTAGGTGCCATTTTGGAAAATTCCTTTGCCACGTCCCTAACCCAAGGAGTAATTTCAGCTACCATTTGAGCTGAAGTTCTCAATCTATATGCGGTTTGCGAAATAGTACCCCATCCACCTTTTCCTGCAGGCTGACTAGAACTGCCTGCCTCATTTTCGGGATTAGAATGAAGATGTTGTTCTGCTAGTACTTGCCAATGACTACAACATTCTAACAGCTTTTCCACTTGATTGGTGGTGGGTATGGAACAAAGAATCTCCAATTGCGCCGAGCTTAAAGTTGCCAAATGTGGATGCCCTCCAATTCTTGCGCTTAATATTTGTCTTGGGCTCAACCTTCGACTTGGGATTATGTTTTGATGCGGACTCAACATTCGAATTGGGCTCAATGTTTGGCTTCGCCTTGGCGTCGTTGGCAATTGAGAAATCGGAGTTGCATATTCCACCAAGCTCTCAAGAGCTTTACTATCTATGTAACCCTAAATTCGAGCATTGGTCCTTGCAAGTTGTTCCTCATTGACCTCTCCATCTGGCGAAAAAGGTGACCCAAGTTCTTCTACCAGTGTTTCCTTGTTTGCAGCCATGTCTAGACCGCCCAAGGTTGTTTCATTCGTTGTAGTTTCCTTGCTTGGAGCCATGCTTTGTTCACCCAATGTTATCACATTCGGTGTGGATATGAAGCATGTTGGAGGAGTTACAAAAACCTCTCCGTCGACACCTCCTGAGGAGACATTGCTCACTTCTGTGCAAGGTTGTGCCACTTCTGCGGGCCTTAATTGTACTGCATCACCTAAAACCTCGGAGACCTTTGTTGTATGCGTTGTAGTATTTTTTAATACTTTTGGGGTCTTCGTTGGTTCACTTGGTTCTGCCTAAGAATCATACAAATCGGGAATGTCTTTTTGATTGGGTTGTAGTAAAAGTGGAGAATCCACCTTGGATGCATAAGTGCTCCAATCTTCCTTACAGTTTAAAATGAGTTTTGCATACACCATGGACACCACACTATAATTTATGCATCCCTTACTCTTTGGCTTGTCCCCAAATAGCGTCCGCCACACCTTCTCCGATCAATGCACAAAATGTTTATTGTTGCAATTACGTGGCTTACAACAAAAACCATGTGTATGCACCACGTGGCAATCCCGAGGCCACAACTTGTCAATGTGGTACATTTTAACATACTTCTTGCATGTTTTGAAGGTCCAATATTTCCCTTCTTCCTCCTCCCAACCGCTCTCCGCTTTGATGTTTAGGTCATCTAAAATCTCATAGTGAAGCCCATGAGGGGCCCCCTTCGCTTTAGTCCCTTTCTTTTTTTCACCTCCTGAAGTCCTTCCATTGTTGGTAGGAATACCTTGATCCGCCATGATATATGATTTGAATTTTTGAGCCCTTCGAAAAATAGTACCCGGCACGTGAATACCATGAGATGTGTGTAAATAAGTAATAGCGTAAATCAACAATAGTAACAAAAGCTCAAGGACCCCCACTCTCCACCCTGTAGGAGCAACTGACACATAAAGCAGCAGTAGCACATCCAACCTGGCGCCGAAGGAGAGTAGAAGTGAGAGCAAATGAAGAGGCCGTCCCCCCATATACCCGTCCGCCACCAAACCTAAAAAACGTCCGCCCCGAAGCGGACCCGGACCTGCTGTCTGCCGCGGCGGACACGGGGCAACCGCTGGGATTGGCGGACGGGCACTTGTCTGCCCACTTCGGTGGCGGACAGCCAACTATCTGTCCGCTCCGAACCGCGACCGGACCTCCTGTCTGCCAATCGGAACCACGGGCCGCTCCTAGACCATCCTGTCCGCTTAGTCTGTCCACCACCGCCGACCGACCCCGCACTTGGCCGTCCGCTCAGGCCGTCCCCCGTTGCCGACCAACCACATCCAGCACTGTTCACCTCGCCATGAAGCCCACCTGACGTCAGTCCACCGGCAGTCCTAAAGCATTGAATTTTGAGAAGGATAGATTCATGTACAAAAAATACTCTTGAATGCTAGAAGTATCTAATGGAATATTAATGTAAGAAAAGATAATTCCAAATATTCCTTCCCACATTTAAACATGCTCTCCAAAGTCCAAACCCTATACCCTAAACCCTGACCCTCCAAAAAAATCAGAATTATCAATTATACAACCCTCAATTGTACATATTGAATTTATAACATTGCACAAATTTTCAAAATTATTGATGCGATGTGTGAAATATGTTTTACCTATGAGACTATTATTCCTTTGCAGTTTGGAATGCAATCATGACAATATAATGCAAATGTAGACCTTTCTTACTTTGTCATGTACTCATGTGAGTACATTATTCAAGTAGGATTCAATTTTTCTTAAGATTGAGCACCTCAATTATCACTTTATTATGAGCCATTAAATAAATGTGGAACATTCAATTATAACTTGGAGTGTGTCTTCAATTTTTGTTGTCAAATGTATTCATAGTTTAGAACACCAATATGAAATTATGAATAGACTAAAAGAAATTATATTATCTCGTTATTCTATTATAACATTTATCGAATGTATGGGATGGTGCTAAAATGATTCAAGCATTTTAATGTAATGTGAAATGTTGTGGACAAGATTAAAGTAAGCATTTATACAACAAAATGAATTGAAAATTCATATCATATACACTTTGACACTTATACCTAGGTATACTTGTATGCATCCTAAATTGTAAACCGATCATAAATTGATCACAACCCCAAAATATTAGAGCTTAGGTAATGTACAATGTGATTGACCTTCAAATATGATGAGTTTTCAATTACAAGAAATTAGAAATGGTCATACTTCAATGATTACAAGTGTGTTTCATCTCAAAACTTTTTTGCAAATGATTATATAGAAAGGTTTATAATATCATATCTTTTAAATTATAAATTTACAATATTGATTGAATTGCTTATGTTAATTTTGTAGTTATGTAGGCCTAGGATTTTCTAAAATCTGGAATCCCTAAAGCCTTCATGCTTTCTTTCCCATCAAATATCACTCAAAACTGCCATTTCGAATGCAAAGAGACAAAAATTTTAAAAATTGATTTTTGGGCATATTTAACCATAGGAATTTATACTAGACTAGTATAAAAGTTAATTGAGTTATCTTGTCATCTTGAAAACTTTGAGTACATACATTGTGCATGGTATTTGCATTTAAAGTAAGCCCAAGAAATCTTTTCTTCCATCTTGCTATACTAGATTGTTGGGCTTCTCATTTTCTTCACTTTAGATTTTTTACATTAATGAATTTCATTTTACAATATCTCGTGTTGAAAAATTTAACTCTTGAGTGAAGAATCTTGAACCAAAAATTTAGAAATAAATCATTTAATTAAGATCACATATCACAAGAGTCTCGTATAAGAGTGTAGTTGTGTAGGGCCTTTGGGAGTTTAGGGATTCATTGTTTTCCTTGAAAGGCATGAAAAAGAATAATAAATATTATAAATTGAACCACGAAGGCTTTTGTTACGATCTTAACATTGAATTTCTTTTGCTATTAGTCAAAAAGTATTGTTGACATCACAAACTTGTACAAAAGCACCAATGTAAAACAAAATTTCTTTACACACTTATTTGAATTCTTGATTTACAAGTCAAATGATTTTTCAAACAAGAGACTTTAGGATGTCACTTTTGATAGTTGTATCAATTTAAAACCTCATGACATAACATATTAAAAATGATTTCTCTACTTTTCTTAATTCACCATATAATGCAAGCTCTCCCACTGAACCGTCCGTCTACCCATCTCCACATAGTTCAAAACACCTCTCCCGCCCGTCCGCCCGTCCACCAATTCAGAAATTGAAAAACTCCTCCCTCTCTCCCTCCCTCCCGCCTAGCTCTCCCCTCCCCTCCCACGCTTCTCTCTGTCCGCCCGACCGCCCAAGTAAGGATTCCGAAATTGAAAAACACCTCCCTCCCGCGGTCCCACCCATCTCTACCCTCTCACCTTCCTCTCCGTCCGCCCGCCCGTCCGCGCGTCCACAGTCCCCGTCCGCACGTCCACAATCCCCGCCCGCAGTCCCTGTCCACATTTTCCGTCCGCATTTCCCGTCTGCGTCTGCGCTGCTCCGTCCGCTTCTTGTCGGTGACCATGCGATCCAACGGACCGCGATTTCAGACCGCCCGATCTTCCCGTCCGCCTTCGTGCTGTCCGATGCGGACGGCAGCGTCTGCATACCCTAAAGCGCCGACCGCATAAATGGCGGCGCAGACGGCTCATTTCTTCACAATCGTTTTCCTTCCGGAGTGGGTGATCTAGTGCCTTCAGGAATCTGCGCGCCCCTTCTAGCTTGGTGCGTGAACGATTGTGTTCGTATTACTTTTTTTTAATCGGATTGGTTTGAGTGATTAGGGGTTGCCCCAACTTATAAGTCTTGAATTTTACGGAGTTCATTTGAGTTGTCGCGCCCCTTAGTGACACTTACCACCTTAAGCTCACTTTCCAAACACTTAGCACCTTAGTGCCACTAAGGTTCACGCTCTCCTAACACTGCACATGCCACGCACCCACAATGTTAGGTTCCAACCCAAGTCACGGGGTTCCCCATTCCTCCATGACTCCCAATCCTTTCCTTCCAATACTTAACTCCCACAAGACACCGGGCATGTCATTTGATGACATGGGGCGGAACTTCCATTGATGTCCAAGCACTCGGTGAGGCACTACTCCCACCGGTGCTAACCGCCCTTGAATGGGACCCAACTCCCCACTAGGCCCAACCCAACTCATTTCGGGACTCACTAATCGGGACTCACCAAACGGGACTCACACCATGGCCTAGTGTGAAGTGGGACACCACCCAACCGGTATCAAGGAGTGCACAAGCACTCCATGGTAACACACAAGTGGTGGTGAGGCTCCAACACTAGCCTCACCACCCGGGACCACTTAGGCTCACCATGGCACCATCCGGGAGTGAGGAGGGAGACCACCCCTCCTCATAGTACTCTCTACGGGATTCGGCAGCCCCCCCCCATACTAGAGGTCACCGGGAACCCCCAAGATGCACCCCATCTTGGAAGACCACCCATTTCTCCCGATTCGCACTACTTTGGGACTCCCGAACTTCCACCCGGAATAACTTTGCGGTCCGGGATCCAAATCGCACATGCGACACCATTTTCGACATCTACGCGACGCGTAGATGCCGATGGACTACTCACTTGCTCCATTTGGACAAGTACTCGCAAAGATATCGCCCTCCAAAGATTCGGGACACTCCCGCCACGGCCGGGACACTCCCGCCGCGGCCAGGGCACTCCCGGCGCGACCAGGGCGCTCCCGGCGCGACCGGGACACCCCGAACTTTGAACGCCCATAACTTTTGACTCGCAAGTCCAAATCACGCGTTCTTTGGACGGCTGGAAGCGTCTTCTCAAGACCTTTCCAAGCGTATATCACACGCCCCCAAATTCGTCCGGATCAGAGCGCTACATCGCTCTGATCGCTCGGGACTCCTAGTCCCCCTCACCTCATCTCTTGCAAGGCTTGGGGCGTCACCCCCAATGTCCCCCTTGCTCACCAAGGTGGCACGGGCACGCCTTGTGATGAGGGTCGTGACATGAGTGTTCTTAATTACTTGAACCGTGTTTGAGTTGATTGGGTTGTCAGAAACTCAAGGTGTTCAAGTTTACGGTTGATTTGGTTGTCAGTAACAGTAGGTGCAATTTGTTTTAATCCAAATTCTTAATTTTCATTTGGTACATTGGGCCAAAGCAGGCGGAAATTGGATTTAAACTTTGTAATCCTTTGGGTACATTATTAATTGAGGTTTGGAGGTTATCATGTCGCGCGGAAGTGGTGGAGGAAGTAAGAAGGGGAAATCACAAGAGATGGATTGGAGAGATTTGGAAGACGTAACTTGCGTTGCGGAGAAGGGATGGGAAAAGGAGCCCAAGAAAATATGGGATTGCACAACATGCAAGAAGTACGTCAAAATGACGCACCTCTCCAAAATATGGCCACATGATTGCGCAGAGGTGCAAGTTCATCATTGGGAGGGACAAATGTCCACATGTATGAGCGAACACTTTGTTCGCCGATACGAGGAGATAACATCTACATCAGGTTTACCAAGCTCCAAACCAAACGTCATGAACTATTCGAACATGGCTATGATTTGGGTGGAAATAGTACTCCATAAAGAAGTAGATTGGCGCACGGTTGCAAGGCACAATGTCAGGAATTTGACTCGTGAGGAAGCCATAATTCCTACTAACTAGGTTGGACCAAGCGATTGCATGCCGGAGTGGTCCAATCGAGGCTATGGAGGACTTCCTTTGGTCGTCTTGAAGGATGCTGAAGATGATTGGTCAAATGAAGATGATGATGATCTAGCACCCGTGACATTTGGTGAGAGACATGAACGTCGAGAAGATCGGGAAGACATTGAGTACCAACAACAAATACAAGAGGCCATGCGTCGAAGTGTGGAAGACCGGGGTCGGCAACATGATGGGTCCTACTACCGTGACTATAATGCACGTGGATCACGAGATGGGACAAGTGGTTCAGATTATGGTAATGCCCCCAAAGTTGGCTCTCAAAGTATAGGAGGAAGCCATGGACCGACACACTATGGTCAGTATGGTGGTTCTAGCCAAGGAGGCTCTTAGTACTACTCTGGATCGACTACACATGGTTCATATGGGCATCAGGGAGGCCCTTATTATGGCGGATCAAGTGAAAGAGGGTCCTGGGAGAGTACTCCAATTCCTCCTCCAACCTTTGGAGGTCCTTCTTATGGAAATGAATATGGACAAGGAAGTGCATCAAGTGAATATGGTTACAACTATGGGGGTGGACCATATATTGGGTTACATCCTTCAGGCCCAAATGACAAGAAGGATTCGGATTCCGATTCCGATTCCGAGTAAAGTAGTTAAGTAGAGTATGGTATTCTAGTCATCTTATGTTTGTTTTACTGTATGGTTCACTCATTGTAATGTACATAGACGGTAGAGTGCGGCAAATATAGCACAATGCTCTTGATGAGTTGTAATCACGTTTTTGTGATTTTGATACAAATACATTGTATTTTTATATTTTAATAAAGCGATATTTCTGTCACGTAATTTGTAGGATTTAATACTATTGATGTATGACTATGGGTTAATGGGTATTTGTGAAAATGGAAAATGTATTGGACCACTTTCTATAATTTTCTCATTTCAATCATTCAATGTGAATAGGTGAATTGAAAATGCAAAGGATGTCCCAAATATACAATAGAGGTTTGTAGAATAGTGAGAACCACCATTTTAGTTTCATTTGCTACTAGAAATTGAACCCTAAACCCTAGAAGTCCGAAGGCTTTTTTCCATCGAAGACAATTTAGTGATTTAGAATTGCCATTTCAATTACAAAGAACTAGAAAATGTAGGAACAATATTTTTGGCATGTTGGATTGTACGATTTTGTACTATAGCAATTTATGAATGTGTAGAAGTAATTTCAAAAACTTAACCCACATAGATTGTAAGATATTTGGCTATTTGCATTCCAGGTGACTGAAACAAATGATTTTACTATTTGCTTGACTAGATTTTTGGCTTCTAATTATTGAAACAATAAATATTTCCACTTGTGAGTACGATTTTATAATTTTGTATGTTGAAGACTTGAAGAATTTATATGAGAGCATGAGAATGTAGGAAGAAAAATTCCCCCAAAAGATGTTTAGTTTTTATTCATAAGAGAATTGATAAGTTGAGTATATTCAAGATTGAAACTAGAACATTAATAATTTTAAGATAGAATTATGTAAACATGAGAATCTCAATAGTGAGAGTATTTCAAACAAGCAAACGTCACCGGCTATTCTTCTATAATTTTTTTTCATTTCCATGATAGATGATTTACTTGATTCTTACTTCGGTTTGAAACTGAAATGTTGAATATGATACCTATGTTTGACTTAGAGATGTTCAAGAGAAATTAAAATCTCCGATCGTGCAATTCATCTCTTCCGTTCGCCTCATTTCATTCGTCTGCCGTCGCTGGACGGGCTGCCGCATCCATGCCATTGACACCGTCCGATCGTGCGGACAGCCTACCATCTGTCCGATTGGAGGAGGTTGTAGCGTTCGCGACAAGCCGGCCATCGGATCTAGCGGACGCCGATCGTCCTGTTGATCGGCCGGCCGGCTCAAGGCGGCCGGATGACCGTCCGCACAGTCGAACGGTTGGCTCGGGGCGGACGGAAGACCGTCCCCGGAATCGGACAGCCATGACAAGGTAGACGGCCATCTCGAGGCGGTCGGAGTGCGGCCGAATGATCGGATGGCTGCGACGAGGCGGACAGCCACGAGGAGGCGGATGGCCCATCCACAATCACTTTTGCCTTGCCCCTTGCGTTTTGCAAGTGTGGAGTGGAGAGCTTGGTGGTTCGTCCTCCATTGGTTCCTCTCCTCGGGAAGGCGGAAGTCTTATTTGGGGGCCTCATTATTGCCATTTTTTGTAGCGAACATCGAAGTTTTAGTTACAAATTTTGGGTATTTAAAATTTATCACGATGCCAAGATCGAAGAAGGCGGCGATGGGAAAACAAGTGGTACAAGAGGTGGCAAGTAAGGAAATTCCATCCGATGCATGCAAAGCATTCATGACCGAATGCATTGCAAAATTCTATGAATCGGAAACCACTGTGTCTCTTGACACAAAATATGTAAGATATGGAGAGGAGTGTCCATCCAAATTCAAGGCAGACATGAAGCAGAGAATGTTGGATGCCTTATACGTTCCACAATGGCAACATGAGACGGAGAAGAGGGGTTTCAACAAATGTTTGGAGAACAAGGTGCATGATGCATTGTGGAACGCTAATGTGGTTCTTGGAAAATACGGGAAACAACATCGTGCAAATGATGAAGGCTTTGAGCAAGTCATTCTCAAAGCTCAATTGTTAATTGGGTGTTGCGCCCCATATGCGAAGAGGCGTAATAGACGAGGGTCATTGGATTGGTGGACTAGCGATGAGGGTCTTGCTCAATTGGATATGGGTAGACGTCATCTTATAGCGCTTCCGGACACTGCACAGGTGATTCCCCAAGATGGCTTAATCAGAAGGGGAGGATATGCAACAATTCAGAGGGTGAGAATTGAAGGATGTCCAGGGATAGCTCCATCTTGGAAGTTCGCAGCAAAGATATCCAACCACCATGGTACGCAGCCTCAGCTTGCAAAGTTGGAACATCAAAATGAATCAATGGCAGTGAGGATTCCACATTCAAGAGTGATACGATTTGTTGCAGTTCATGCAAGAACAAATGAAGGGTACTTGTATTGGTGGAATGGCGGAACACTTCGGCAAATGTTGAACCTAGATAACGATTATCCAAACAACATATATGTTCGGTTACAGTATTCGAATCCAACAGAGTCCAATGTGACTAAAGCTTTTCATCTCGCTCAATTTCGGAAGAAGCGCACCGAGCTTGCTTGGGCATTGGTGCATATCATGAATGCGGTACATGTGTCTAGACATCTACACAATGATATTTCTCTAGACAACATCATGTTTCATTTTCCTGATGATGAATCACGTGTTTACATTGGAATTTGCGATTGGAGCATGACTATTGTAGCTACCGAACCAATGAAATCCTTGTATACGTTCACATCTGCAAGTGAAATGAACGAAGCTTTAACAAGGAGGTGGTGGGTGGATCCAAGCATTGCATATTTGCATAGAAGAGATGCAAATGTAGAAATCATTCTACATTTATCACGTGCATCGGAGGAATATGCGATTGGTAAAATAGCTCAAAGGATCAATAAACAATGCATGTCAGAGAACTACAACAAATTGCAACGGGAAACAAATGCAATGGCCATGTTTAGCCACCACCAATTGGGAATTGTGTTTCACCAATACTTGGACCGGCTTTGTCAAAGAGGTGATGGTCATCGGGGTGGTTTGGCCCACATCATCAATCGGTTCACTAGCCAATTCAATTGGCCTATGCCGGATGAACACTTCCGACATTCATATTAGTAATATAGTGCAAGAGTGTACTATATAGAGTTTTATAAATATTTAATAAATGTAGAACTTTGGATTTATGCATGTAGATTGCTTAGTATATATGCACCCCTAGAGTATGTCAATATATGTGAAATTAGACATACATTTTGAATTTTTCCATGTATTTCAATTGTTTTTGAATGAATATCAATTTTTGACAAATAAAAAATATCTCTTGTTTGAGTGCAAAGTGAAATATTTCTTCTTGAATGTAGATGGCTATTTAGTTGACAAGCTTGTATGACAAATTGCATGATGTATGATGTGTGGGTGCAAAAGTGTCTGAGCCCGTTCAATTTCATTTGGAATAAGTCTTGGAAGAAGACCATTTCATTTATGATATGGAATTACTTGGACCTTCTTAGAAGTTGTGTTCCAACAATTCCATTGATATTTAAATTATGATGACAACCCGTTAACCCCTAAAGGACCAAGGCCATTTTTCTGTCAAAAACCACTCAAAACTGCCATTTCTGTTGTGTTCACCTATAAAATCCCAAAAAAATAGTTAAAAAAAATCTAACCGTTGGATCTTGTACTTTATTTGTCTCAGAACATGTGGTAAAAATTTCATGAATTTTGACCGCACAGATTGAGAGATATAGCATTCAAAGTTGGAAAAAGAAGTTTTTTTGAACACTGGCCTGCAATTTCAGATGACTTTGACCACCTTTTGTTGAAATTTTTTGCACTATGGACTGTGAATTTAAAATTTTCTGTGTTGAAGAATTGAGTTGATGTTCTAGGAAAAAAATTTCTAAAGAAAAACTCTTGATTTTCATTCTCTAAAAAATTGTTAAGTAGAAGTAGGTCCAAGATTACATGAAAAACTAAATCATTAATAGCTCTAAGATGGGATTGAAACTCAATAATCCCAATGGTGAGATTGTTTTAGCAAACAAATTTAACTTTGTCAAACAATTTTTTTTGAAAAATTGTGAAAATTGCATTCAGAAATGAATCCTATAAGTTATTTTTTCAAGAAGATGCTCATATTGCCCAAAAAACAATATTGTTCATAACTTTCACATTACTAATCCAAATGGAATGAATCAAAGCTTCACATGTAGACAAAAATATAATCTATAAGAAAAAAAAAAATTTTAATTAGATTTCAATTTTTTGTGGATTTATTTTTCTGCCCGGTGACATGAAAATTATGTTTAAGATGGCATAACTTTTGCTCCTGGGCACCGATTGAAATAAAAATTATGTTCCCACGAAGCTAATCAGTTTTTCTATCTTATGAGAAAGTTTCAAAAAGTTTGACTAAAAATTGAAGTCATAGAAACCTGCTTGAAATCCATTTTGTCCCCCGAGGGAACAATGGTCCTTTAGGGGTTAAAGCAATTGTGGTTTTATTGTTTTAGTTTGTATACTTATAATGAATCAACTATGAAGAGACGTAATTAGTAAATTCATCACAAATGAGAGTGATTCAATTTTAGTGTTTTTTCAAAAAGGTTTAGGACTTTACGGCACTTGGATTTTTAGAAGCCTTTGGGTTTCCAATTTAGACCCTCAATTTTTTTTTCATTGCATTGTTTTCATAAAATGAACAAAGGAAAATAGGAAATTAAGCTCTAAATGAATGGGTTACAAAATGTTTGTGTGTCCAATATTTTCCTAAACCCAAAACCATAATTAATTTGTTATTTTGAGTACCGGTTCTTTGTATATTTATTAAAAAAATCCTTTGAAATTCTATTGCAGCACTCAAAAATGAATTACGAAAATAAATGACTTTTCTCTTTACAAATTTGTAAAGTGCAATGTTCTTTTTGTTCATTGCTAAGGACTCTTAGAAATGAGCATGAATTGTACCAAATTTCAAAAATAAAATCACATTAGAAATTCTCTTAGAATAAAAAAATAAAGATAGAGACTAAATTCGGGGAGTCTTAAGCGGTCGGACCGAAGAAACCGTGGACAGGGGCGCGGATGGGGTCGGGGACGGGGTCGGGGACGGGCGGACGGGATGGCGGACGGGGTGTAGAAACCGTGGACGGCGGTGTGGACAGGGTCACGGACGGGAAATTACCCCAGGGTAAAAACCCGATTTTGTGAATGTCACAAGACGTCTGGGGGGGTCGTGGACGCGGACGCTGGACGTCCGAACGCTGGCAGCTGCGTCAGGACGCCTTGTCAACCCTAGACATACTATTGGATAGAGACCTAAATTTCATGGAAAGAAGTTTATGGAACATACCGGAAGAAAACTCTATGCACAGCAGCGCCTGAACCTTCGTGAGCCATGAAGGACTCCCGCTTCTTGAAATAATTGTGCCCCTTGAAGTAATTCATGAACCCATGATCCCAGATTGTACGCCTCCATCCTTCAATGTACTCTGGCAAGTACTGTGGCTGCTTTGGGATCTTGTAATTGATGGTGATGTTGTCTTCCCTCACTACCGAATCAAAGTATTCCACAGGTGCATCTTCGATCTGAAAAACATGCCACACTATGAAAATCCATAAATTGTGATGTGAAAAGGTTCGTTCCAAACTCGTGAGTGAAAATTTCAATACCAACCATTGCCAACTAGATTTATATGAATATAAAAAATTATTTACTTACCCCCGCATACCAGACACATTTAGCAAGAAATTGGGGAAGGAGATTTTCGGAAACAGGCTTTGGTGGGAACTTCCTTGCTTTGTGTGTTGGAACAAAGGAGTTCCACCACTTCAAGATCTTGATCTTGTGTGCGGCTGTCATACTGCATGTGGCCACCAACTGCAACTTCTCTAGTGTCATTTCGAGCACTTCGTTCATACTCCAATGCCTCTCCACCTACACCAATAGTACATCCAACTTTAGTTGAACTACAAAAAAATGAGTAAAAGGATTGTCATACAAAAACAAAAATGAACTCACCTCTTCTAAGAAACTAGGCCCATTAGATGGTTGAGCCACCACTAGCAGTTTGCCCATTTTCACCATCAAAGTTTTAGTTCTTTCCTTAGCTCCAGCCCTCAAGGCATGAGTGGCCTCTTTTGGCTTCCTCTTGCTTTCATGTGTGGCATCGTTATACTTTCGCACTGCAGCATCTACGGCTTGAGAAATCTCTTGCTGCACAATTATCCCAATTTTTTGGTTAGTCATTAAAGTACTTGAAAAAGCATGCCATGCCAAAGGATTTGAATTATTATAAAAGAATGTATCTTACCCGAAAAATAAATGATGTGAAAACCTCTACGGGTATGTTGTACCATTTCCTAGAGACCTTGTTTTCAAGACACCTTTTCTTCTGTGCGGGCTTCAATAGATCAGCAAATCGCTGAAATGGCAAAGTCCGTACTTTTGCACTTGGTACAAAGTGTCTACCAAGTTTGTTTTGACGTGTGAGTCTTCAACTGATCTACAAGTGAAGCAATGTGCATGTTATCATTATGTGCCAAAACGTGATAGAAATATAGAAAATCAATATGCTAGAAACAAAAAAACAAGAGAAAATTGAAGTGAAAAAACTCACTTGTTGATGTCATGCATCACTTGCATGACAAGCTCGATCTGGCCTTTGGTATCTAGTATAATGCAATCCACAACGCAGTGCCACTTTTCTCGCAATGTATAACACCTATCAATTAGATTCATCCATGCAATTCGGTGATGATTGCCATCACAAATAAAGAACTTCAAGTTCTTCAGGAACTTGAGTTCAGGTCTGGACTCAAGATACCGGTTAAACACCTCATTTTTCTCCCTCCAGAGCACATCCCACTTACTCATCTCAGCCTCTGTGAACTCCGAGCTCTGTCCTTCTTCATTTGTAGTGGACACATAAAATACTGCCGCTCCATCACGATATCCGTCGGCAAATTCCTGCTCCAACTTTGTTATGTCACAAGAGAGTGTAGGCCTTACCATGGGCATGGCTACAAGTCTGCAGAGCGGAATGTGTAGCCAGAAAAGCTCTTCAGGCTTCATGCGTAGACTAGAGAGAATATCTAGTGAATCCCCTTTTTGAATACGCCGAAGTTCGTCCTCCATCATCCCTTTCTCTTCTTCATCTTCAACATCTATCTGCATGGACTCTTCTTCTCCTTCATCTTCTTCCTCCTCTTCTTCTCCTTCTCCAATATGTGGTTGCCTTGTATCATCCGTGCCTGGCGTCTCTAAAACAGTGTCCTCTTGAGTTTCCTTAATAGGCGAGACATCCATTTGCATGTACAATTTCAAGTATATTCAATTTGTCATTTAAAACAAAAAAGAAGTGACATTGTTGCAACGAAGTTGTCATTGTAGTTGCAATTGTAAATACTTTACTTTTGAAAGAGAGATTACACTTGCATAATAGTAGTGAAGTGAATATATGAAAGAAAATGAGCCTCCAAGAGGCTTCCAAGTAATATGCCGCAAATGATTATATCCCTAGAGAAATCATCCTACTCTATGATATCAATGTCATCATCCTCATCAAAGTCCGAGCTAAGGATGATGACTTCCTTTGGATAAACCCTACGAATACACATGCACTCACACACCTCCTCAAATGGAGGACTAGAGCTTGCATTTGAGAGCTCTATTGCTGAGGAATACTTTGTCTCAGAGCTCTCAGGAGAAAACCATGGCCCACTCCCACGTTTCTGACCAAGCCTATTTCCCTCAAAGTCATTTGCCACGCGCTCTGCAGCATCCATAATATCGGCAAAACTCACCAAAGTCCTCTTGTCATCGCTAGAGTCACTTGAGGGATCCACGCTAGGGTGAGGCCACTTCTTCGGCTCAGATGGTCCCCTGATCTCTAGCGCTAGGAATGTCTGGTCTATCGGAGTTTGCTTCTCTGTAGAGGCAATCCTGGGGCACTTGCCTCTGCGTTGACCACTCTAAATAACAAAAGAAGTTTAAATTATAAATGATGATCAAGATAATGGTGCTAATATATGAGCAAGAAAATGTGAGGATGTGAGCCTCTAGACTAAAAAACATTTGAGTTCATCATTTTCCAAGTCAAACACAAGAAATTTCACACCTACCTTTCTTGTCATCTTTATCATACAAAGAAAGACATAATAGTGTCATCCAACTGCCATTACCTCTTGAGAGTTTGAGTGTACGCCATCCAACGTTCCCGAAGCCACATGGAAGACCTAAGAATTTCAGAAAGGGAAGTCAGTGTCAATTGAATCACTAATTGAAATTTAGGACAATACTTGAATTTGGGGTAGCAACAACAACCCTAGATATGGCCATCGGATCCAACGGCCATTTCTGGGATACTTGTCGCTACCTCAAATTCAGGTATTGTTAAGACTCCTGAGCATTACAGGCCTATGTATTCTAGATTTCTAGTATTCAAAATACCAATGTTAAATGCCTCAAGATGCCTCAAGATGGCTCATTATATGGGAAGAGATACCTGACCTACTTTAATGCAATAAAATTATTCAATATGTCTACTACTTGAAATCCAAAAGTCAACTAAAGATAGCCTACACTTCATCAATTAAGCATTTAGTCATGATACAACTAAAGGATATCAACAATAGAAATATAGCAATAACATAGGAAAAATGATCAACAATATAGGAGAAATATAACAACAATGTAGATCAAATGAGTAATAACAGACAAATTTTGAGAAAATTGATACATGCTGTCGTACACGTAGCGTGCGGTAAATACCATTTACAACACCCAAACGTGTAAACTAACTTGAAATATCGTCCCAGGGGATTCTAGTATGTTATTGCAAGCCTAGGTTATCCGCTTTACCCACTTAAGCTCTCACTTTCCGGAATCCAATCCGGATTCACTCTATTTCCGGATTCCAGATCCGTCTTCTTACTCACAAACGCTGGTTTTTGGTACCTCTGTTTTACCCTCAGAGGGTCCACCTTTGATTGTATAAAGGGGCAGGGACTTGCCACTTGTATTCCTCACACTCTTCTCTCTCCCAAAACTACAACCACACACTTAGACCATATATTGCGCTAGATCAGACCGGAAACACTCTCACAACCTTCCGGATGGCCAACTCGGGAGGCAGGTCACTCAAATCCGTAACAAGTCCTCTCCACTACAACCACAGACCAACAGAAACCGGAACTAATCCGGGGGTTGTAAGTTATTTGCTAAACTGCTCCTAGGGTTTGGCTGACCTTCCGGTAAGTGGTATGGGGTTTTCTTCCACTGGCGGTTGCTTATCTCCACACGGAACCCTCCCTGGTAATCCGGACTCGCCCCCTTACCACTCCTAATCGGATTCCCGTTACAGTAGTTTAAAGGCACGTGCTCAATACCAAAGTCACTAGTCTAGATTCTATCACAAACATTCCCCACGAATCAAACCCAAGTCCCCTCAGATCCGGATTCCTCCTTTCCTCCTCCTCTTTCACACTTCACTCACTCACACGGAAACCCAAGAAAGCTGGATATATAACAGATCAATCCCTGAGGGTCCACTTGGTGGCTCAAATTAAAATAAAGATGACAAGATACAAACTCTAATGCTAGGATGGAATGAGAGGCAAACAACCCGTCTCTCACTTTAAAAACACAAAACAAATCAAAGCCGAAAAGGCCAAAAGGCCACCCAGAAATCCAGGTGACCACTCACAACCTTCCCGAGAAATCCAGGAAAGGTGAGATCCTACAAATCCGGAACCCGGTCCCACACCTGGAAATCCGGATCCGGTTCAAAATCAAAATCCTATCTCCCTAAAAGATCCTAACTACTTCGCCTTCCGTGCTTTCTTCTGGCTGCTTCCGCCTTGACTCGTTGGTGTTCGCAGAGATGCCCTTGGTGTTGCCTTCGGGGTCGCCTTCATGGGGGTCGACCGTAACGCCGCCCGGGTTTGTATCTTCCGGATTTCCAGAGGAGAGTAGTCGGCTTCTTCCTCGTCCTCATCCTCCGATCCGGTCCGGTATTCCTCTTCCTCAGATTTCTCAATCTGAGTGATCCGCCTTTCAGTCTCCTCGCTTGGAGACGTCTCATCCAACATGATTGGCTCAATCTCCTTCCTTGGTTGCTGCTGCTCCTCCACCATATGTTCGAACTCCTCCGGATGAGAGCGAGCCGGATTCAACAATCCCCTGAGCCGCTCTATTAGTTGGCCACGGGCTTGGACGTGAGGCGTCGGCAGTGGCTCCGTTTCCGGAAGGTTGAAGACTGGGATGGGTGGAGACACCGTAACTTCTGGAAGTGCCAACTCCCGTCTTGTCTCCGGCTGCTTGCTAGACTCGGGTGCTAACTTCACGCTTCCCCGGATTGTCTTCTCCAACTGTTTGGAGAAAGGTTCCGTGGAGTACCGGAGACTCTCCCTCCGCCATCTCAACTATTCAGAAATCTGTAGATACTATCACCTCTGACGCGAGCACTAACTCACCACTCTTTCACTCAGCTATGCGCACACAAAACAGTTGTGGGAAAAGAGGCAGAGAAAATGGCAGTGGCGGGGTTAAGTACCCGTCAAAATACCGACCGTTCGTAAAGTGGACCGTTCACCCGTAACGAGTCCCTATTTCTAGACTGGAAGTCTAGGTACTAGGCTGTCGCTATCCGGGTTTCCGGAATCCGGATCCGTCCTGGGTTCCGTTACGGATTACTTGGAGCATCCGTCCAGTGTTAGTGAGATGTTTTAGGCTAAGAGGGTTCTAACCCTTTTTGCCTGTTAAGAATTTTTCAAAATTCTATATATTTATACTTCTTTTAGTACTAACATAGTGTTTTCTAAGATTACGGCTCGCAACACATGCTAAAAGTTTTTAATCCAATTTGGGGGGTACTAGAGGATACCCCTCAAAACACCGTCGGATCTGACGGTGCGTTGGGGAGTGCCTTCGAGTACTCCCAAAATAGGTTACACGAAAAAGTGGAAGATTAAGTGCTACACAAAAATGAGATTAAATCAATTACTCGAAAATTCTAGGGATGTATCCAAAGAACTTGGATGTCATATTCATAATTTCAAATATTGAACTAAAAGGAAAATTAGTGAAGGAACCTCCTGTAGCATGGGCTAGACGTCCAATTCTAACATTTTCATTACACGTTTTGGAATCCTCTTGTTCGAATTTGTGGCATCCGTAGTCCACTCTTTACCTAGCAAGCAAATAGCAAATAGTCTAGCACTCAGGTAGGTTAGCGTTTTAACAAACAAATTAGTAATTTCTATGTTCTATGACAATTTTGAGGAGTACCACAAAGTAGCCTTCAAACTACCATCGGATTTGACAGTGGTTTGAGGGCTTCCTTGCACTACCCCATAAAACTATCGTGGAGCTTTAACATCTTAAAAAATGAACCACAATTCCATGACTTTTGCACAATGAGGGCCGAGATATGTAGATGAGTCGGAGGTCACGAGATAAATCTTGAAAAAAATAATGAAACAAGAAATGAAAGACAAATTGGAATTGAATTTGCTAAAAACTTCCATTCAATCGGCAAGGGCGACCTACTACAAATCACAAAACTACAAATTCTTGGATAAAAATTGATCTTGCTGAAATGAGACGGTAGTCTACGGTGAACTACCTCTATCTATACCATACCCTCTCATATACCTCTGGCTATATACAAACTTGAGATTTGCAAATCATAAACCCTAAACCGTTGGATATGCAGAGGTGGCCAAAGCAACGCAGCATCGATCTTGTGGATCTGAGAAGATCGTCTAAACCCATCGGAGAGGTTCTTCTACGGTGAAACTTCACATTGAATTTTTCTAATCTCACAGGCAAGTGAGCTTATCTACTCTGATTCAAATTCTGTATATTTCTGTTGATTTGAATCTCATAGGCGAGTGAGGTTGTCTTCGCTGGTTCAGATTTTGAACATTTCCGCTGATTCAAATCTCACAGGCAAGTGAGCTTACCTACGAGTGAAACTTTAGATTCGGTATCTATCCGCTGTGAGACTTGTTCAATCAGCACATTGAGCTCACCTCTACTTTGTTCAATGAGAGTTTGATTAAATCGTCAAAAACAAACTTCATAGACGAGACTGGGAGAAATCGGTGATCAGAGCTAAATTGCTAAATCGGTGATCAGAGCTACTAGTCTACGGTGAACTTCAAATTTGGAATCTAAACCCTTACAGGCTAGTCTACGATGACTTCAGCAGTCTATCACATGAAATTTTTAAATTTTCAATCTTTGCGTTGGAGATGAACAGATGGCCCAAGTGGCGCAGGTGAGATTGAGGAAGCTACAAAGGCGCCAAAGTACTGGAGTAGCACAGCATTCACAGTTTCAAGAGAAAATGAATTGCATTGCGGAAGGTACACTTACCAATTTCAAGCGTAGTTGAAGGTACCACCAAAACCACCGTCGGATCCAACAGGGGTTCGGGTGGTACCTTCTGCCACCCTTGAAAATGGTAAGTGTACCTTCTACAAACCTTTCGCTGCCCTTGCTGGCAGGAGGACTAATTCCAAGTGCACGAGATTGGAGACCAACAATATAGATTCTAATCACGTAGACAAGCAGAATTTAATCTCTTGATTCCAGGAATGGAATCTCTGAATCTCTCAGTTGCAGTTGCGAGGATAAAATCTCAAAATCACAAGCTCGCGTGAACTCAGGCAAGCTCATCGTGGACTCACGCAGGCTGATCGCAGATTCACGCACGCTCATCGTGAACTCACAGAGGCTCATCGCGGATTCATGCGGGCCCATCATAAATTCATTGCAGACTCACGCGGACTCATGCAGGCCCATTAGAAACTCACTACAGACTTATCGCACTCACGTAGGGTTCAATACAAGAGACTCACAAGACGTGGAATCTCTCAAAAAATTCGGAAACGTAAGAAACTGAACATATTTGATCCACGACGACAGAGCTCTAGTAACTCACTGGCTTGATTTGCACAGGTGCTTCTAGCTCCTGCTCCCCAGGCACTTCAAGATCGCTTGTTGCCTTTGAACGCGCTCGACTCCTTGTTTGCCTGGTCATGTTGATGATGTGATCTCGCCCTTGTATCAAACCAGAAATTTGTTATTGCAAACGCTAGAGTAGAAGAATGGAACAAGAGAATTCGTCATCAAAGTCTTCTCATCAAAGATGGATGAGGACGAAGCATCATCACAATCTTTACGGATTATTCTTCTAGATCCAGAAATTCCGGTGCTTGGCTGCCGCTGCTTGTCTTTGTGAGATTCTGGGCGGCGCCACCTTTTCTTAGGCTTCCTATTTCTGGCAGCGTATGCCGCTTCTCCAATTAGCAGACTGCCATGTCAATGCAAGTCACTTGATTTGAGGCTGCAGCTTGGAAGGACCTTCCTCTCCCCGAAAATTAATGCATTTTAATTTAGAGAAGATTTCAAGCTCGTCAACCTTTTTTTTTGCTTCTGTGGTTACTACTGTTCATCCTTGCTCTTGTTTCAAATTTGGTAATTGCTCGCGTATAGAGGAACTTAGATATTGAGTAAATAATATTTTTTTTCCAAATCATTATCTTACAATATTTTGCAACATCTACTCAACACATATGGCATACACATGTTTCAAAAAAAATGTTTAAATCATACCATCAAATAGTTTGGGATAGTTGTTACAATGTTTCTTTGATATTTGCTATTTCCTAGTAATTCACTACTAGATTCCAAGTTCTTTAATTGATACAGTTGTGGCTTCCAAAAATAGTTATGTGCTAAAGGTTCTCATTCTATTTTAGAATACAATTTGTATACGGCATTTGAATTGGAAGTTCTACTCAGGAGTTCTGATGTTTGGTATATAAATCCCTTTGTCTAGCAAGAAAAAATGATTACAAGAAAATATTTAATACTTAACATATCACAATGCCTGATTGAAATAATTTCCTTTCAATTTCCATTTAACAAAGCCAAAACTTGTCTCCTTTGTAACTAATATCTTAGTGAATCCAATATCTAATAAGTGTCCAGGAGAATTATTTTGAAATTCAATGCAAGACATATATATATTATAGTATTCAACATCTGATTATTTCTCTCGGATTGGTCTCAAGTAACATTCTATGTTAGGGTTAAAGCATTTTTTTACACTATATAACATTGAGTTAATTTTTGCTAAGTTTCTCATTTAGGAACAAAAATCACGTATCACATATGGAGCTAATGGGTTGTCATAATTGTACTTCTAGGAGCACATTGCATTTAATTAGCTTTAAAGACACCATTCTCTTGCTTTTTGATTTCGATAATTTTGGAGTGAGCCAAAGAAGTCCAGGAAGAACACTATAATGGTTGTCACTATCATTATGATATTGTTTAAAATAATCTAACTAAGACCTGTAGATAATTTATTTCTATGATGTTTAATTAGAATATTGTATTTCCTACACTCTAACAACATTTATTGTTATGCTATCAATCCTTGACAATGGAGGGTAAGCTTCCATGGGAAATGCATGAGGAGATGAGAAATGTTTAATTGATCTACATCTGTTTTTACCTAAGTGAAAGGAAGAGAGTTCAACCAAAATTTCCTATGGAAGATCATGTCAAAGTAAAATAAAATTACAAAGCATCAGCTACCAATCTAACCACTAGGAAGATGATCTATTGTCTATACATTCTCGAAATCTTTACTACAACATGCAATAACCTTCGCTATTCTATGTGTTCAGTTCTTGAGATTTTCAGAGAAGAGAGAAGGAAATTAATAGCAGAAGGCATACAAATATATCAGTGTTTCAATGAAACTAAATGACAAACTAAAGATGAATGGAATGCAGACATGTTGATGGTTAGGAGTACCTCTTGTCTTATAACATTCTGTATGCTATTGGTGTCCTCCAACATTCCTGGTGATGTATCCAAGTTTGGCACTTCAATATCTTCCTCCACCGCACTACTTCCTGCTCCGAAGGATAGGACTTTCCTAAGGTTCCCAGGTGTTGATTGACCTATCTTTGACACAACTCTCTTGTTTCGAGTCATCATAGATTTTCTAAGTAACTTGTAAGATGAAAAATACGGAGAAACGCTTCTCTTATGCTTCTTTGTCACACTAGGACCTAGAGATGGAGGGTAATGATCATATACAAGCATAAGCAGAGATCATACTTCTTCTAAACTAGTACTCTGAAATAGAAATGCTACACAAGTCACGTAGCAGCAAAAGAGACTTTGGTTTGGAGAAGTGACCACTACTTATATGGTTGAAATGCCCTTGCCTCTTAGCCTACAATGGGACATTCTAGAATAGGGTTGGCGATAGAAGCCGCCATTACCAATTAATAGCAATTGTACCTTACAGCTCATTGTCGTTGTTCATTGCGCCGTTAATTTTCAAAATATTGTGCTAGTGAACTTAAATAGCACTCTATCCGGTCCCTTTTTTTGACTGTTACACTTCAATTAATGATTCCTCTGTAATTAATTATAGCGCACCATTCTTTTGAATGCATGTATTTCGAGTCATTCAACTGAATTAAGTGAGGCTGACACAACCGCCATATACTATGAAGGTTTTGTGGAAGGGCGGTGTTAAAATAATGTTCTAGAAAGGGTTGTAAAAGCTATTTTCATAATTAGTACTACACATTCATCCACTTCCTTCCATCGTGTTATCCCCTTACTAAATTGATGGAGAAGGTACCATTGCCATTGAAGTACTTAACAAAGATGAATTGTTCTTCACCCAGCACTAAGGATAGCCTTTAGTCTTCTTCATTTTTCTCTCCTCATGTAGTTTATATCATGGCTTCCATTCGTGTAGATGGTCATTAGGTTCCCCTCATATTTCCAGTAGATGAAGGAGGACACGCAAGAGTATTGAGATATCTACTTCATATCCGCTTCAGATTTGTAGAGTCATCTATATATGTTGAAGAAGAGAAGAGGTCAGAATCAGGAGAATTGTTGCAACTATTCCCATAGTAAAATCGATTGAAAAGCATGGAAATTGTTGGTACCTTGTGTGTGGAAACTATAGAGCTTACGGATTGCCTTTTTCTATTCTAGCTGCATCAACTGAGATTCAAAGTCGCCAATCTGACAATTCATCAATGGATATGCCATATATTGCCCATGCGATATGACCTATCCTGCCTTGTGAAGTCCTACCCATTGTTCCAAACAATGTCCTCCGAGTAGTGAAGGTTGAGAAACTAGATCCAATTATAGAGTTGTCCAGTGAATCAGAAGTAGAGTCCTCAGACTTAGTGCTTCGCAAGCAACCGTGCTTTGTTCAAGCTATAGTGCAAGAGAAGGTTGAAGTTAACTCATTGTCTAATACACCGTCAAATAGTTATGCACAATCTCAATTGTCCTGTCCTCCATTGCATACAAATGTAGTCAATCGAGAGAGCATGGTGGATTGTTTGAAGAGATTAGCTACTATGCATCGTTGTAGAAACGAATTGTCAACGGTGGACTTCAATGGCTTGGAACAACATCGCATGCAGTTTCTTCCACCAGTTTTCAATGGCAACGTCATCTTTGAACTACCTCCATGTCGGTCATCGTCGTCTTCCTCAATAGCCAAGAACTTGGAAGGGATGGACAAGCGTTACGATGGACACCCATGGTGCAAGTTGGTGACTACAAACATTCAAAACTCCGACAATCTCAAGTTTCGTAAGTCATACTGCTCTGGTCATCTTGCTTGTAATAATCTAGAGTGTGATTACTTGATGAGGGCTTCTAAACGCAACAAAACAGAATGGACCGGTTACACAACCTTCCCTTTTGTAGTAGGGGATAGTCCTCCTAAGGATTGTACCCTAGTTTACAAAGTCTGTAGAAAGTCTCCTACTTGTTTAAACACATGTGATGCTAGGATTTACTACTCGTATAGTGATAATCCAAAAATGAGTAGGGCCGCCATTCACTTAGGACGACATGATCACCCTATAGCAAAGGGCATGTATAGAGACTCTATAGAAAAGATTTGTGGACTCATTGCGGAGCAAGTAGCAAAGACACCGACGGCCACGAACTCTACTATTGCTCTATCTGCTAGCAAAGACTTCCTTACAACCTATCTATTTTATAACGGAGAGGGGAAGAAGGAGATGCTGAAGGGGGAAGAAATGGAAGAGGTCATGGATCGTTTCCAATTTTTGAGCAGTCCAAACATACGGAATGTCATATCTTCATTTTGCTCAAACAATCAAGGAGGTGTCATCGACAACATCATGACCATGAAGAAAGAATCTAGGTTCGAATACATTCACGACATTGTCTTCCCTGGCCAAGGAAAGGAGAAGGTATACATTTTCAAGATGCTCACAGAAGGTCCTGGAAGTGGAGTGGACCTGGTGAGGCGAATGCAACCTAAAGGGAATCTATAGAATGCATGGATGATGTTTGACCACGTGAAGCGTATAAAGGAGTGGACCACAATGGCTTGCCACGTGCATGATCCAGAGTACAAGAAGGTAATGACCATTTCAACATGCGATATGCAATCTGAAGATACCGAAATCCAAATACAATTTTGGAGGTGCCTGAACACTGTCATGTCACGAAATGGAGTGGATCATCCAAATTTCAAGGGATTCATGGCAGACAGTGCTATGGCCAATTGGAATGCGGTTCGTATTGTCTATGGAACTGGGTTTGCTAATGACAAAATGGAAAATCGAGAGAAGACATGTTTGTTGCATTGGAGTACTTCCCTTTAAAAACACACCCAAAAGTACATTAAAGAAGCATTCCAACAACAACACAATTCACTATGCAAGCAATACAAAGACGCAAAGACTGTGGAGGAGGCAGAGACACGGTACCTTGCAATTCGATCTTGGTGGTTATCATCTGGAGCAACCACTGAAGATGCGCTTCATCATTTGGACCATTGGCTTGCATTTTGGCATTTTAGGTACCACCAATGGGGAGGCTTCATGCAAATGGTAAGTATACATTGAATTAAAATTTGCACATATCATTGATCTTGATATATTCTAGTGTATGGAAGTTTGTTCATTTGTAGTTGGAAGTATGCATGACTGAATTTGAAGTAATGAGTCCTGAGTACCCATGGCTTACTTATTTTTCCCATACAAATTTTTTCCTCGCAGTTTGGCTGGAAAAGTAGTACCACTAGCCAACCCTTAAACAACCGTTGGATCTGACGGATGATTTTGGAATGTCTACTGGTGTTACTGTTTCCAATCAAACTGTGAGACCCCACTAATTAGAGGATGGTAGTGGGAAAGTAGGAATTGTTGCCTTCTTGTTTTTAGTGTAAATATAGGTCATTCTCAAGGGGTTTCCTTCGCAAAGGAGTAAACTTTAAAAAATGTTTGTAATGGAATGTACTTCATTTTATTCCAATTATATATAGATTTAGTTGTTATAGTACTCAATTTTTGTGAGTTCTGAAGTATAAACTTAAGTTTGGGAAGTCCTTGTATTTTGGAACGGCTTTGTAGGATTTGAGTTTGGAAGAGTTGGCAGACATGCCTTCATGCAACTTGTCAGAAACAGTTCATAACAAGTGGCTTCAAATGTCTGGAAACCGAGGCAATAATTTATTTGATGCCACTTGCGACGACAGTATTCGTGCATGGATGCAAATGACAAACTACCATGCTTTCTTGAGAGGCCATTCTTGTGGATCTAGTCCATCAAAGGGAGAGTTGAAGTTGAGAGCTGCTAGACGAAGTGGAGACCCCAAGAAAATAGCAGAGGCGCTAAATACATTATCTAGAGTAGTAGGTGTTGGAACTCGCATTCCGCATTTGGAAGGAGAAGAAATCTTTGGAAGCACGAAGAGGAAGTTGGATGTTCCCATTGGAGATGCAGGAGACTCACATCGACCAGACAAAGTCAATTTTTCTCAACCTCGTGTTCGAACAAGGTCTACTACAGCTTTGACTAAGTCTTTGGAGGGCAAAGAATTCCAACCTGAGGTGACCCATTCACGATATATTACAATTGCATTTGAAAGCGACTACGGCACATCAAAGTGGCACATTGCAAGAATCAGCCACAAATCCAATGCTAAATGTCAAGCTCAACAACAAGGGTCAAATATCAAATGCATTGGTAAAATTGCAAAGGGACGAAAGGGAACCCCAACTCCCACCTATCGTGGGAGAAAGGAAGATTACGGAAGTAAACGAGAAGTAGTGGCGGACTTTTGGTTCTGTTGGGATGACATTGAACGATGTGTGAAAGGAACTAAACGCAAGTGGGTTATAGATTGGCCTCAAGTACCAGAGACTTGGCCTGTTTTGACTGGCACCAACCTCAATCGGGAAGAGATATTGCTATTGCAACATGTGGGTTTCCATCTTCAAGAGTGCCCTACACTATCACCACGTCAACTTTTCAACATCTCAAATATATTCAAGACCGCGTTGTATACTAACCCGCCACCACCAAATGCAGATGATTATCCAACGGTTAGGAACAACCGAACCATACGGCGAATTGCAAATTCCCCAACTACAGAACAACAGAACAAGTGGGAGAGTGCTGGGAATGTTAAAGGAAAAATAGTGGGAGCGACATTGCTTCCTTTTCCAGGCCTAGGAGCAATTGTGTCATTGGAGACTGGAACAGATCCTAACATAAATGTGTATCAAATCACAATGGGTATCTTCCCCTTGTGCACATGCCCAAACTTTGTGAATATGGTTGTTTCCGCTATTAGAGGTCGTCAGCAATACGTAAATTGTAAGCACTTATACTATTTGTATCGGTACTTCTACAAGATGGACATCCATGATGACAAATTCATTCATGCACCAAGTTATAGCTTCAATGAATTGAAGCTACTTCTAGTTCGAGCAAGAATCATCATAATTCTAGAATAGGCATAGCCAAATTTTTTTGTGTACTTCATCCATATTGTATTTGTTCACATATATTATGATTGGAATGATTTGCAGCTTATGGAATTGAAAATGTTCATCCATTCATGAAATATGTCCCAAATATGTCTCATTAGTTAATTGTATTGAAGTAAGTTCATATGAACGATGAAGATGTACAATTGTAAACCCTATTCAATAAGGCATATATGAATATAAAAAGAAATACTTTCTTTTTTTTCGCAGATTTGTCCCATTAGTAAATTTCTTCATTTTCTTTTGAATTCCATTGTTTTCCCCTTAATTTTCCCATTTGTTTCTAGATTTTTTTCATTCCCCTTTCTTTCTTGTTATTCTTTCCCATTTTTTTCCTATTCCCATTTTTTTGCCTCTCCCTCCTTTTTCTCTTTTCACTTTTTTTTCATTCTCCATTTTTTTTCTTTTCCCATCTTTTTTTCTTTTCCCATTTTTTTTTCATTACCCATTTTTTTTCTTAACCCATGTTCTTTTCTTTCTCTATTTTTTTACCATCCCTATTTGGTTTTCTTTCCCATTTTTTTTCTTTGTCCTATTATTGTCTTTCCACATTTTTCTTTCTTCCCTACTTTTTTTCTTTCTCCAATATTTAATCTTTTTCCATTTTATTGCTTTCCCCCCTTAGTTGGTGATTTTTTAGTATTTGTTTCACAATGTCAACATTTGGCAATACTTAGAATCAAGAAGAAAAATCAATTTTAGATTTGAAAATTATATATAGTAAAACACCTCAAAATTAGGATGACAAGTGTAGGTAAAATCCACAATAGCTTGTGGTCATCATCTCACACTATACATGTCACCCTCTACTAGTTTTGTTGGAAATCCCACTCGTAATGGGATATTCAGAATTCTTTGTTCTATGTATTCAATCTAGCTAGTCAAAACACTGCAATAGAATTACTCCCAAATGACATCTACCTAGCATACTCAAAATGCTTGCCATATTTTCTATTGTAGTCATTTAACCAAGTGCTCAAACTTTTCAACAAAGTTTGAAGGTCTTTTCTCATAGTAATTAATAATTTCAAGACAATGGAAAATGACTCATATTACAATCCATGGTTATAGGGCACACGGTTATAGGGCACAAAAAAACCCTAGAAATAGTAAAAAATTCTACTTTTGGACTTTTTTTAAGTAAAAAATATTTAGGGGAATATTTTTTTTTAAAATAATGTTTTCCAGGCTCCATGCTCACAACGTCCACGCTCCAAGCTCACAAACTCACCGCTCCAAGCTCGCATGCTGGCGTCATTGGTGTGATGCTTGGTTGATCATTCCACGTGTATCAACAACTGCATCCAATTCTTCTTGTAGATCTTTGGTTGGTCCCCCAAATTGTTGCTCCCACTTTTCATCCAAGGAGTCTCGTGCCCCTACACCTCTCCAAATTCTAGAATTTGGATGTTTACCATTTTTGATGAGGTGCTCTCGTACATTGCATATGATCAATCTCTTATGCACCCGACATTTAGTACATGGATAGTGCAAACTCTTCACATTGTACTTCAAGGCCCTCTACAACTCTCTAATCCAGAGACGATCATCTCTTAGTTGCTACCTATGAATATCAAAGAGTGGTAATCTTGTAGGTATCATCTCCTTCTTGATTCCAAATTGAATATTTCTTGTGTTTCTGCAATTAATGCTAAGGGGCACAGTCAGAACTAGCCTCAATCATGAGTCATGACCGCAACAAAGCATGAATGTTTTGCCCGTAAGGCCATGCAACTGCAATATGACTAACTTTGTTGATAAATGACTTCTATATGTCTTCCGTTACTAAGTCTTAACTGTAATATGTTTGCATCACGCGAAGAGAAGTAACTTTATTGTGACTTCAATATGTCTGCCTTATGTATTGTAGCACAACTCAAATACCAAGACCCCTTCTGTGATTAATGATTGAAATGAGGATTACATTGCTGAAAATTCCTACTACAATGATGATATGCAATTGGGAGAATGCCATAACCATTTTTTCCATTGCAAATGGAAAAGAAGTTAAACAAATAGTCACTTCAGTGATTGCCAAAGTGAGATACAACAAATGTTTTGATTTGGTATGTAGAGAAATGGTGAATGTCAGTAATCTATGGTGGACAAATAAGAATGACATTAGAAAAAGTAAAGGGCCATAATATCCCCATTCCATTACTTAGTGATTTGTATCAACTCAACCATAGAAATTTTTCTTCTCTTGGAGAGAGACTTGCCATGTGCACTCAATGGTCCCACTATGGGAACACCTCCAACTTGTAGTTCAATGGATGCAATGGAAGTAGACGGCAATACGACACCTATTTCCTAACCTAGTGCCTCCTTTACTCGAGCTCGAAAATTGAGGGCCGATTTGGAATTGAAAGATTTGGAATTCAAGTGGGGCAAACGACCTTTTGTAGAACATTCAAGCACTACATTACCTCCCTCAACTTTACGACGTTTTGAACTATACATTGTACTAGATTGGGCCATTGCTTGCAACAAAAGACGTCCTATTGAAACCACATCTGCAAATGTGTCCCCTAAAGTAGGTATCATGAGTGGTAACCAGGGTTGACAAGGCGTTCTGACGCAGCCACCAGCGTCCGGACGTCCATGTCCACGCCCCCCCCGGATGTCCTATGACATTCGCAAAAATCGGGTTTTTACCTTGGGGTAATTTCTCGTCCACAACCTTGTCCGCACCACCATCCGCGATTTCTGCGGCCCGTTCGCCATCCCGTCCGCCCATTCTTGACCCTGTCCACGACCCCGTCCGCGACCCCATCCGCGGTTTCTACGGCCCGTCCACGACCTCGTCCGCGGATTCTGTAGCCCGTCCGCCAACATATCCAACCGCTTAAGACTCCTTGAATTTAGTCTCTATCTTTATTTTTTTATTCTAAGAGAATTTCTAATGCGATTTTATTTTTGAAATTTGGTACAATTTATGCTCATTTCTAAGAGTCCTTAGCAATGAACAAAAAGAACATTGCACTTTACAAATTTGTAAAGAGAAAAGTCATTTATTTTCGTAATTCATTTTTGAGTGCTGCAATAGAATTTCAAAGGATTTTTTTAATAAATATATAAAGAACCGGTACTCAAATTAACAAATTAATTACGGTTTCGGGTTTAGGAAAATATTGGACACACATACATTTTGTAACCCATTCATTTAGAGCTTAATTTCCTATTTTCCTTTGTTCATTTTATGAAAACAATGCAATGAAAAAAAAATTGAGGGTCTAAATTGGAAACCCAAAGGCTTCTAAAAATCCAAGTGCTGTAAAGTCCTAAACCTTTTTGAAAAAACACTAAAATTGAATCACTCTCTTTGTTTTTCGATTTCACTTCATGAATCACATTAGAATTTTGTTTGAATTAATAAAATCATTTTCTACTGGAAAATTCTCTTAAAAAAAAACATATAACAATTTAATCTCAAAATTACATGCCAACAAAAATACGAACATATGGTCACATGCTTCATGTTTGCTTCCAAAGATTTCAGGTGAATAAGATACAACTTCCTTTTTCAAACAAATCATTTATATAAATTACTCTAAAATCCTTCATTGTAAATTTGTGATGAATTTACTAATTACGTCTCTTCATAGTTGATTCATTATAAGTATACACACTAAAACAATAAAACCACAATTGCTTTAACCCCTAAAGGACCATTGTTCCCTCGGGGGACAAAATGGATTTCAAGCAGGTTTCTATGACTTCAATTTTTAGTCAAACTTTTTGAAACTTTCTCATAAGATAGAAAAACTGATTAGCTTCGTGGGAACATAATTTTTATTTCAATCGGTGCCCAGGAGCAAAAGTTATGCCATCTTAAACATAATTTTCATGTCACCGGGCAGAAAAATAAATCCACAAAAAATTGAAATCTAATTAAATTTTTTTTTTTCTTATAGATTATATTTTTGTCTACATGTGAAGCTTTGATTCATTCCATTTGGATTAGTAATGTGAAAGTTATGAACAATATTGTTTTTTGGGCAATATGAGCATCTTCTTGAAAAAATAACTTATAGGATTCATTTCTGAATGCAATTTTCACAATTTTTCAAAAAAATTGTTTGACAATGTTAAATTTGTTTGCTAAAACAATCTCACCATTGGGATTATTGAGTTTCAATCCCATCTTAGAGCTATTAATGATTTAGTTTTTCATGTAATCTTGGACCTACTTCTACTTAACAATTTTTTAGAGAATGAAAATCAAGAGTTTTTCTTTAGAAATTTTTTTCCTAGAACATCAACTCAATTCTTCAACACAGAAAATTTTAAATTCACAGTCCATAGTGCAAAAAATTTCAACAAAAGGTGGTCAAAGTCATCTGAAATTGCAGGCCAGTGTTCAAAAAAACTTCTTTTTCCAACTTTGAATGCTATATCTCTCAATCTGTGCGGTCAAAATTCATGAAATTTTTACCACATGTTCTGAGACAAGTGAAGTACAAGATCCAACGGTTAGATTTTTTTTTAACTATTTTTTTGGGATTTTATAGGTGAACGCAGCAGAAATGGCAGTTTTGAGTGGTTTTTGACAGAAAAATGGCCTTGGTCCTTTAGGGGTTAACGGGTTGTCATCATAATTTAAATATCAATGGAATTGTTGGAACACAACTTCTAAGAAGGTCCAAGTAATTCCATATCATAAATGAAATGGTCTTCTTCCAAGACTTATTCCAAATGAAATTGAACGGGCTCAGACACTTTTGCACCCACACATCATACATCATGCAATTTGTCATACAAGCTTGTCAACTAAATAGCCATCTACATTCAAGAAGAAATATTTCACTTTGCACTCAAACAAGAGATATTTTTTATTTGTCAAAAATTGATATTCATTCAAAAACAATTGAAATACATGGAAAAATTCAAAATGTATGTCTAATTTCACATATATTGACATACTCTAGGGGTGCATATATACTAAGCAATCTACATGCATAAATCCAAAGTTCTACATTTATTAAATATTTATAAAACTCTATATAGTACACTCTTGCACTATATTACTAATATGAATGTCGGAAGTGTTCATCCGGCATAGGCCAATTGAATTGGCTAGTGAACCGATTGATGATGTGGGCCAAACCACCCCGATGACCATCACCTCTTTGACAAAGCCGGTCCAAGTATTGGTGAAACACAATTCCCAATTGGTGGTGGCTAAACATGGCCATTGCATTTGTTTCCCGTTGCAATTTGTTGTAGTTCTCTGACATGCATTGTTTATTGATCCTTTGAGCTATTTTACCAATCGCATATTCCTCCGATGCACGTGATAAATGTAGAATGATTTCTACATTTGCATCTCTTCTATGCAAATATGCAATGCTTGGATCCACCCACCACCTCCTTGTTAAAGCTTCGTTCATTTCACTTGCAGATGTGAACGTATACAAGGATTTCATTGGTTCGGTAGCTACAATAGTCATGCTCCAATCGCAAATTCCAATGTAAACACGTGATTCATCATCAGGAAAATGAAACATGATGTTGTCTAGAGAAATATCATTGTGTAGATGTCTAGACACATGTACCGCATTCATGATATGCACCAATGCCCAAGCAAGCTCGGTGCGCTTCTTCCGAAATTGAGCGAGATGAAAAGCTTTAGTCACATTGGACTCTGTTGGATTCGAATACTGTAACCGAACATATATGTTGTTTGGATAATCGTTATCTAGGTTCAACATTTGCCGAAGTGTTCCGCCATTCCACCAATACAAGTACCCTTCATTTGTTCTTGCATGAACTGCAACAAATCGTATCACTCTTGAATGTGGAATCCTCACTGCCATTGATTCATTTTGATGTTCCAACTTTGCAAGCTGAGGCTGCGTACCATGGTGGTTGGATATCTTTGCTGCGAACTTCCAAGATGGAGCTATCCCTGGACATCCTTCAATTCTCACCCTCTGAATTGTTGCATATCCTCCCCTTCTGATTAAGCCATCTTGGGGAATCACCTGTGCAGTGTCCGGAAGCGCTATAAGATGACGTCTACCCATATCCAATTGAGCAAGACCCTCATCGCTAGTCCACCAATCCAATGACCCTCGTCTATTACGCCTCTTCGCATATGGGGCGCAACACCCAATTAACAATTGAGCTTTGAGAATGACTTGCTCAAAGCCTTCATCATTTGCACGATGTTGTTTCCCGTATTTTCCAAGAACCACATTAGCGTTCCACAATGCATCATGCACCTTGTTCTCCAAACATTTGTTGAAACCCCTCTTCTCCGTCTCATGTTGCCATTGTGGAACGTATAAGGCATCCAACATTCTCTGCTTCATGTCTGCCTTGAATTTGGATGGACACTCCTCTCCATATCTTACATATTTTGTGTCAAGAGACACAGTGGTTTCCGATTCATAGAATTTTGCAATGCATTCGGTCATGAATGCTTTGCATGCATCGGATGGAATTTCCTTACTTGCCACCTCTTGTACCACTTGTTTTCCCTTCGCCGCCTTCTTCGATCTTGGCATCGTGATAAATTTTTAATACCCAAAATTTGTAACTAAAACTTCGACGTTCGCTACAAAAAATGGCAATAATGAGGCCCCCAAATAAGACTTCCGCCTTCCCAAGGAGAGGAACCAATGGAGGACGAACCACCAAGCTCTCCACTCCACACTTGCAAAACGCAAGGGGCAAGGCAAAAGTGATTGCAGATAGGCCATCCACCCCTCTTATACGGGGCGGACAGCTTGTCCCTGTCCACCTCCTCCTGGCCGTCTGATCATGCGGACGCCCTTCCATCCGCCTCGTCCCCGACTGCCTCCTCCTGGCCGTCCGATCGTGCGAATGGCCTTCCATCCGCCTCGTCGCGGCCGTTCAATCATGCAGACGCCCTTTCGTTCGCCTCGTCCCCGACTGCCTCCTCATGGCCGTCCGATAGTGCGGACGGCCTCCATTCGCTTCGTCGCGGCCGTCCAATCGTCTGCCCCGTCGCAGCCGTCCGATCATGCGGACGGCATTCCGTCTGCCTTATTGCAGCCGTCTAATGGTCCGGGCACATTTCGACCGCCTGGAGATGGCCATCCACCTTGTCTTGGCCGTCCGACCGTGTGGACGGTCATCCGTTCACCTCGAGCTAGCCGTCCGATTAGCAAGATGATTGGGTGATTGGTGTGCGCCAGATCCAACGGCCGGCTTGTCACGGACGGCAGACTGTCCCCATGATCAGAGATTTTAATTTCTCTTGAACATCTCTAAGCCAAATATATGTATCATATTGAACATTTCAGTTTCAAACGAAAGTAAGAATCAAGTAAATCATCTATCATGGAAATGAAAAAAATTTATAGAGGGATAGCCGGTGAGGTTTGCTTGTTGAAATACTCTCACTGTTGAGATTCTCATGTTTACATCATTTTATCTTAAAATTAATAATGTTCTAGTTTCAATCTTGAATATACTCAACTTATCAATTATCTTATGAATAAAAACTAAACATCTTTTGGTGGAATTTTTCTTCCTACGTTCTCATGCTCTCATCTAAATTCTTCAAGTCTTCAACATACAAAATTATAAAATAGTACTCACAAGTGGAAATATTTATTGTTTCAATAATTAGAAGCCAAAAATCTAGTCAAGAAAATAGCAAAATCATTTGTTTCAGTCACCTTGAATGCAAATATCTTACAATCTATGTGCGTTATGTTTTTGAAATTGCTTCTACACATTCATAAATTGCTATAGTACAAAATCATACAATCCGACATGCCAAAAATATTGTTCCTACATTTTCTAGTTCTTTGTAATTGAAATGGCAATTCTAAATCACTAAATGGTCTTCGATGGAAAAAAGCCTTCGGACTTCTAGGGTTTACAATTCAATTTCTAATAGCAAATGGAACTAAAATGGTAGTTCTCGCTATTCTACAAACCTCGATTGTATATTTGGGACATCCTTTGCATTTGCAATTCACCTATTCACATTGAATGATTGGAATGAAAATATTGTAGAAAGTGGTCCAATACATTTTCCATTTTCACAAATACCCATTAACCCATAGTCATGCATCAATGGTATTAAATCCTATAAATTACATGACATAAATATCGCTTTATTAAAATATAAAAATACAATGTATTTGTATCAAAATCACAAAAAAGGTGATTACAACTCGTCGAGAGCATTGTGCTATATTTGCCACACTCTACCATCTATGTACATTACAATGAGTGAACCATACAGTAAAACAAACATAAGATGACTAGAATACCATACTCTACTTAACTACTTTACTCGAAATCCGAATTGGAATCCTTGTTGTCATTTGGGCCTGAAGGATGTACCCCCATATATGGTCCACCCCCATAGTTGTAACCATATTCACTTGATGCACCTCCTTGTCCATATTCATTTCCATAAGAAGGACCTCCAAAGGTTGGAGGAGGAATTGGAGTACTCTCCCAGGACCCTCTTTCACTTGATCCCCTATAATAAGGGCCTTCCTGATGCCCATATGAACCATGTGTAGTCGATCGAGAGTAGTATTGAGAGTCTCCTTGGCTAGAACCACCATATTGACCATAGTGTGTCGGTCCATGGCTTCCTCCTATACTTTGAGAGCCAACCTTGGGGGCATTACCATAATCTGAACCACTTGTCCCATCTCGTGATCCACGTGCATTATAGTCACGGTAGTAGGACCCATCATGTTGCCGACCCCGGTCTTCCACACTTCGACGCATGGCCTCTTGTATTTGTTGTTGGTACTCAATGTCTTCCCGATCTTCTCGACGTTCATGTCTCTCACCAAATGTCACGGGTGCTAGATCATCATCATCTTCATTTGACCAATCATCTTCAGCATCCTTCAAGACGACCAAAGGAAGTCCTCCATAGCCTCGATTGGACCACTCCGGCATGCAATCGCTTGGTCCAACCTAGTTAGTAGGAATTATGGCTTCCTCGCGAGTTAAATTCTTGACATTGCACCCTACAACCGTGTGCCAATCTACTTCTTTATGGAGTACTATCTCTGCCCAAATCATAGCCATGTTTGAATAGTTCATGACGTTTAGCTTGGAGCTTGGTAAACTTGATGCAGATGTTATCTCCTCGTATCAGCGAACAAAGTGTTCGCTCTTATATGTGGACATTTGTCCTTCCCCACGACGAACTTGCACCTCTGCACGATCATGTGACCATAGTTTGGAGAGGTGCGTCATTTTGATGTACTTCTTGCATGTTGTGCAATCCCATATTTTCTTGGGCTCCTTTTCCCATCCCTTCTCCGCAACGTAGGTTACGTCTCCCAAATCTTTCCAATCCATCTCTTGTGATTTCCCCTTCTTACTTCCTCCACCACTTCCGCGCGACATGATAACCTCCAAACCTCAATTAATAATGAACCAAAAAGATTACAAAGTTTAAATGCAATTTCCGCCCGCTTTGGCTAAATGTACCAAATGAAAAGTAAGAATTTGGATTAAAACAAATTGCACCTACTGTTACTGACAACCAAATCAACCGAAAACTTGAACACCTTGAGTTTTTGACAACCCAATCAACTCAAACACGGTTCAAGTAATTAAGAACACTAAATGAAGTCCATAAAATTAAAGACTTATAAGTTGGGGCAGCCCCCTAATCACTCAAACCAATATGTGATAAAAAAAAAGTTAATATGAACACAATCGTTCACGTGCCAAGCCGGAAGGGGCGCGCAGATTTCCAAAGGCACTAGATCACCCACTCCGGAAGGGAAATGATTGTAAAGAAATGAGCCGATTGCGCCGGCATTTATGCGGACGGCACTTTAGGGTATGCAGACGTTGTCGTCCTCATCGGACGGCACACAAGCGGACAGGAAGATCGGGCAGTCTGAAATCGCTGTCAACTAGATTGCACGGTCACCAACAAGCAGCGGATGGAGCAGCGCGGACGCGAACGGGAAATGCAGACGGATTCCGAATAGGCGGACAGACAATGCGGATGGGGACTGCGAACGCGCGGACGGGCAGGCGGGCGGGAGGGAGGGAGGGAGGCATTTTTGAGTTTGGGAGTTGGTGTTTGGTTTATAGTGGACGGGTGGTTGGGCGGACGGGCAGACAGGCGCACGGAGAGGAGCGTGGGAGGGGAGAGGTGGGCGGGACTACGGGAGGGAGGAGTTTTTCAATTTCTGAATTGGTGGTTGGGCAGACCGGTGGGAGAGGTGTTTTGAACTTTGTGGAGATGGGTGGACGGACGGGGCAACAGATAGAGATTGCATTCCATGGTGATTTAAGAAAAGTAGAGAAATTATTTTTAATATGTTATGTCATGAGGTCTTAAATTGATACAACTATCAAAAGTGACATACCAAAGTCTCTTGTTTGGAAAATCATTTGATTTGTAAATAAAGAATTCAAGTTAGTGTGTAAAGAAATTTTGTTTTACATTGGTGCTTTTGTACAAGTTTGTGATGTCAACAATACTTTTTGACTAATAGCAAAAGAAATTCGATGTTAAGATTGTAACAAAAGCCTTCAGGGTTCAATTTATTATTGTTTTTCATGCCTTTCAAGGAAAATAATTAATCCCTACAGTCCCAAAGGCCCTATACTCTTATACGGGACTCTTATGATATGTGATCTCAATTAAATGATTTATTTCTAAATTTTTGGTTCAAGATTCTTCAGTCTTCACTTAAGAGTTAAATTTTTCAACACGAGATATTGTAAAATGAAATTCATTAGTGTCAAAAATCTAAAGTGAAGAAAATGAGAAGCCCAACAATCTAGTATAGCAAGATGGAAGAAAAGATTTCTTGGGCTTACTTGAAATGCAAATACCATGCGCAATGTATGTACTCAAAGTTTTCAAGATGACAAGATAACTCAATTAACTTTTATACTAGTCTAGTATAAATTCCTATAGTTAAATATGCCCAAAAATCAATTTTTAAGATTTTTGTCTCTTTGCATTCGAAATGGCAGTTTTGAGTGATATTTGATGGGAAAAAAAGCATGAAGGCTTTAGGGGTTCAAGATTTTAGAAAATCCTAGGCCTACATAACTACATAAGCAATTCAATCAATAATGTAAATTTATAATTTAAAAGATATGCTATTATGAACCTCTCTATATTATTATTTGCAAAAAAGTTTTGAGATGAAACACACTTGTAATCATTGAAGTATGACCATTTCTAATTTCTTGTAATTGAAGACTCATCATATTTGAAGGTCAATCACATTGTACATTACCTAAGCTCTAATATTTTTCGGTTGTGATAAATTTATGATTGGTTTACAATTTAGGACGCACACAAGTATACATAGGTATAAGTGTCAAAGTGTATATGATATGAATTTTCAATTCATTTTGTTGTATAACTGCTTACTTTAATCTTGTCCACAACATTTCACATTACATTAAAATGCTTGAATCATTTTAGCACCATCCTATACATTCGATAAATGTTATAATAGAATAATGAGATAATATAATTTTTTTAGTATATTCATATTGATGTTCTAAACTATAAATACATTCAACAACAAAAATTGAAGACACACTCCAAGTTATAATTGAATGATCCACATTTATTTAATGGCTCATAATAAAGTGATAATTGAAGTGCTAAATCTTTAAAAAAAATTGAAATCTACATGAGTAACATACTAACACGAGTACATGACAATTGACAAACTAAGTAAGGTCTACATCTACATTATATTGTCATGGTTGCATTCCAAACTACAAAGGAATCATAGCCTCGTAGGTAAAACATATTCCACACATCGCATCAATAATGTTGAAAATTCATGCAATGCTATAAATTCAGTATGTACAATTGAGGGTTGTATAATTCTGATTTTTTGGCAACCCGGGGAGGTGGGAGGGACATCCCCAAATAGGGCCTTTTCTAGAAATAACAAACAAATCATAATCCAAAAAGTACATAAAAGGACAAAGATAGTATAAAGCAAAATAGAGATCACTCACATCAGCCATCAAACTACCACAACCCACCAAATAAACATAATACCACTCAATAAACTTTTGTAAAGAAGTATTAAGTACAAAATACCAAATAAAGGTCACAACATCATTAAATGGTACATATAATATATGTGTCAAGTCATAAATAGCTACTCATGCTGTGAACTAAATCTTTGTAAACACAAAGTGATTTAGAGTCCCAAATAAAAAGAATTTGTTGCCAAAGTCCTTGGATAGAGTTGCCATGAAGATTTAACGAAAGAGGTTGTGGACTTCACCTGTCCCTATGACAAACCAAACATCGGAATGTTAGTATGTCGTAGACAAGGTGTCTACAGCCCACAACTGCGTGTTATAGCAATCACAAAAGAAAAATCAACAAGCAAAGCTCAAAACTACACATAAGAAAATGAACAACAAATTACAAATCCTAGCCTAACACATTATGCACCATAGATGACCTATGTAGACGCCATCTTGTTCCTCACTCCCACCAACCGTAATCACTTCCAACACCTTGTAAGAGCCAACAATACCAAATTGTGAAGGCTCAAGGGCAATTTCATTCTCTTATATATTAGCCATAGCAGAGTTCAGTCAAGGCTAAGTTAAGTCCATGCCTTGGGCTTCAAGGAAATGTGCCTTGAATCCCAACCACCCATAGGCCCCAAGAATTAATGACTTGGTTTCTAGGGATAAAAAATTAGCCAAGTCATGCAGACTTGATCTAGAAGGAACCCTCAAGTTAGGAAAAAATCAATTCCCTATAATCCAAGGATTTTTTAAGGACCACAAATAGCCAACCATCATAGCACTAGCATAGTACCCCCTATGATGTGCCAGACAAACCTACAATGACAACCAATGAAGCTACAGACATTAGTCAAGTCAAATTGACAAATGTCATTCCATTCAACATGGAAGCTTCTAATAATTTCCTTACCCACAACCAAGTGTAAAAAACTCTCGTATGGTATAGAAGATGCCAGGTGATACCAATCAATTTTCCATGGCTAGAAAAAGAATAATATAGACCCATCAAAAGAAAAAGTCCATATTTCATAGAATAGTGTCAAAGTGTAAAAAACCCCCAATGGCTATTTAGAAAGAAACACACCTAAGGAAAGTAAGACTTACGGGAGGGATGGGAGGGGCATATCAATAAATTCCAATGGTAAGTGTATAAAACGTAACCCACCATAGAAGAGAACCAAAAAATATCCATAAAAATATATTGGACATTAAATAGTAATAGAATTTTATAAAAGGCCATCCCTCTTATAAACAACAAATGTGCTACAAAAGGAGTGCCAACACTATTTCTTTTGTAAAACCAAAATATATAATGTGCAAAGACTGAGGGTTTAGGGTTTAGGGTATAGGGATTGGAGAGCATGTTTAAATGTGGGAAGGAATATCTGGAATTACCTTTTCTTACATTAATACTGCATTGGATACTTCTAGCATTGAAGAATATTTTTTGGTACATGAATCTATCCTTCTCAGAATTCAATGCTTTAGGACTGCCGATGGACTGAGGTGAAGTGGGGTCCCCAGCGAGGTGAACAGTCTTGCGTCTGGTCGGTCGTCGATGGCGTACGGCCTGGGCGGACAGCCAAGTCCGCCATTTATGTGGACAGGGACGGCGGACGGCCTAAGCGGATGGCCAGGTGTGGGGTCGGTTGGGGATGGCGGACAGCCTGAGCGGATGGGATGGTCCGGGAGCGACCCGCGGTTGGGATTGGCAGAGGGGAGGTCCGATTGCGGTTCGGAGCGGACGGATAGTTGCCCATCCGCCAATCCTAGCGGTCGCCCGGCGTCCGCCGGGGCAGACGGCAGGTCCGGGTCTGCTTCAGGGCGGACGTTTTTTAGGTTTGGTGGCGGATGGGTATATGGGGGGACGGCCTCCTCATTTGCTCTCACTTCTACTCTCCTTCGGCGCCAGGTTGGATGTGCTACTACTGCTTTATGTGTCAGTTGTTCCTATAGGGTGGAGAGTGGGGGTCCTTGAGCTTTTGTTACTATTGCTCATTTACGCTGTTACTTATTTACACACATCTCACGGTACTCACATGGCGTGGTACTATTTTTCAAAGGGCTCAAAAATTCAAATCATCTATCATGGCAGATCAAGGTGTTTCTACCAACGACGGGAGGACTTCAAGAGGTGAAAAAAAGAAAGGGACTAAAGCAAAGGGGGCCCCTCATGGGCTTCACTATGAGATTTTAGATGACCCGAACATCAAAGCCGAGAGCAGTTGGGAGGAGGAGGAAGGGGAATATTGGACCTTCAAAACATGCAAGAAGTATGTTAAAATGTACCACATTGACAAGTTGTGGCCTCGGGATTGCCACGTGGTGCATACACATGGTTTTTGTTGTAAGCCACGTAATTGCAACAATAAGCATTTTGTGCATCGATCGAAGGAGGTGTGGCGGACGCTATTTGGGGACAAGCCAAGGAGTAAGGGATGCATAAATTATAGTGTGGCATCCATGGTGTATGTAAAACTCATTTTAAACCGCAAGGAAGATTGGAGTACTTATCCATCTAAGGTGGATTCTCCACTTTTACTACAACCCAATCAAAAAGACATTCCCAATCTGTATGATTCTCAGGCAGAACCAAGTGAACCAATGAAGACCCCAAAAGTATTAAAAAATACTACAACGCATACAACAAAGGTCTCCGAGGTTTTAGGTGATGCAGTACAATTAAGGCCCGCAGAAGTGGCACAACCTTGCACAGAAGTGAGCAATGTCTCATTGGGAGGTGTCGACAGAGAGGTTTTTCCAACTCCTCCAACGTGCTTCACATCCACACCGAATGTGATAACATTGGGTGAACAAAGCATGGCTCCAAGCAAGGAAACTGCAATGAATGAAACAACCTTGGGCGGTCTAGACATGGCTGCAAACAAGGAAACACTGATAGAAGAATGTGGGTCACCTTTTTCGCCAGATGGAGAGGTCAATGAGGAACAACTTGCAAGGACCAATGCTCGAATTCAGGGTTACATAGATAGTAAAGCTCTTGAGAGCTTGGTGGAATATGCAACTCCGATTTCTCAATTGCCAACGACGCCAAGGCGAAGCCAAACATTGAGCCCAATTCGAATGTTGAGTCTGTATCAAAACGTAAGCCCGAGTCAAAGGTTGAGCCCAAGACAAATATTAAGCGCAAGAACTGGAGGGCATCCACATTTGGCAACTTTAAGCTCGGCGCAATTGGAGATTCTTTGTTCCATACCCACTGCCAATCAATAGGAAAAGCTATTAGAATGTTGTAGTCATTGGCGAGTACTAGCAAAACAACATCTTCATTCTAATCCCGAAAATGAGGCAGGCAGCTCTAGTTAGCCTGCAGGAAAAGGAGGCTGGGGTGCTATTTCGCAAACTGCATATAGATTGAGAACTTCAGCTCAAATGGTAGCTGAAATTACTCCTTGGGTTAGGGACGTGGCAGAGGAATTTTCCAAAATGGCACCTGAATTGTTGACTGGTGCCTTGGCTTTTTGCAATTTCACCGAGAAAGTGGCACCAATTCTTGAAGGTGGCGTGATGAACTTAAAAAGTTTGATGGCCTTAGAGGAAGACATTCATCGGTTGAAGATGAAGTGTGAGGACTTGGAAATGAAGTTGCAATTGTCGCAGAAAAACATGGAGCAGGAACGTTGTAACAAGGTGGTTCAAAGAAAGCGCATTGAAGAATTGGAGCTCGAAGTACAAGAGTTGAAGAGGGGTAGGCCTACAACGGACTCCGTGAACATTCCATTTGTGCAAGAAAGTCAAGAGAGCGATCAACTCTCTCTTCCTTTTGAGAAGGCAAAAGCGGTGGAGGCGTCTATCATCTTGAATGTGGATGAGGTTGGGAATGACAAGAAATGTGAACAAGTAGTACGGACCATCATTCCTAATGTTTCCCGTACATTGCAGGATGCTTCGACACAAACGAAAGGCATTGAGGTGGAAGAGCTACAGTTGAAATTAGATGAAGCAATTCAAGAGAAAATCCTTGTTGAGGTGGAGTTGGACCGATTTCAAAAAATCATGGGCATGGAGGAATGCATGCCGAAGAGCGAATTAGAGTCTCGATGGTTGGCATGGGTACAAAAACTCCAAGACAAATCCTCTGTAGTATCTCGAGCAATGAAAGGGCTTATGAAATTGGCAATGAAGTCGGATGAAGAATGCAATGCCGTAGAGACCTCTTTGCTTCGGTTCAAGAAAGTGTTTGATGAACATCCAAGGGGTTCTACCAAAATTACATGTTGGGGGGACATGGATGACATGTTTGAGCGGTTGAACCACACAAAGAAGGACAATGTTGCACACATCAATTGGGCCTTGGAAGTAGAGGAAGGGTGGGTCCTTTACAACACGCTTTCAACGCACATCAAGGAGAAAGACAAGACAGTAGTGTATGCTTGCGATCCAGCCCCAAGAATCTTGAAGAGTCATTGTAGCCTTTGCCAAGGTCCTTTTGGCCTTGAAAGAGCCCTAACCATGGGCCAATGTCGCCACACTTTTCACGTGACATGCATCGTGAAAGCATCACTCATTCGTTCGGTTTGTGCCAAGTGTTGTTCTCCTCTGAGCCCTCGATTCTATGAAATGCTTGGTATCTTGGAAGATATGCCCCCCGGCCACGAATACAACCGATGGACCCTTCTTCTTGATCAAGGGCCATAGCAGTTCCAGAATTTCTTGCATTGGGGGTGACCTCTCACGTGGGATTCAATTGAATGCCGAAATGGATTGTATGAGGAGTCTGGAGAGCTAGTGGATCCTTTCATGTGGATGACCATCAATAGAGAGGTGGAGTTGCGGGCTAGGGGTATTGAAGATGGCGAGGCTCGTGAATTGTTTTGTTACAACATGGGGGGCCATTGGAATGTGCAACACAATAAGTTTTTTCGGTTTCCCGACAAAGAAGTGAAGAAAGGGCCAAACAACACTTGGGTAGAGGTGGAGCATGCTCAAGAGTTCAATGAGCAATACGGGGCTTATAATCACACTTTGATTGGTAGGGCCCTTTTCTTGTCAAAGTTGGAAGAAGCTGCCAAAGCTCGTGTTGTTGTAGAAATAGATGGGGAAACAACTACAGGGCATTCATTTGTGGAGGTAGCTGGGGCATTTGACAAGAAGATAGGTGACATCATAGTTGAATGGAGGGGGTTTCTATTGGCCGATTTTCGACCAATAGGGTTACCCATCAAAGCTGATGACAAATATGTCAATGTGTTCGTAGATCGAGTGGATGCTGCTTTGAGGGCCTTGAAGGTTGAAGAAGTAGATTTGTCTCCAAAGTGAACTTCAAAACGGAAGAGAGAGGATGCGGATGATGATGACCACTCTCCGTAAACCAAACGACAATTTTAAGCGGTTGACATGGAGGTTAGATCCGGAGGAGGTGTTGTCTACAGTTCTGGGCCAAATACTCGACGAATGAGTGCAAGACTTTTGGCTAAGGAGGAGCCATCTCATGATTTAGGAGAGAGTAGTGGTTTTTAAATATAAGAGAGGCTTTCCTTATTTTATTATGTTTAATAGTATAGAAGTATACCGAGTGTGGCTTGAATGTTATAAGGGTTGAGTACTACTAGTAATTCATTGTACTCATGATGAATTTTGATTTGTTTTGAAGTTCTATATATATATATATATATATATATATATATATATATCTTTGAATGAATCATTTGTTTTTCTTTCTTTTAAATTCATGCTATTATGATTTATGAAGGCCAGCTTTTTGTGAAGTATGTTTTTTTCATGCTCATTGTGAGTGTTTTAAACTCCACCCTTCGAGTCAAAACGTGCACACGGGTTCTAACAGCCTATCAATCAATATTATTAGGGTGATTTTTATCTAAGTTCAATTTGCGCCTTCCAAGCAATGGACACTTTGTTTTAAATATCCAAATTAAACTTAAATAAAGTAAATTCTAATTTTCTACGCTATGGTTAACTAAATCAATTAACTAATCAAAAGATAAATCCAAACTAACATCAATCTAACCTACTTTATAGAATGTAATTTGCCCTTTCCAAAATGGTAAAGCAAGTTAAATTCTGACTTTCCTAATAAAAGAAATGAATGGATGAAATATTGATCCCTAAACTACGTCACAACCTTCATCCACAAATTAAAAATAGTAAAACTACTCGAAATAAATCTAAATTTTAGGGTTAAGTTTTTAGTTATGTTAGTTACCTAATTCTAAGACTAAACCTAATTTGACTACTAATTAAAGAATTTCATCCAAATCGAAATCAAACTTCATCCAACCTTTTCTCACTTAAAATTAAAGTATTTTTTAAATGAAAAGAGGTTCTGGAATCTTTAAAAGATTCCCTAATTTATTCCTTATTTAAATGATTCCTTAAAGATTCTTTAGAAATTCTTTTTAATTATCTTCTAATCTATCGTAAACTAAATTCTCTATTCTAAAATTAGTATTTTTAGGGTTTTATGAAAATTCAGAAATTACCTTTCCAACAAGGTAAAACACTGAAAATTAATTCTTAAAAAATTATTAATGAATGAAATTTGTTTTAAAAAGTCTAACGAGTTAAATTTCATTCATTAATTATTTCTTAGTCTAAACGAATAATTTTAATTTTAAAGGTTAATTTTCTTTTCTAATTTTCCTAAAGGTTTCAATGGTTTATTTTGTCAAGTGAGATTTTAATCAAATTGGAATTTAAAAGAAATGAAATATAAAGAATTTAACGTACCTTTCCTATGAAGTGATCGATCGTACCGTCCTCGAGAATTACGAGGTGAATGGTTTCGTAGTATCCCGCTCCATCCTCCATTTCGCTAATTCATCACGCCATTTGAAATTAAACCTCGTTCGATGTTGTCTTTTAATTTCAATTTTTCTTTTCCTACTAATGGTTATGGGATTTTATTAATTTTGGTTGTATTTAAAATAATTAGAAATTATTTTAATACCTCAAAACCTTTTAAATCCACTAAATCAAATCAAATCTAATAAATCCTAATTATTTCGTAATTTCCTAATCTTTCAAAAGATATTAGTTGGCATTGTGTCTTTATCCATTTGTCTTATTAAGCCTAACAAAACAAAACCTAACCAAAGCCTAGCCTTCTAATTCCTAAAAGAATCCTAATCAATGACTAACCAACAACTTAGTGAATAGTAATTAGAATAAAATCAAATTCAAACAATTCTCACCTCATTAATTATCTAGATTCCTTTTCTTCTTCTTCTTCCTTTCGTCTCTAACCTTTCATTTCAACTTCTTCAACTCTCATTGTTTTTGGTGTTTTAAGCGTTTGAAGGAGAGTTATGAGTTGTGGATGTTCCTATGAGTACTCACTAATGATTGAGCGTTTAGCTTTTTTATCAAGATTTCCAAACGTTGAGAACCTTACCTTAAATTTTAATTTGACACGTCGTTCCAGTTGTTGGACTCCCAATTGTAATTCAGTTGCTGAACTTCCAAACCGATGCTGCAGCTGCTGAACCTGCTCAGTTCTTGAATTAGCTCCCCGTCCGCTTGGATTAGCTCCTCCTCCAACTGCCACTCCCTGTCGCTACCGGCTTCCTTTCACTGCTGGCCTCCTGTCAACTGCAGCTCCCCGTCATTGCTGGCTTCTGTCACTGCCAGGTCTCCCTGTTGGCCTCACGTCGCCACGTGGCGAGGCCTGGTTCGTTGAACCCCTTCCTCGTCCAGTTCAGCTGGTTCCTTTGTTCGCAACTACTGGTCTTGTGTAAAACGATTTCGGCTTTGTTATACTGGTTTTTTAGAAACTTTTATGGATGATACAAAATTAATGGGTTTTAACTAATCTAATTTTCAGACTTAATTAACTCTAAGACTAATCAATTTTTGGGAAATTTTGGGAACTTCTAACATTCTAATTTTTTGGGATTTTTGAGAAAAGGTTCAAACTAAACAACTAAATATTCTAATCTAAATTAACTTTTTTTCTAGGATAATTTTAATGACTCGGGGAAACTAATCTAAATCTTGGTTTTCTCTAACTACTACTAAGGATTTTATCAAGAATTCAAACTCAGCAATTTTGACTACTTTGCTCTAATCTTCCTCCAACGTTCCTAATTAGTACACCTGCGGAGCATTTTTCCAAGCATGCAAATAAGGAAATTTTCCCAAGTGTTAATTTCACATCTTTCAAAGTCAAAGCTTCACTGTGCGGGTGCAACCCCAGGTATGCACGGTTTCAAAAATCAATTTTTAGTATTTTAAAAGTCAATCTTTAAAGGAGGTACACATGACAGTGTTTAAACCGAACTTTAAAGATTAATTCTCTAAAATTTCCAAGTATCCAAGTTTAATCACTAAAGGAGGTACGCATGACAACGTTTAAACCGAACTTTAGCAATTAAAGTCCCAATCTTCATTATACAACGAATTTTGGGCAAGGGTTGGTTTAATAAACTTTTGGTAAAGTCAAGCTTCACCGCCTTAAGTATATTAATACCAAATTTTGTTGTAATGAGCACAATTTGTTAGTATTCAAGTAATCTTAAACGAAATTAGAGTTTGGAGGTCTTTCCCTTCCAAAACTCTCACAATTCAAAGAAAATGGAGGCTTAGCCTCAAGAACTTAATGAAATCAAATAGAAATCACTTTGAAGGGACCCTCTCGTCCTTCAAAGTGTGCAAATCAAGAACTAGAATGAAACTTAGGTCGGATCTCGACCTGGATCAGTGCTCCGACCACGCCGGTAGCACGAAACCAAAGGTTAGATATAAGAATGAGGGTACCGACAACCTCGAGGGAAGGGCCTTTTATACTTGTCCCAGGCCCCTCCCCGGTAAGTTGTCGGTGGAAAAACATTTACTTTTGATCCCGAGATATTTCCTAAACTACCCTAATGTAATTCCAAAATAATCTTTGTTTGATGGAGGAATTCTCTAGAACCCTCTCCATTTAGCTAATAAATCTTGGCTAAATCAAATCCAAGATCTTTTCCCAAAGATATTTTGAAAATAACCCTAATTAACCTAGATATTTTGCTAATTAACCCAAAGTATTTCTAAATTGTCTTTCTTTAAACAAAAGATGGATTGTTACGCAAGAAAAGAGGTCTTACCCAAATCCAATCTTCAATTTCCCAAAAGATATTTGCGAAATTAACTTTGAATTACTGCTAATTACTTCTAAAAAGTCAAACCTACTGCTGGACCCCTCCTATCTTCTAGGGAACAACTCCAAATTGAAAAACGATTGCGCCATTGTGTTTAGAAGACCCAAATTAGCCTAGGGGACCCCCTACCCCTTCTTCCTAGCCCTTTGTAAGTGTAAAATCAACTTACGGTAACTCCAAAGAAAGGTGAAAACTCTAACTTTTGGAATTTGTTTCTTTTGAGGAAACTATCTAGTTAGGGTTACTTAGAAGGTTTGTGGGAGTAAGAAAAGACCCCTCATTCATGTCATTTGGACACCGCCATCTCCTGGTACTCCGGTCAACCCGCCATAAAGTCGTAAATTCTTCAAAAGTCCACTGTCGTTGCCGATTCTGGTACCTAAGAATGTCAGAATGTCTTCAAACTTTGTGGAACGCTTTATTAGCACACAACACACTATCCTAATTTTTAGTGGGATTTTACCGCAACATGGATAATTCCTAAGAATTTACGACCATGTTCAAAGGCAGTTGACTTCCCATGGAGTCATTGTAATAGTTTCAGGAAATTCCGAAACTTTTTGGGTAGCTTCTAGGAAACTCCCAAAACCAAAGTGCAACATTACATTTTACTTTGCACTATTCATAGGGAAGCTAAAATTAGCAATTCCCTTTCAATTTCCGCCCGAGGGGGAAATTATTCTTGTATCGGGGAATCTTGGAACAACCGGCTCCAATGTTGGCTCTTGGCATGCTTTTAGAGTAAAAGCACCTTTCTTCATACTCCGGTCGCTCTCCCATGACTTCATTTGCAGATTGGATAATTCTTCGATAAGTTACCTGCAAATAAGAACTTACCAATCCAAATTCTTTACGAATTGGATGGTAACCTATACTAGACTCTCTAGACCTAAAATAGACTTAGCCATCTTGTCACATGCAATTGTAAGACTTAGTTTAACATGGACAACTACTAGGACTGGCTAACACTCAAACCCTTAATTCTCTCGGAAACACTTAATCGACCTCTCAGATTTTCAACTAGGCCTTAGAAGTATGAAATTTGAGTATTTTATATACTCTACCCTTCTAAGATGACCCCTCACTGTATTGGTAGGGACTTCTACCAAATACCACTCAAACACTCTTTTTATGCATTTTTGCATATAATTATGCTAAAATATTGACTAAAACGAAAAAAAGAAAACCCAGAGTTCCAAGTGCCAACTTGAGGGCTCACACTCATCTAGAAATTTTAAATTATAAGACCCTTTGACAAAACCAAAATTTTCTGAAATCTCCTCATTCCATCTATAAATCCATATTATTTTCCACCTCTCTTGAAGCATTGAACGCGATCTACCCCGCCCGACCGCCCATCCGCTCGTCCGTCTGTCTGCGCTAAATCAGCCATCCGCCTGACCTCCCGTCCACCCGTCCACCCGTCTACAATTTCCGTTCGCCCGTCCGCCTGTCTGCTGCGGAATCAGGCGACGTCGGATTGCATGTTCTGTGGATTCAAAAATGGTCTCCAACGGTCAGGGTAGTTTGGGAAACTATAACTGTAGGAAAGAAGTCATTTGAGAGCACTCTTGAAAACTGAATGCTAAGATTTTCAAGGGCTAGGAGCTGCAATTTTTGTGTCCTTTGCTTGATAATGTATAGTTCAGTGGATGGGAGGGCCTTGATTTTCAAGGCTTTATGCACTCATTTTTTTTATCATATTTGGACATTGTTCATCCGGTTTTCACATTTTGAATTTTATTCCAATATACGGAATTAAAATTTGTGCCTTGCCACTATGAGCAAGGATTGGTCTGGTTGGTATGGTACCCCATCAACCGGTAAGGTAAAGTGCAAGGCTTGCAACTCGGTGTTTGCGAAGAAGATAAGCCGTATGTTGAGCCATTTAGAATATGAAGGCCCATCAGGTGTTTATGATACAAGAGTGAGTCTTTGTTCACAATTGACACTGGATGTTCGAATTCTATTTCTTCGATGTAATGGGGCATTCCCGCGGAGACCGATCATTGACAATGTAGATGTTGGTAGCATGCGTATGGTCGGGAGGGATTTTTCAAATGAGAGGGATATGGCGTGTTCTACTCAAGAGGACTCATGCGCAACACCGAAAGTATTTGTTGGTGTAGGATCCAAAGTAAACCGAACTACAAAAACATCCAGTGATCATGACACTCCAAAGGCATCAAGTAGTAGACCTCAAAGATAGAGTAGTCTAGTGGATGGCTTTGATTCCACAGCAAAACACAATTTGAATGCAGTGTGGGCCAATTTCTTTTATGCGGCAAACATACCATTTGCCGTAGCTCGAAATCCGGCATTTAAAGAAGCAATGAAAAAAAAACCCGAGTACCATGGGCCCTACGCTCCACCATCGTATCATCATTTACGCCATAAACTGCTTGACCAAGCGAAGACCGACATCAAAACAAAGCTTCATAATAGGACCGAAGATAGCATTCGGAAGTTTGGAGCAACATTGTCTATTGATGGATGGAGCTTGGTTACCAATCGACCATTGATATATGCCATGCTTGTATCTTCTGCGGGTGAACAATTTCTAGGATTGGTGGATACAAGTGGAATCGAAAAGAATGCTCCTTTTTTGGCCTCTGTCTTGGAAAAGTTTATAGAACAAGTAGGCCCCACAAATGTTGTGCAAGTGACTGCAGACAATGCTCCTGTAAATCCGGCAGCATGGAATATGGTGTCGAGTAAATATCTGCACATTTTCTTTCAAGGTTGTGTGGTGCACGCCTTGAATTTGTTGCTTCAAGATTGGGGGAAGCAAGAATGGTTGAAGGACCTCGTGGAAAAGGCCCAAACCGTTGTGAAGTTCTTCAGATTGTGGCATATACCGCTAGTTATATTTCAAAAACACGAAACGAAGAATAGCTTATTGATGTCGGTAAAAACAAGATTTGCCTCCAATTTCTTCATGATTTCTCGTTTGTTAAAGGTCAAGACTGGATTGCAACAAAGTGTGGTGGATCCACAATGAGTAGAATATGTCCTCAAGTTATGGGACATGAAGAACGCAAAATCTCGTACGGAGTCTCGGGAGGTGAAGAAGACAATTTTAGATGAGCATTTCTGGGCCCGTGCTACAAATTTCCGAGAATTGATGGCTCCTGTGGTGTTTGGTCTACGTGATTTGGATGCAAAGACACCATGCATGGGCAAGGTGTTGCATATCATGAGGAATTTAGAGAAGCATGTCTTCTCTTTACGACAAAAGCCCTTTGGTTTGTCCTTGGACTTAGCTATTCCTATTGAAAAGTCGTTTGGTAAGCGACGGGAAATGGTAGAGACCGATCTACATTATGCAGGAGCTCTTTTGAACCCTTACCTTCTTCACGATAAAGAACTAGCTAACGATCAAGATGCAACAGATGCATGCAAGCGCGTTATCAGGAAAATATGTCAACCGGAAACTTATCCTGACGTAGTGAAGGAGTTTGTAGCATTTCGACACCGAGATCCTCCGTTCCATGACATGTTCAATCCGGCTGAGCAAAAATTGTCAGCACATGCTTGGTGGGATTTTGAGGGTGCATGTGGCAAGCTCATTGCTCCAATTGCAAAGAGGATTTTGGCCCAACCGGTGTCATCATCTTCATGTGAACGAAATTGGAGTAGCTACTCTTTTGTTCACAACAAATCCCGAAACAAGTTGAGGCCACAGAGAGCAGCTGATTTGGTGTATGTATACACCAATTCCAAAGTCATAGCCGCATCGAAGGAGAAGGATGAAAAGAAGTGGTACCATGACAACGTGGAGTCCGAAGATTCGGAAGGGCCTATCTCGGAAGACGAGGATGATGAATCTGTATCTAATGATAGAGATGTTGTGAATTATGATATGCACAATTCTGACGAAGAAATGTTTGAGACTCCTAATCAAAACAATGAAGACTTCGGAGTCGCGGATGGAGACATGTATGAGTTTCGATCAGATGAGGATGATTGCGGGCTTGATGATGATGTACCTTCGATAGCTAGATTTGTGGATGGAACCGGATTCATGAGTAGCAAAAATCTTCTACCAAACATGGAGGATACGTATGTAGAGATAAGGGCAACCAATAGGACAACGGTTGCGAATGATAAGAGTCTTGAAAAGGATGAAGTGATTCCCATTTCCGATGCTCCATCCCCGATAATGGCAGTAGAAAAAAATGACCAACATGAAGACAAAAGAGGATGTGAGGTGAACATTCAGATGAACGTGTGCAATGCAATTGGTGCGTCAATAGTAGTATCGGCAAGCAAGAAATGTGGGGAAGCAAATATTGGAAATGCCAAACCACATGAAGTACAAGACAATGTTGAAGCACGTTCGATGGAGTCAGGTAGCCCAATTTTTGTCAACAATGGTGTTAGCAAAATGCACCTCATGGAAGATTCTCCTGAACCACCACATAGTACTCCTCCATGTGTACTATTTAAAAGCGATGCCACAACATTAGATGGTTCAAGGAAATCACGGCTTGGAAAAAGACATTTGTCTCCTACGAAAGAGATGAGTTCCGGAGGCAATCCAAGTCGAACCATTTTATCATGTACCGATGATGATGATAAAGATGAGACATTGGCTTCAATGTTTATTCAACATCGGGGCCATCCACCACGCCATTCCTTGAAATCATTAGGCCACACATCGCAGTCTTTGAATGCAATGCAGTTAATTATTCAAGGAGCGCCAAAAGCAAAGATATCACAGGGTGAAGGCTCCATTAAAGCTCGTAAAAAAAGAATGATGCAACCCTTTGCTACCTCTCCAAAGAAGAGACCGAATGTGGGTAGAACCCCACTTGATACCTATCAAGTGGGGTCAAAGAAGAAAATGAAAACAATCCCTAGCCTTAAGGAAGGCATTGGTAAGGCTATATTAAGAGCCAAAATGGAGAAGAAGACCGGTAGATCAATGAGATCATTGACATCTACCCAAGTACAAAAAGGAGTGAAAATTGTACAATCTTCATCAAACGACATGGAAGAGACATCTAGCGATGAAGATGACTGATGGGGAACTAGATGTGACAGTAGTAGGGCTGAGGTGAAAGGAGATAGTAATTACAAGCCTTAGAGATTCAAGGGATGTAGGCTTAGGTGTTTAGGTGCTTATGATACATTGAGCATGTAATGGCAATTGATTGTTTGAAGCTTTCATTGCAATTGGAGACTTGAAGTTTGCTTATTGATGTTGAAAATATGATTATTTTTTTTTTAATTGCAAACTAAGAAGAAGTCCCCCCAAAATTGATTGTGTTCCTCTTTCTTTGTATGAAGCATGATACATTGCAAGATACATATAGAATGCAACAATTTTGACTTCATGATTGTCATAGAATCATAGATTTGGTAATTTTCAAGGTGAAGAGAATTTTGAATTTTTTTCTTTAATCCTTTCCTTTGATAATTCATAATTGCAATTATAGTGTACAATTTCTTTGGTTGAGTACACTACAAAGGATAGTCCATAACTTCATATGTTATTGTAAAAAGCATTCAAGGAATCAAAGTTTACTTAAAGGAGTTGAAGCTTTGTATTAAAAAACTAGGCACTAGCCATCCGCCCGCCCGCCCGTCCGCCTGATCTCATTTACCCACAGTAAATTTGCGGACAGTGTTTTTTATCCACTGGAGACGCAGCATCCGTAGGGTTCGAATGGCCGGACAGCCAAACGGCCGATTTTTGGACGCGATTTTGCCCGGGATGCTCACTTTCGTCAACCCTAGGAGGGAGAAGGGGGCGCAAAGGGCCAAGGGTGATGTGTTTTCAAATTGATGGAATTCGACCTAAGGTGGACTAGCGGATGGGCAGATAGGCAGATGGGCGGATAGGCGGACAAGGAGGAGGGCAGGAGCAAGAGTTGGATACGAGAGTGAAGTGTTTCCAATTTGGTGGAGGTCCGCCCACGGCAAACAAGCGCACGAGCGAACGGCAAATGTGGACAAGCAAATAGGGAGGAAGGTAGGAGGGAGAGGCAAGTGCAAAGGGCTAAGGGTGATGTGTTTTCAATTTGGTGGAATTCGACCTAAGGTGGACTAGCGGACGGGCAGGAAGGCAAGAGTGAGAGTTGGATGCGAGAGTGAGGTGTTTTCAATTTGGTGGAGGTCGGCCTACAGAAAACAGGCGGACGGGTAGAGAGGGGACATGCAGACAGGGAGGAAGGCAGGAGCAAGAATTGGATGCGAGAGTGAGGTGTTTTCAATTTGGTGGAGGTCGGCCCACAACGGACGGGTGGACGGGCAGATAGGCAAATGGGTAGAAGGAAGACATGCGGATGGGGAGGAGGGCGGGAGTGAGAGTTGGGCACAAGAGTGAAGTGTTTTCAATTTAGTGGAGGTCGGCCCATGGTGGACGGGCGGACAAGGGAGAGGACAAGAGGGAGAGGTGTTTTTAACTTTGTAGAGGTAGGCGGATGAGCGGACGGGCAAAGCATGCAATGCATGATGAATCAAGAAAGCTATAGAAATTATCTCTTTAATATGTTATATAGTGAGTCACTAAATCAATACAACTATGAAAAGTGTCACCAAATAGCCTCTTCTTTGGAAAATCATTTGATTTGTAAACAAAGAATTCAATTGGATGTGTAATTAAAAGGAATTTAGTTTTACATTGGTTGTTTTTACAAGTTTGTCATATCAACAATACTTTTTGGCTAATAGCAAAAGATATTCAAAGTCAAGATTGTAACAATTTAATTGGTTTCAATTTCTAATTGATTTCTATGCCTTTGAAGGAAAGTAATTAATTCCTAAAGTCTCAAAGGCCCTACATTCTTATAGGGGACTCTTGTGAAATATGATCTCAACTAAATGATTTATTTTTGAATTTTTATTCAAGATTCTTTGCTTATTAGCTAGATTCTTCAACAAAAAATATTATAAAATTAAAATCGTTAGTGCCAAAATTTAAAGTGAAGAAAATCAAAAGCCCAAGAATCAGGTATAGCAAGACAAAAGAAAAGATTTTTTTTCTTACTTTAAATGCAAATATCATGCAATGTATGCACTTAATGTTATCAAGATGATAACATTACTCCCACACATTTTTATACTAATCTAGTACAAATTCCTATGGTTAGATATAAAGTAAATTTATAAATGTTTTTGCTCTTCACAATAGAAATGACAATTTTGAATGATATTCGATAGAAAAAAAAGGCTTAAGACTTTAGGGGTTCAAGATTTTCAAAAATCCTAGGCCTACACAACTACATAAGCAATTAAATCAATATTGTAAATTTATAATCTACAAGATATGATATTATGAACCTTCTCATAAAATCATTTACGAAAAAGTCTTGAGATGAAATGGACTTGTAATCATTGGAGTATGACCTACTTATCGCAATTGTTGTATTTGAAAGCTCATTATATTTGAAGGTCAATCACATTTTACACTACCTAAGCTCTAATATTTTAGGTTTGTGATAAATTTATTGATGGTTTACAATTTAGGATGCACACACGTATACATAAGTATAAGCATGTATGATAAGAACCTCCATTTCATTTTTATTGTATTAATGCTTACTTTAATGTAGTCCACATCATATCACATAAAATTACATTAAAGTGCTTAAATCATTTTGAGCGTCATCCCATAAATGTTGTAATAGAATAATGAGATAATATAAATTCTTTTAGGATATTTACGTTGGTGTTTTGCACTATCAATGCATTCTACAACAAAAATTGAAGAAATACTCTAGGTTATAATCCAATGATCCACATTTCTATAGTAGCCCATAATAAAGTAAATCTTAAGAACAATTGAAACCTAAATGACAAAGATAGTAAGATCTACATATGCATCACATTGTCATGATTGCATTCTAAACTTCAAAGAATTAAAAAATAAAACATATTTCACACATCGCACTACTACTTTTGAAAACTCATGCAACGTTATAAGTTAATATGTACAATTGAGGGTTCTACAATTCAGATTTTTTTTGTAGGGTTTAGGGTTTAGGATATAGGGTTTGGAAAGCATGTTTAAATGTAGGGAGGAAAACCTAGAATTATCCTTTCTTACATTAATATTGCATTGGATACTTGTCGCATTAAAGAGTTTTTTTCGAAAATAAAGCTATAGTTCTACACTTTTCATAATTAAATGTAATAGAACTACCGGCGAACAGAGGTCAAGTAGGTTAGACAAGGAGGCGGACAGCGTTACGTCAGCTCGGAAGGTTAGGGCGGTCGGCAATGGTGGACAAACTAAGCGGACGGAAAAGGCTCGTGGCGGACGAGAGGGCGGACAACAAGGCAACCACATAGAGAGCATCCGCCCAACTAATCACCCGTTCGCCCGTCTGCCAAGCGAACGGGGTGGGTGGGGTGGGTGGGGTGGACGAGAGGACGGTTGGCTAGGCGGATGCTCACTATGTAGTTGCAGCAACTTTTACTTGCAATTTCCGAATTCATTGTTTAGAAGTGTGG